>OZ023212.1:32876539-33351539 GCA_963995525.1 Escarpia spicata
GTTGTGCCAAGCAGTAGACTTAACGCGATATGGGAATCGCTCCTTTGTTGTAGTCGCACCTGTTGTCTGAAATGCGCTGCCTGTGTCGGCCGGATCTTCGGGTTCGGTACTGTCATTCAAGAAGGCCATCGACACTTTCCTTTTCGCGCAAAGAATATTGCTGCCTGAAGAGTTGACATTTTAAAGATGAACATTATCTTTAGGATCGTAATACTTTTGATTCTTGTTGAACTTCATTTTAATGAATTTATCATACATTTTTAGGTAATTAATAATTGCATTTACACGTAGTGAAGATTTAGTTCTAATTGCTTAATTATAATTTATATTTAATCAGCTTATATTTAAACAACGTTTTACGAGTTTTTTAGCAAAGTTTGTAAATATGAGTTTATGCTTACCTTCGTTGTTAAACTACATTTGAACAATAAGATTTACGTAAGCATTTATTTGTATTGTATTCACTGTATGTTGTATTTTGTTACAATACAATTTATTTGTTCTGCACATTTGTTATACATACAAATGCCAACTTATATAACGTGTTGCAAGAGTGTAGTTGTAGACAGTTCGTGAGTATGTGTGTGCGTGAATGCGTGTGTCCACATGTTCCTGTTATGTGTTCGTGTGCGTGTGTCCACGTGTTTCAATTATACGTGAGTGTGTGTGTGTGTGTGTGTGTGTGTGTGTGTGTGTGCGTGTGTGTGTGTTTCTATTATATGTCTGCGTGTGTCTACGGGTTCCTATTATACTTCTGCGTGTGCCGTGCCTTACTCAGCGACCGACCGTTGTTTGATCTTTTCAAATCCTTCTTGGAAGACACATGATATAGCGGACGAGTCGTGCGGTGTATTAAATGCAACAATCAGCTATAACTCAACAGTTGTTTGACTGATCGCAGTCACAGGCTATTAGAGGTGTGTCAATGCTATTGACCATAACTAAGACTAATCACACAGCAGCACCGTGAGTCTGCTAGGCGTGTATTCATAATATATAATTACAAATGTAGTAAGAAACTAGGTGACATTAATCGTGTAGGCATCAAATCTAATAAGTAATTTCCCACGGAAATTTGAGTACAATTAATTTAGTAGTCGAAACCTTTCATATATGTAAAACAGAGGCGCCGAAACGACTAATATTCTCCCTTACTTGTTGTGTCGACAACGATATATATTCGGCGACGAATCAATTTTCGCGAATTTGTTTTTAAAACGCCGCCTGTGTTCTGTTCTAGTTGCTCACTGCAGTGTCAACATCTGTCCAGTCAATAGGTCGCCGATAGATTTGGAGGTGTCTGGTAAAAAAAAAACTTTCAGTTTCATGTTTATAACATAACAAATGAGAAGTCGCCACTTTCCCAAACCTAATTGTTCCCACACAAAATGTTATTACCAGACTTCTTCAAAATGTTCGTTATTAACTCACGAAGCTACTTCCTGTGTTTCCAATATATTCGAATAGCCTCTGCCTTTTGCACCACCATCGAAAAATGTTTCCCGAATAAAACTGATGTTTCAAATACGTTAATATGTGTGTGCTTTTCCTAGCGTATTTCTTTGGATACTGAACATATTACATTAATGCAATTACTTGTAAATTCATCATATTCAACGACGTTGTATAGCGATACCTGTCGGTTTGCCTATGCAACGAGCTGTTCGTATAAATGCGTACCATGGCAACAGTGGTTTGTTTTTGCGCGATTTAATTTATAAACGCCCATTATCAACAGCGGTACAAATGTCATGAAAATAGGATAATTGAACTGCGGTTCTAATATATCAGTATTACTTCCCTTACGTATATGGTTGAAGCAACGCCGACTAATATTTAAAATCCTTACCAGTACTAACCCCCCTTTTTGTGAACCCCCTCTCTCAAAAATGTGAAACCCTCTTAAATGTAATCTTTAAGATGTGAACCCCTAACTGTTTATGTTAAGATTATTTCCTGTTTCTCAAAAGCGTGAACACCCTCCCAAAACCTGCCGGATGTTGGTCAAACATTAGGGAAGGGTGGGGTAAGAAGACCCCTCGAGGTAAGACGCCCCCCTGGATATTTCAATATTTCGATCGTTTGCTGCCTGTCTCTGGTGAATGAAAACAATGTTGCCACCTAGCGATCATTGCGTCCGAACGCGCAAGAACGGTGAGTAAAACAAGTGAATTTGAAGTTTTTAGGCTTGTTTGATGTTAAAGTTTTACATACTAGATGTATAATTATGAGACAGAGATTACGTGCGATATCAAATAGTCGTTATGTTATGCATCGTTTATGTCAGTAGTTTCAATTATTATCATGCAAAACGAGAGATAATTGTTTCCGTAGTTTTGGTCCACGTTCAGTACATGACAATGAGAACGCTTAATCCATCGGATTTGTTGCGCCACTGAGCTCGGATTTTCCGAGGATATTGGCGCAAAAGAAGTCATGGACAACTAGAATTGTATCTCTCACATGTTTACACAGTGGTCAAATACGACATCATTTGAGAATGTCTTCCATCATATTGGCAGTATACGGCAATGTATGCCACACCTTCATCAAGCCGTACATGGTATCCACTCCAGAATGGTAACATGTATGTGTGTGTGTGTGTGTGTGTGTGTGTGTGTGTGTGTGTGTGTGTGTGTGTGTGTGTGTGTGTGTGTGTGTGTGTGTGTGTGTGAGCGTGAGGGTGTGTGTGTGCGTGCATGCGTGCATACATGCGTGCGTCGGTGCGTGTTTGTGTGTGTGTGTGTTAGTTAGTTTGTGTGTGTGTGTCTCTCTCTCTCTGTGAGATACACACACACACACGCACGCACGCACGCACGCACGCACACACACACACACACACTAAAACTTATACACCGTGCTGAAAACGAACGTTATGTACCTTTATAAACAGAGTATCATATTTACGTATCGTTTGGCGATATAGAACATAGCGACGCCAACAGAAGACTCTACATGTTATGGGATTTCGAGCGATGGTCAACATTCTCCTAATTGTTACTATAGATGAGTGTTGCATTTTTATACAAGCATAACACACAAGTTAAACGATGCATCTCAGTGATTGAATAACACCATTTACCAAAACATGTCTTTATTCAATGAAAAACGGTTGGGTTTGTCTTTCGTACGTCTGTCATTATGTCATGCATATTCATATTGGTTGGGTTATAATAACTGTGTTGGTCGTCAGTGATCCGGCACATTCCGCGCGCTAACAAGAGAAGAACCTCTTACGAGTACCGGGTCATTGTGAACATCATTTACAGCATTCAAAGATAAGATTTGTAGCATAAGTTGTTCCATTCTTTCCGTTTAAGGTCGAATAGATCAGAATCATAATTCCAGCGTTCAAGGGCCAATGCTAAATCTACGTTTGTTTACCCAAAACAATGTATCGTTACAACATTTTATAACAGTAATATCGCTGTTGAATATTATATCATAATTGAGAATGAGTTACGTGCATGCATGTGTGTGTGCGTGTGTGGTGTTGAACCTAGGGGAAGTGTTCGTCCCACGTAAACGGCAACATTGCCTTTCCGGGGTACATTCACAGCAAGTTCGTATACAGAAGATCCACCCCTGCATTCATCAAGAACTCTGCTGTTGTAGTACCCTGGTTGGCCACAGAGGAGCTTTGGATCGCCCCTTGTAACTTTGTTATTAACGATCAGGTGTTCCATCTGGCGGGTTCCAGAGGCAGATCATCTTACTTACAACTTTACGGCCTTTTGACTAATGCTGGACGAATAACTGCGCGCAAAATCACGATTGTGTATGAATACATGTTCTGTCAATACCTGGAACAGTTCTTGGCATAGTCTAGCCTAATTTGCGATAAAACATGTTTACATGTACAATCGTGATCAGACACTCATGAGTCGGAAACCGTGGGTTTCGATGCACCGGTTCATTGGTCCCAATATTGATCGGTTCAACCATCCAAATAAGATTGCGTTCAATATGCATCTAGGCGACGGAACGTGGTGAATATTGGGGCTGAGGTTCACCTAAACCCTCCAACTGTACTCCACTTACCGGGGCTAAATATAACTCCAGCCCTCTCACCAAAATTATGATGACGAATATCTAGTAGCGTATGCATACTACAATGATAAATGTAATAAAATCACATATTCATCTCATTGGTCTGTTTTAAACAATGAAATGTTGTTGTGGCTCAACGGAGCCCACATGGTGACTTTCATGACCACACAGTTGGAGTCCTTTGATCCACTCCACATTCTTCTACTAATCTCCATAAGCATTGAAATTGCCATGTCTTAGCCGAACCAATTCAAGAATCTCTTAGGGGACATCATTATTTGTATGACAAAGTAATTTTAAAGTACTGAACTGTCTTATGTTTAGTTTTATCGCTGAAAACGTTGAAAGTGGCCCGCTACAACTCGAAACATGTAAATATGATAATGCATATTCCATACATATTCAGGGATTTCAGTTATGGCACAGAGGCACGGATACAGTAAGCCCAGGAGAGAAAAGTGTACTCATCGTGAAATATTCCGCAGATACGTTCGGTTTGAACCATTCATCTCGAACACATGTCATAACAGTCACTGGACACTGAGGACAAACGACCAATTAGTGTTCTACAACAGCGAAGTTCTTGATAAATGCAGGGGTAGATCCTCTGTATACGAACTTGTTGCGAAAATACCCAAGATAGGCAATGTTGCCCTATACGTGGGACATACAAGTGATGATAGCAACAACCTGGAACAACATATTTTAAATGGTAGTCACATAGGTGACCAAATCAATGCGATACTTCGGCAAGGCGGAGATATTATGATGAGGAGTGTTCGGCGAAAGTACGCAGAGGACGAAGAGAGCAAACTTCAGGATACATACGACTACGCGTGGAACAAACAGGGCCAGGGAAGGATGCGTCATCGGGACTTGTTTGTAGACGGCATGCACGTATCTGACGGAAGACTTTGATGATCCAGCAGTGTCCAGACGTCTGTGATCGAACGCCACGTCGCTGATCAACTAGTTCGCTTCCCTGAACAGTTTTAACTGATGCTTTGATGATGTAGATGATGTAATCTAGCTTATCTTATCAGCTTATTTAACGCCACCTGCATATATGGTATATAAGTACTAATAGTTAGTTGTCATAATAATTTACCGGATGTGATGCTATTGCAGTTACATATGTTTGTGTGTGTGTGGGTGTGTGTTTGTGTGTGTGTGTGTGTGTGTGTGTGTGTGTGTGTGTGTGTGTGTGTGTGTGTGTGTGTGTGTGTGTGTGTGTGTGTGTGTGTGTGTGTATACAGAGTGTATATATATATATATATATATTATGGGAACAAGAGTGACGGAGTGATATAAGGTTTTTATAGCTCAGGAAATATGCGTATTAGATATATGCATAATCAGTTTTTTGATATTGATACCCTGTACGTGGGTTTGCCCAATGGATCTATCTATCATGCTAAATTGCTACTACATTTAACTGTCGTTCACTATAATTATTAGCTACATCAAATCACTGTTGTTTTGACATGTTTATATATTTTACGTAATCTACTATATTTACATTTATAATTGAGGCAAATCAGTTGTATTTAGCAAAACCGTTGACAGTGTACCTTTCAGAAGAAACGTGCTGTTTCAAGTTATGCATTTGTGCATTGTGCTGTTACTATTATGTCATATTATTGCCTAACTTTTAGCTCTTATTTACGCATGTATGTTACAGTGTTGTTGAAAGTATTTGGAGTGTGTTGGTGACCTGTAGCTGTATAACCATGGTTTTCAGTGATCTAACATGCAGTCACCGCCGTAGAATGTAGCGAATTAGAAACAATCATAAACTATACAACTTCAGTTCAATTTTAATCAGTAATATAAACATTAATCAAATTAATGTATAACCATTATTGTTCCTACCTGATGCGCGTAGATAGTAGTGATTTTGACTGATGCTTGTTTGCACTGTAGCGTGTTTTATGAGATTAGTTAACGCCGTCTGCGTATATTATTTGTAGTTAATATATTCTCTAAAGAGTGGCACACATAATCTATGGACACAAGGTATATATAAACAATTATCACCGGGTATATGTTTTCGTTTTGTACTTGAACAACGACACATCAAAGCCTAAACGGACGAATATTTGAACATAGATGTGTGTGCGTGCGCGCGAGCGTGAGCGTGTGTGTGCGTGCTTAATTGTGTGAGTGGATGGGTGGGTGGGTAAATGGGTGTGTGTGCGTACGTGTGAGCGTGCGTGCGTGTGTGTGTGTGTGTTTATTCGCGTTTGCGTGTATGCGTATGTGTATAATTAAGAAGTGGCTGACACTCTGTCGTTACAACTACTTTCGGTTGATGCCTGTAGTATGCTTACGATATGATATGATCAGAGTAACATCGATCGGAAGCCGTATTTTTTTACAACGAGGAATCTGGTGACGAGGAACCACGGTGCCAAGACCTCGGCGACGAGGACCCTAGTGACGAGGACCCTGTTGACAAAGACCTTGATAACGAGGACCTTGATGACAAGGACCATGGTAACGAGGACCCGGGTGACGAGGAAACTGGTAACGAGTACTCTGGTAACGAGGAACCTGGTGAAGACGACCCTGGTAACGAGGACCCTGGGTAAAACGACCGTGGTGACAAGGACCATGGTAACGAGGACCCTGGTGACGAGGACCCTTGTGACGAGGACCCTTGTGAAGAAGACCCTGGTAACGAAGACTCTGGTGACGAGGACACTGGTGACGAGGGCCCTGGTGAAGAGGACTCTGGTGACGGGGACCCTGATGACGAGTACCTTGGTAAAGTGGACCGTGACGAAGAGGACCCTGGTGACGAGGACCCTGGAGAAGTGGACCCTGGTGGAAAGGGCACTGGTGACGAGGACCCAGGTGAAGTGGACTCTGGTGACGAGGACACTGGTGACGAGGACCCTGGTGGAGTGGACCCTGGTGGAGTCGACCCTGGTGCCGAGCACCCTGGTGATGAGGACGCTGGTGACGAGGACCCTGGTGACAAGGATTCTGGTGATGAGGAAGCTGGTAACGAGGACCCTGGTGACGAGGACACGTGTGCGTGCGTACGTGTGCGTGCGTACGTGTATGATTGAGATGTTGCTGAAACTCTGTCGTTACACCAACTTTCGGTTGATGCTTGTAATATGATTATAATGTGATCTCAGTAACATCGACTCGTAGCTTCAGTCTAGAGGCCCGCCATATCTCATCTATACCGCTTACTATGAACAGCTAACTTGGCATGGACAGATGCGTGGAATTAAATATGAACTTGCAGTCTGGTGACGAGCGCCTTGGTTCAATGGTATAGACGTAAAACTTGATGTGGACTTTATATGCTGATGATTTGTGAGTAGACTTTGACACGAAGAAAAATGTCCAACAGATGTGGTGTTTTATGTCTTTCTTCAACGACCCTTCAGTGTGCAATATCATTGAAGCCAAACTGGTGGACATCCTCAATATTCTCCGCGAGTTATTGCTGACTATTCGTACAAGAAAATGTTAAGTTAAAATTAACATCTTCTTCGAGCTTCGTTTGATCGTCTGCACCATTTTCTCAGCCATCCCATTACTTTGGAGATAATGTGGACAAGATGTTGTGTGTATCATGTTCATTCGCTTCGCAAACTCACGGAATTCAGAACTACCGTATTGAGCTCCGTTGTCACTGAGAATTTTTTCAGAAATCCCAAAATCGCAAAACATCTTCTCTAGATGCCCGATCACTGTACTGCTTCTCGTGTCAGCTAGTTTTACGACATTTGGCCACTTGCTGTAACAGTCGCTGGGTTTTACTGATCTATTTTGTTGACACTCCGCACAACTTTCTACTGCTTCACGGATTTGATTTATGTACCCTGGCCAGTACACTGCCGTCTTCGCTCTCTCCGTGCACTTTACGATGCCCAAGTGTCCCTCGTGGATGTCGCTTAATGCCGCTTTGCGTAGCGCCACTGGCACTACAACCTGCTGATCCTTGAATACGATCTCCTTGTATTCTGTGATGTCATTCCGAACTATCCAGTACGGCTTCACTGCTTCAGGACACAACTTTTTATCCTGAGGCCATCTATCCATCATCGTTTTCTTCAGTAGGGTAAGCCCTGGATCGCAGTCTGTAGCTGTCCTGATGCGCTCTCTGGACATATCGGAAGACATTTCCTTCTCAATTTGTGCGTAGCGTTGTTGTGTCTCTGTGAGTGCACACGATGCGAACTCAACTGGTCGTTCGTTTTGCAGCATCACTGCTCCCAAGCCTCTCTGTGACGCGTCAACAGATACAGTCACAGGCTTGGACGGATCACACAGTCCCAAAACTGCTGCTGAATTTACCACGTGTTTAATCTTCCACAAACATTTATCATGATTCGAGTCCCAGAAACAGTCAACATCTTTGCGTGTCAGGTCACGAAGAACAGCTGATTCTTGCGACAAATTCGGGCAAAACGTTGCCAAGTACGTAACCATGCTTAGGATACGTCTTACGTCCTCTTTACACGTTGGTTTTGGCTTTCATTAGGTCAGGTTTCAGTCCTTCTGTCGATATGACGTGACCCAGATACTTGACTTTAGGGCACTTGATACTGCATTTCGCTTTGTTCAGCTTCAGGCCTTCCTCTAAACATCTGTGATCATCATGTTGCCATAAGCGATCATCATGTTGCTCTTCTGTCGGTGCATGATGTCATCGATGAAGGTCTCTATCCCTTCTCTATCGCCAAACATGTCAGCTATTCTCTTGTGGAAGACTTCTGGCGCTGAACTTATTCCATATGGAAGTCTGCGCTATCAATACCTTCCGAAGGGTGTGGCGAATGTGGTTAGATACAAGCTCTCCGCATCCAATGCGATTTGCATGATGCCTGATGTTGTGTCAAGTGTACTGAAATACTTTGTGCTGTGCAGCTTTGAAAATATCTCCTCAGCCGTCGGTATAGCAAAGTGCTCTCGCTTTATAGCGGTATTGAGTGATCCTGCATCTAAACATATCCTCAATGACTGATCTGGCTTCATCACCGTTATCAATGGATTGACCCATTCCGTTGGTTCCGTGACATTGGTTATCAGCTGATTGTCTTCAATATCTTCCAGCTGTGCTTTAAACTGGCTGTGCAATCTAAACGGAACACGTCGCGCTGGGGGAACTACTGGCTAAGCATCACTCCTCAGCTGGATGTGGTGTTCCCCTTTTAGACAGCCCAATCCACGGAATACATCACGGTAATCATCTACCGGTTTACCTGCACTGGTGACTCTGTCGATTCTTGAGATTAACCCCAGTTCCACACTGTTAAATAGTATTTCTGCTTGTACTGTTTAATTGACTAATTGCAGAAAATATTCTTTTCCCGTGGGTGGTTCTCACGCTAGCGGCTTTTGGGCCTTAGTGAGGGCCTCCCGATATAGACTAATTATTGTAAAAATGTGTGTTGCATTGCGTGCTTTTGTTTGTTAATTATCAAATAAATTGTTCAAATTCCAATTTTCCTCGCACAATACAACGATGTCCCCCATACGATTCAAGTTTCGTCTTGCACAATCGTATGCCTGTTGGTCGTCGCGCATTTAACACATCATATGTTTGTTTTGACATCGCGTTGCATGATACTCCCGTGTATCTAAATAAATACGCTAGGAAAAGCATATACATATTTATATATTTGAAACATCAGTTTTATTTGGGAAACATTTTTCGATGGTGGTGCAAAAGGCAGAGGCTATTCGAATATACTGGAAACACAGTAAGTCGCATCGTGTGTTAGTAACGAACATTTTGAAGAAGTCTGGTAATAACATTTTGTGTGGGAAGAATTAAGTTTGGGAAAGTGTTTTGTCTTACCAGACGCCTCCAAATCTATCGGCGACCTATTCACTGGACAGATGTTGACACTACAATGAGCAACCAGAACAGATAAATTGGAAATGACCCAATTTCCCCCCAAAATGATTGCTATCTAAGAAACGACTAAAATATAAATGACGGCTCATTGTTTCAAATTCGTGGCAGTAGACGGTGCCGGTTATTCATCAGCGCTCATTGACCCTGGTCACGAAGACCCTGGTGAAGTGGAATCTGGTGAAGTGGATCCTGGTGACGAGGACCCTGGTGAAGTGGACTCTGGTGAGGAGGTTCTTGGTGAAGAATGTCTTAAACTTGATTGAAAATTGTGTTCTTCCAACTGCGAGCGCATGGTGTATGAATACCGTTGGCGTTCTTCCGGTTCACAAACCTCATTCCGGTTTGCCGGCTGAATATTAGCCTCGATTATCCAGACGCCGTGAGATGGGAGCACCGTAAGACTCCCGTTCTAATGCCTGGAAGATAACGCTGGTTTTCACTGGGGTTTTCAATGAACGACACTGATTCCGGTGTACCCTGAATCCGGGTAGAGACGATGTTTGGCTCTCAGACTTAGACTTAGTTCCTCCTGTTCCTTTCGGGACATCGGGCGACGTGCTTTCTCCATCTGCTACGGTCTTTCGCAATTCTTTGGCCTCATTCCAGGTAATTTCCATTTCTGCCAGATCTTCTTTAAATGTCTTGCGCCAGGTCTTAGTCGGCATTCCTCTCCTTCTGTTTCCACCTTCAGGCACCCATTCCATTGCTACATGTGTTGTTCTCTCTCTTGGTAGGCGTAGGATATGTCCCGCTAGTCTTCGTCGTCGAGACTTAACTATGTAATGCAGGCTATCCAGACCTGCCCTCCTCATCACTTCTTCATTGGTGATGTGCTCTCTCTCCACGATATGGCCAATATGAACCGGAGATATCGTCGGTGAAATATGTCTAGTTTGTTTGATATCCTCGCCGTATTCTTCCACGTTTCACAGGCATATATCGCTGTTGGTATTACAATTGACATATAAAGACGTAGTTTTATGTCCTTTCTGATGGTGTTACTGGACCATATTGAACGTAGTCTTTGGAACGCTGCTGATGCCTTGCCTATCCTCGCTCGTACATCTACTTCCGCGTCGCCTTTCCTAGAGATGTAGCTTCCGAGGTAAGGGAAGTTCTCGACGCACTGCAACTCTTGCTGACCGACCACAATGTGGGGTCAGATCCATCACCAACTGACAATGTTTTTGTCTTCCCATAGCTGATTCATAATCCGACCATCTCTCCATTTTCGTTTAAATTATTGTTCATCTCTTGCAGGATCTCCGGCGTGTGGCTGAGCAGTGCAATATCATCGGCAAAGTCAAGGTCTGTCAAACTATTATTTATCCATTTAACACCAAAGTTCGGATCTTTCATCGTTTTCCTCATGATAAAGTCGATAACAACAACAAAGAGGAAAGGGGACAGGATGCAATCTTGACGTACACCTGTCTCTATATCGAACATGCCTGTGTAGCCATCGTTGGTCTTGATGCAGCAGTTGGTGTTTCGGTATAGCGATTTGAAAACGTCTATATATTTGCTTGGCATGCCGTATAGCTTCAGGATTTGCCATAGCGAATCTCTGTGGACACTATCGAAAGCCTTCTTAAAGTCAATGAAATTTACTAAAAGAGGTATCTAGAACTCTTTGGTTTGCTCAATGATGTTTCGCAATGTGAAGATCTGCTCACAGCATGACCTTCCTCTTCGAAAACCAGCTTGTTCCTCCCGGAGGTGTTGGTCAACTGCTGTCTTCAGCCGGTTTAGGATCACACTGCAGAACACTTTTCCAGGTACTGACATTAATGTTATTCCTCGCCAGTTATTGCAATCGCTCAGGCACCCCTTCTTTGGTAACGTCACGATCACTCCTCGTCTCCAATCATCAGGAACTTTCTCCTCAGACCAGATCAGATTGAACAAGTAGGTTAACTCGTCTACAACCCCGTCCTTGCCATGTTTCAATAGTTCGGCCGATACTTCATCAAGGCCCGCTGCCTTGTTGTTCTTGAGGCTAGCGATGGCTTTGGAGACTTCTGCCCTGGTGATGTCATTGGTGATGACATCAAGCTCTTTTGTGTTTGGTTCCTGTTCGAAGTTGAAGAGTGTGGTAGGTATTGGTTGATTTAGTACTTCTCGGAAGTGTTCAATCCACCTCGTGGCTTGTTCCTCGCTTGTTAGAAGCACTCTGCCATCTTCGTCTTTTATTGGTATGTTGGAATTGCTTTTCGCGCTAGTTAGCTCTCTCACAATCCTACACAGCGTTTTCGAGTCATTCCGTTCTGCTGCTGTTTGTGCTTCTTTACCTTTCTCTTCTAACCATTTCCTCTGATCTGTCCTACAGCTCTTTTTTACTTCTTTGTCCAGTTTCCTGTTTTCCTCATCTGGTGATCTCCATTATTGGAGGTTTCTAGCCGCTTGATCTCTTCTAAACTTCATATCCTTCCTTTTATCAATCAGTTTCCACGAGTCTTCAGTAATCCACTGTTCTCTGTTGGACCCTCTTCTCCTTCCTAACACTACATTCGCGCTCTCCTTTACGGCTTGAAGGAATAGCTGCCATTTTTCTTCTAAGTCGGTTGAGTGTTGTAGCGCTTGGAATCTGTTCTTACTTTCCTCGTAGAATTGTTTTGATGTGTCTGTGTTCTTTAAGTTATATGTCGCATATGGCCTGACCGACTTCACCGTCTTGACTCTCTTTAATTTCAAGCTGATCTTACAACCACACGGTTGTGGTCAGAGCCAATATCTGCCCCTCTGTACGTTCGGACGTCCTGTAGAGATGTACGCCATCTACTACTAATGCAGATGTAATAAATCTCATTCGATGTATTGCCAACTGGTGAGATCCAGGTTTTCTTGTGAATGTGTTTAAGTTTGAAGAAGGTGGCTCTCAGACTAACATTAAAACTAAAAGTTAAATTACAGTCAACTTACATAAAATTATGCTACGCATTGGAAACTTTGGTTATATTGACACAAATGATAAGCAGAAAAGTTTAATCCTATTTAATTTTTGGATTAAGAATCTCGATAACGACGCAGATTGGCTACTCGCCCAAAACATTTGCAGCTGGCAGCGTACGTAAAATGGATTCTTGAGCACTAGCCTCGATTATCCGAGATGGGCGCACCGTAGCAGCGGTACAAGATACGTACATTCATAACGCGTGTTCTCGGGCAGACTCTCTTTCCCGGCGAAGTCACGCAGCCGGACGAGAGCCGATTAAGCGAGACTAGTTCCGTTTTGTAGTACACACAATTCTAAAGTAAGAGAATTCGAGTGAAGATGACCCTGGTGTCTGGGACCCTGATATATCGAGGACCCTGGTGACAAGGACCCTGGTGTCGAGGACTATGGTATCGAGGACTCTGGTATCGTGGGCCCTGATGACGAGGACCCTAGTGACGAGGACCCTGGTGACAGAATTAAGGACCTTGGTATCGAGGACCCTGGTTACAAGGACCATTAGGATGAGGACTCTGGTATCGAGGACCCTGGTGACATAGACTCTGGTGACGAGGACCCTCGTGACGAGAACCCTGGTGACGAGGATCTTTGTGACGTGGGCCCTGGTGACGAGGTCTCTCCTGTCGACGGAGTCACCAGGCCTGTTGGCGACGTCCTCGATAGCTGATTGGATAGATGTCGATAGCGCAGTGAGCAACAACAATAAATCAAATGAAAATGACCCAGTTTCCCAGAAACGTGATCGTAATTTCAGAAACAAATAAAATAGACTGTTCGTTGCTTTTAAAGTTGTGGCCGTAGAATGAACCCCACGTAGTTATCCATATAGATGCAAGTTTGCATGTCATAATGAATATAACAATGTATTATGGCTTGCGCGCACATGCACTCACACACCCACAAACGCAAACGCACGCCTGAATGTCTGCTAATCGTCACTTGGCCACCCCGCTGACCTCAATTGTAATTTAGGTCAGAGGGCCACAAAAGAATCACGCTGTGACTTCAGAAAGTAAGGGGTCATCCATAAAATACGTGACGATTTTTTGGACGTTTAAGACCCCGTCACCCTCATGTATTGTTTCGCAACACTGGCCTGAACACCTCCCCTAAAATTACGTTAATTTTCAGAAAGACTCCCCTATTATGCACACATCAATTGTATATTCTTTGCATGTCTACAATATATAAAAAAAAATTAGTAGTTGTTCTCACAGTATATTGAAGATGATATGTATATCTAATAATAAACAATAATATCAACTGTCTATGTTTATATCTACTTGTAATATGTGTATACAAGTAGTTAAACATATGTAATGCTACATATGGGGGCCGGACGTGGTAGCTCGACGGGTATTTGCTCCGGACTGTCTACCGAGGGCACAGCGAAGGAAAATAGAAGTTCCTACGTGTACAGGGGAATTAATAGGACAATTAACACCGACTGAACTGACACAACCAATGGTTTCGATCTATGCAAAACTATGCTGACGCTGCTCTGATAGTGATCAGCTTGTGTATCTAGGCGATATATACGTTGATACACTTAATTACTACATATTCATCGTTATATGATGGTAATTATAACTAGCATGCACAGCAGTTAATGATATCGGTCTGCCACCGACAGCTAAATGAGCTAACATGTTTTTTTTTGTTTTAGTTGTTATGTAACGCTTACCAAGAGACCGTACTGAAATTAGGCTACCCCCTATATGTCACGTTCCGTAATGTTTATAAACCCGTAGTCCCCCAACCTATGCGTGACGTATTTTATGGACGATCCCCAAGTCCTTCGTCTCGATGTGTGTTTCTACGTATGTCCCATCCCCATGTTAGTTGGGCTACTACAATTGTACCGACCTTGATCCGGAACTTGTCGTCGCTTAAGAAGAGAAGAACTTGCTCACTACAGAGATTTTGCACCCATTCAAACGTAAGTTATTATCGTTGTTATGTTGGAAAAAGTTATGTAGCATAACACTAATATCGGGGGCTAATTAACATACGCAGCCGGTAGTGGAGGCCAGAATTTAGGGCGGCAAACAAACAACGCACCCGTGCACAAGTTTCCCTCGTTCGGCGTAGATATATAGGTCATCTAATATACAGTAATCGAACCATTCATACGTTCTAGGGCCAGTACCAATTTTAATTTGTTATTGGATCTGTCGAAGGTGTAACTGCTTTGGTGCGAATGTGTCAACATGTGGGTTCTATGAAACATAGCGTATATATCTAGCGCGTGTGAGCCGTTTATCTGCGCTCGAGCCTCCATTGCCCCGTACACGTAGGTAGTGACATTTGACACTTATGCGGTACACGACAGTACGGCTGATCCGTGAAGTGATTCACGACCAAACAGCATCCAAAGCTTAATTAGTGGTGTTTGTGACTTTGTTAATAACGACCAGATGTTTTATGTAACGAATTCCTTAGAAGCAGGTCATCCTACTTACAACTTTATAATGAAGAGGACGATAATGACAAAAACGATGGTGATAATGTATATGATGGTAAAGGTGACGGTTTCGATGGAAGGAAGGAAGGAACATCTTTATTCGACAGATATAATACAAACAAGTACAAAACATGTAAGAACATTTTCAGTAAAAAAAACTGTCGGGAGACTCTCACTAAGGCTTTCAAATGTGCCGCTGAACACCAGAGCCACCCACTGGTAATTTTAACTAAAACATTTCTCCTACTCCCATTGTGGTGTACAACCGTATATTAAGTTTACGCTGCTTTAATACATAAAAAGTGTACATGACGTATGTTGGTATGTTAACTGCATATGTAGCAGTTTCTGTCCGTGCAAGTGTCTTTGTAAAATGTCAGTAAGTACTTTCTAGTGTATTTAGAGAAGCTGCAGAAACTATGTGTGTACAGTTTGTCTAAAATGCAGGATTTTTACGTAAAACTGGTAGGTGGTATCTAATACATTTTCTGACTCTCGAAGTATGACTGAATGCGATAATAATTTGATGATGTTGTTTTGTAGGATAATCATGATAAGTAGCATTTTGTAAAAATAGCGATTGGAAAAATATAAGAACGCGTCTATGTACACATTTATTAAAGAAAGTTAAACATTGACAAGTAAAGATGTCTTCCAGTTTTAGTAGATTTAGGGATTTCATAATATGTTCGGTGTGCGAGTTATATTTACTGCGGGAAAATATTCGGATAGCCCTTTTCTGCAATTTAGAAAGTCTATTTGTATTAAAACCCCACAGTAAAATGCTGTAGTTGAGATGTGATAAAATTAATCAATTATACATAGTCTTTAATGTATATCCAGGTAGAAAGTGTTTTAGTTTATTCATAATTCCCAGAGTTCGTGATATTTTATTAGATATTCTGTCAATGTGTGGAGTCCAGTCTAACTTTTTTTTAATGGAAGTGCCTATAAAGTTGAATGTGTGTACACACTCTATTGGTTGACCATTTATTTTTAAAGGGATTCTTTGAGAATGTTAACTCTTTACCTTACCTTACCTTACCTTACCTATCCTCTTCGGGCCTTGTGGCCCATAAGGCTGCTGTGCGACTCCGCCACCTCGCCCTGTCAACGGCTATGTGTCTGGCTTTGCTCCATGTTGCCCAGCCCAGTTGCTTCCGTTCTTTTTCCACTGTGGTTCTCCACGTTGTTTTTGGTCGACCAACTTTTCTTGTTCCTTCCGGCGTCCATGTCAGTGCTGTCAGGCAGTGGTTTTGGGCCTTCTTTCTCAGCACATGCCCGATCCAATTCCACCTTCTTCTCTGTACTTCTGTGCTGATCTTCTCTTCTGCTGTTATGTTCTCAATGTCTTTGTTCGAAATTATTACTGGCCATCTAATTTTTAAAATTCTTCTGAGACAGTTGAAATGGAAAATGTCAAGTTTTTTGTTGTCGCATTTGTTTACTTTCCATGTTTCACATCCATACAGTAACACTGATTTGACCAGAGTATTGTATAATCTGAGTTTAGTTTTTTAATGTACGCAATTATTAGGTAATTCTGTTAATATGATTTTTTCATGTAATTCTAAGCCTTTATTTCATTAGAATTATGTTTTATTAACCACTAATGACCCTGACAATATATCGACAAAATAACTCTGCGTACGCGGAGTTTCTGCTTTGAGCCCACCTTCACGATCCGTATAAAGCATGCTCATGAATATTCGGGACTGTCCGTCAGACATCGATTAGCTACGCCGAGTTAATAGATGCAAGAAATACGTCATCAACATGTGTGTATATGGATTAGCCACTGCCATAAACCGATAAAATTATTTAAAAAATGATACGTGGACCAGCTGCTGTTTATGTCACAGATTCAGCAAAGAAAATGGAAAATGAACATAGCGACAGTTCATGATCGTCATATTATGATTTTGAAAAAAATTATTTGTTAGTTCAAAACAATAATAAGCATTTCAGTATCCTAAGCTCAAATATACAGTCCATTAACGCAAAGTTGAGTGAACTCGAGGCATTTGTAAATGACTTGTCTTCCTTAAATTTTTAATTTAGCATAATATGTTTTATCAATAATTAAATTAAATTCTAATTATAACATTATCATCAATTAAATAAATCAAGTTAAAAATAAATATATGACTAGCAAATTAGTTAAATGTAATAAATATAAACACAAAAAATCTACATGGGTAACTCAAGGCTTGCTACAATACGATACAGAGACAAACTTTACAAACAATTAAAAACCACAAACCCTCAATCTTCTGAATATGGCATATTATTGATTAATCTAAAAGCATACAATAGTATTTTGAAAAGAAGTTTTCGCAAAGCAAAGCAATCATATTTTGACAATTGTTTTAATCAATTAAAATTTTATATAAAAAACACTTGGAAAACTATAAATGAAATCCTGTCTAAACATAAAATTAATAAATCATTTTAAAAATATTTTAAAGAATCCGATTCTATTGTGGCAGAAAATTTAGAAATTTCAAATAAATTCAATACATTGTTTACCCAAAAAAAAGTATCCCTAAACATCGCAAAATCGAAATACATGACATTTCAAAAGGCAAAGAAACATATACAGACACTTACCCTGAAGACAGACAATGTAAATATTGAACAAGTCAAAGAATTACATTTGTTCGGTTTAATTACAGATACAAATCTACACTAGAAAAAGCACAATGAAAAAATGTCAAATGCTTGTTCTAAAAAAATTGGCATTTTAAATAAATTGAAACATGTGTTACCTCTTCATATTAAAATAATATTATATAATTCTTTAATAGTGCCACACATTAATTATTGCATCATGGCATGGGACTTTGATACAGTGCAAAACTGTGTCTAAACGATAAACTCAATAATCATGTAAGCTTGCTCACATTACACACATGCATACATATTGTTGTTGTTTTTCTTCTTCTTCTTCTTCTTTTTCTGGAAGAATTTGATTAGGTGATGTATTGATTCAGTTAAAGTTTTATTATAAAAGGTGACTCATCGGTAGCGACTACCATATTATCAGAGGAGTCTCCTGACCCTACTTTTTGTTATTTATCATACATTATACCATGTTTATCATAAGGTTATATATTTTTGTATTATTTAAATTTTTTGACATGGATGTATTGTATGTATTATTTGAAATGTCTGGGTCAAATAAAACAAATTCTTCTTCTTCTTCTTCTTCATGACAGACGGATTGATTTAAAAGAAAAAACACCACCTCTCCATGCACGAAGTCAAAGCCGCCGATGGCATTGTTTTTGTTGGAATATAAAAACTATGATACCATCATGTTCCTTTTTCACTAGGTACGTCTGGCTATATATTTTGAAATGAAGTTTTAATGAAACGTTTAGATAACAGAAACTTACTGAAGCCAAGAAACGTCCAATAATGAAACAATTTTGTTTGCACCATAAATCCAACTGCTATTTCCGTAAGCAATATAAATACACTATACATCACTAAAGTAACGTACCGTATTAAAATAGGATAGGTGGCTAGTTGTGTACTTTCATATCTACATAAGTTTCAGTTTTAGTTTGACAAAATATAAATATTGCGTCAGTATAAAAAAATGTTTTATTTTGTACTTGGAGTGCAATAATTATTTGTTCTGCCCATCATTTAGAGTAAAAGATTTTGTTTCTGTCGAACTCCTGTTTTGATAACACATAAAATGGCCAATTGTATGATGGAAATAAAGTTGTAAAATTACAAAACGTTAAAAGTAATGCATATTTTAAAACACTGCTTTCAGTCATCATTGGTGTATTTAGCTCAAGAAGATCCCTAAAACATTTTTGAATGTTTTGGAACATTTATATTTTATGAATTTTCAAAATTATTGTAAAAGCAACTTTGTTGACACCTTTTTATATACTACTCCCAGTATAGTTCACTTAACACAAACTTGCTTCAACAAATTTTGAAGAATATGCTGTAGAACACAATCCAAACATGATGAGCATACGAAAGCATAAATTTTATTAAGTACTCCCACTTTGCAATATAATGACAGGATAATGTGCATTTGGATGCACAATTCAATCGATTGCACAAGTCCATTGGAAACGTAGTGATGTACATATTCCCAGCAGAAGCCACACGGAACTAACGTGGCATAAGAAAGTCAGACATCTTCTTCACTACTGTGTCAGTTAACATATTGTCCTATTAATAGCACTGCTATGCATTTTGATACACAAAGCTATCAGATGCACACATCCATTAGACGCACATAGTCATTGTACATACCCAAATCCCAGATTTAAGCAAACAAATTACATCCACGACCAGGATAATCCTCTTGCTATGGTTGCATATACTCATATTTTAGTGTGCATTTTCGTTTACTGCATGTCAAATACCGGACAATGCAGTTTTACTAACTAGAAAGGCGAGACCCTTGTCTAAAGCTATGTTAGTTACTGTAGACAGCGTAGTAGAGGCTCGACAGACTCAGTGACAGTCCCAGCGGCAGCTGACACCGACTGCAGCCGTCCGCGTCGGCGGACGTTATAATTATATTTAATCGAAACGTTACTCGGCTGACGGCATACGCTTCCTACACTTATAAAATAGCTGTCAATATACATATGTCTACAAATTGCTTATTTACAATGCCATTGCTTGACTCAACCCACCTTGGAATCATACATGTTGTTGTGTGTGTGTGACGTCAACGGTCTTTGTGTGAGTCACTGCGCGTGCATGAATATTAATTATACTCGGGCTGCAAAATTAATCATCCACCTGGCAACAAGCTCAAAATGATTCGCGTAAACACAACTGTTTATCGGCTTTTTGCGCAGATAACACCCAAATTATGCATAAACATGCAAGACATAAGTAGCAGAGAAAGTACTTATGGGAAATCAATATGTTTTGATACGGTACACCTCGAATGTATATTAGCTTACAAAGAATCCATTTAACGATAATTTTATTTTGGAGATATTACGCTGTAAAAAATGAAATAGTTAGTTTTACTTGTATTTGGAGTAAGCTTATTTACGTGTAACCATTCACTAATGAAATGATATGGATAATGGTATAAGATGTAATACGTTTATTGTGTATAACCGCACACTCAGAACATGGCCGTGCACGCCGCATCCGCCAACCAAACATGTGCGACCCGTAAGTGCGCGAGGACCGTAAGGGTAATGGTGGTACGAGATGCGTGTGATCTATCATTACAACTAATATGTTTTAGTTCATCGTTAATATTATCACTGACAACATCATAATTTTGTGTGTTAGAGTTGCAATTGAAAGAACATATTGGTCCGACGAGGGTGGTATCATCAGCGTATGGCCTTGAATTTGTTGGTGGCAAGATGGATGTCATTTAATTAGAGAGTAAATAGTAGGGGTCCTGATATTGACCCCTGAGGGACGCCAGTTGAAACAAATAATGTATCAGATATAACGTCATCGATTTTGACAAACTAGCGTCTTTTGAAAAGGTAGCTCATTAACCAGTTTTTTAAATAAAATATTGTAGTCTATAGTATCAAAAGCTTTTAACAGATTAAAACAATTGCAATGGGAGTTTTTCTATTATCTAAGTTTTGAAGAAGTTTTAGTGTCAGTTAGTTCGAGCGTAGCCATTTCCGTTGAATGTAATTTCCTAAATCCGTATTGACTTTTGTATAATAATTCGTTTGTAGTTAGACAGTCAAATATTTGATCATATACAATTGTTTCAAAGACTTTGGAAATTGAGGGGAGTAATGAAATGGGTCTGTAATTGTTAAGCAAGGTGCTACCATCTTTTTCATGGAAAGGAATAACTTTAGCAATTTGTTGTCTTTGTGGAAATATACCTGTGCTAAGAGATTGGTTAATGATAAGGGATAAAGGCTTCGCAATTACTAAGTCGATTCTTTTTAGTAAAATTGTTGAAATCGAATCATGGCCTGCACTTCTCTTTGAGTCAAATTCCTTGATGATTTTTATTACAATATCTTCAGTTATTGGTTTGAAATTAAACGTTGTGAGAGATTTGTTTTGTAAATAACTAAGAAATGATTTGGAAATTTAAATTGTGTACAATTCTTATTTATAAGCTATTTAATAGTGTCCCACGTTTTCCTAGTATTTGATTTGAATTGGTCAAATAGGTTTCCATAGTAGATCTTTTTGGCATTTCTGATGGTTTTATTTAGAATATTTTTTATATACACGGAGATGGACCGACATGGCATTATAAAAAGTGTCATTTTGTGGAGTATGTTTTAGTGTCCCAAGTTTATCTTTATATTTAACAGCTGGAATTTGTATGTTTATACTTGTTGTAACGGACTGTTTTAATTGGAAAGTGAGTTTCGTATAGCTGAGTAAGTATGTCCTCAAGTGTTTAATAATTATTATTTGGGTCAGCAGAGGGATCTTGATTTAGTTTCCCAGTAATGCATAATTGACTTAAGGTTTCACAGTAATTTAAAGTAAACTTTTCATTATTTGTCCTAATTTTCACATATTTGGGAGTACTTTGTTTAGATTGTAATATGTCAAGACTTATGAAATATGGTAGATGATCTGATATATTACTCATACGTATACCTGCTGTACAAACTCTAGTGAGATTTGAAATCTTACAATATATCTGATCAATGAGTGTACAGTTATTTACAGAAAAACGGGTCGGTAGAGTGATCTTCGGATAAAAACCATTCGTACAAAATATATCAAAATAATACCCAATTTGTTGTCTATCATTCACTTTTAGCAAATCAAGGTTGAAATCTCCAACTATCATTGTTTCGGAGCGTTCCGTACCTAATTTTGACCAGAAAGGTGCCAATTCCCCAATAAAAGTGGATATTACTACGTCTGCGTTATTTAGTTTTGGTGGTCTATAAATATTACCTATTGTAATGTGATTTTTAACATTCGCTCCATCAATGTCAATAAACAGCCCCTCCCAAATATCAGATGTATCGAATAAATGAAGAGTACACGTTGAAGAGGATGATGAAGATGAAGACGAAGACTATGACTACTATCGTGTTCATGCAAATGATGAAGATGACGAGGTCGATGACAATGATGATGATGGTGGTGGTGGTGATGATGATGAAGTTGAAGATGACATGAAGATGATAACAATAATAATAATAATATTATTATTATTATAACGATGATGATGATGATGCTGATGAAGACGAAGAAGATGGTGATGAAGAGGGTGACAACGAAACTGCAGATAATGTTGAAGATGAAGATGATGATGACAATGATAAAGAAGATGGTGATGAAGACGACGACGACGACGACGACGAAGACGATGATGATGATGGTAAAGGTGACGGTTACGATGAAGAGGATGACGAAGATGAAGACGAATACTATGATGACGATCAGCATAATGCAGGTGATGAAGATGATGAGGAGATCAAAATGACAATGATGATGGTGGTGGTGATGAAGATGATGAAGTTGAAGATGATGAAGATGATGACGATAAAGATGATGACAATAATAATAATAATTATTATTATTATAACGATGACGATGCTGATGAAGACGAAGAAGATATTATGAAGAGGGTAATAACGAAGCTGCAGATGATTTTGAAGAAGAAGATGACGATGACAATAATAAAGAAGATGGTGATGAAAATGACAACGATGGTGATGATGGTAAAGGTGACGGTTTCGATGAAGAGGACGACGAAGATGAAGACGACGTCTATGACTACTATCGTCATCATGCAAATGACGAAGATGACGAAGACGATGAAAATTCAATGATGATTATGGTGGTGGTGGTGGTGATGATGAAGTTGAAGATGACGAAGATGTTAACGAAGAAAATGATGAAAACAACAATTATAATAATAATCATTATTATTATTATAACGATGATGATGATGACGATGACGAAGATGGTGATGCAGAGGGTGATAATGAAGCTGCAGATGATTCTGAAGAAGAAGATGACGATGACAATGATAAAGAAGATGGTGACGAAGACGCCGACGACGTTGATGATGATGATAAAGAAGATGATGATTATCAAGAAGTGATGATGATGTTGATGAAGTTTAAAACAATGATGAGAACGACAAGAATGAAAAAATTAAAAGTAAAGGGAATTTTAAGTAAATGAACTACTTATTCATATCAAAAGATAAGGGTTAATCTCAAAGGTGAAGTTTAAGGAGTCATATTAAAGGTGTCATATCAATTATAAATATGGGGTCATTTAAACAACTTAAGGGATCATCTCAAAATATAAAATAAAAGGTTAATTTTAGTCATCATCATATTATTTCAAAGAAGAGGAATAGTGCATAAAAATCCGGATGCTGGTGATATACGGGCCGGACTTTTGTTAATGTAAACCAGTGAAATATATAGTGTCTTCTCATTTTGAAACGCTCTGAAACGCATAGCATCACAATTTCTTCAGAATAAATAGTTAGTTATAATATACATCGATTAACCTAGTTCGAATATGTATGTTTGTCTATGTATATATTATCTGAGCGATAATTTAAGATTATAGACCCTGGATCCAGGTAGTCAATGTTCACAGCAACATGTTGAAAATGGCAATTACATTTAAAATAAACGAACAAATAACATTATATTGTTAGCTATTTCTACCATAATATATATATATATATATATACACATATATATATATAACTAACATTTCAAAACATTATCAGAAAATACATACATTTATTTGAAATATTCTTTAAGAAATGCATTCTTGTGTAATGTCTCCAAAACGCAGTTTATTGCGACATCCATTTAGTTCCTATTTGAACAGTGGTTGGCGGTATAAACATTACCTAGCTGTGCAAATATGAGGAACACATTTATAAAGAGGATATATTTTATGTTTATTACAACATTAACTGTGTTTACTACAATGCCCAGTGGCTTCAACTAGATGTAATCTTTACTTCACTGAGTATTTTGAAAAATGACATTATTACTTTGTGGATGTTACACGAAGTACTGTAACTCTAATATCAAGTTTTGTCATGACGCTGAGCAAATTAGTTTTAATTAAATTTCATGCACATTTCTGACGTGCACGAATGAGAAATAATTCTACAATCACAGCATATAATTTAATGTGTTTTACTTGCCATAGTAAATGATTCGTTAAACATTGTTATTATTTAAGGCCAGGCTAAACCCCAACATTTTTGTAAAACATGAGAATTGACATTTTTTCACCTGATTTACCTCACATTATCATTCAATACACACACACAATATCATATTTGAGTGAGGCTTATAAATAGCAAAAAAAACGCACTTTATTGATAGTCCGTCAAGTAATATTCGCCTAATTAAATATGCATAACTTAAAATCCAGATTTTTCGCGATCTACTCAATCAATTTACATCTGGTTTTCACTAAATTGACCAGAAACACCCTGTGGGCATCCTTAATAAAGTATGTTATGAAAGCTTTGTTTTCATTGGTCGTTGCTTGTACAGCAAGATAGGCAGCATTTTTGAATGAGCCAATCATAGACGATATTACGAATGAGCTTTTTCTTTGGAAGGGAGAATGAAATATAGAAGAATTGGTGGTGTGGGAAGACTAACCCAAAAAGCAAACAAGTCAATCCAAGGGCACTATGGTGGTGCGATACGTGACCACCCGGGTGACGTTGTCGCAATGCGGAATGAAATTTGGGCAATTTGGCACCACAGAGGAAGAGACCACTCACAGTGTGGAGTGAAGTGTCCTGCTGTTGGCCCTGAAAAGGACCTGGAAAGGGCAAACAAAAGTGCTCTGCCAAAATATGTACTGACAGCTATCAAACCTGTGTTTGAGAAACTAACTGAAGATGAACTGCTGCAAAAGTACTCTCACGGTGGCACTCAAAATGCCAATGAATCCCTCCACAACTTGATCTGGACTAGGTGTCCAAAGACAGTGTTTGTGGGGAGAACCAGGCTTGAAATTAGTGTATATGATGCTGTGACAGTGTTTAATGAAGGTGAGGGTGCCAGGATGAAAATATTTCAACTTTTAGGATTGAAGTGTGGGCAAAACATGCTTGAAACGATGCAGACACTAGACACCATGCGTGTGGTATCTGCCACCAGCCAGGCTACCAAGACTTCCAAGTTGCAAAGGAAGCAGAGGAAAATGTCAAAGACACAGGAGAAAACTCTGTTTACCAGGCCGGAGGGTTTTAAGTAGCATTTAATGAGTGCAACTTTTGTTTGCCTTTTTTCTCAAAAACATATTTTGCTGTGAAATGACATTATTGTAAGCAGGATTGCTCTGCTGTATGAACAGTGACAAGCTTGCAATTTGGTAAACTTTTAGAGGAAGAACTAATTTTAAAAATGGACCATTATTGTTAAACAATCTTGAATATTTTTGGTTTTACAGCTGATACCGTGAACAAATCAGTTCTCTGGGCTATGCTGATCCACGTGTTGGCTGATAATTTGTTAATAAAAACTGTATTTTGTTGAATAAATGCTTCATTTTGGTTCAGATTGTGTATATTATATCAACAGATGGCATGCTAAAATTTTAGCCTGATATCTCGAGTTGTTTTAAAGATATCACGTTTTAATGTAGTTATATTTTTTTACATGGTCGCTATCTTGAATCACATGACCTTTGTGTTAAAAATAGAACACAATATTGTTTTTTGAAAAAGTAAATATATTCGCACAAATGTGCTAAGTTATGTCACTCTATGTCTGTAAATACATTGTTTTTAGCCTGATTATATTTTTGACTAACTGTCTGGTTAAGACTGGCCTTAAGTAAAAATGCTATCTTTAAATATGATACGAATATGTAATCGAAGTGTTTATGACAACATCTAAATAGAGCAGCTACAAACTGCTACAAAACCACTATGCCCCGTTTGAAGTAACACGATTAAAAAAAATTCTATGCCTCAAAGAATAATGGCGGAGTTGACAACTGGTATATTTTCTCCCAACTAGCCAAACGCAAAATGCAAACAAAACCGCATTATTAAGACATCATTTAGTTGGTTGGGGGCATCACAAGACACACCTATTCACTATTTTCTTAAATGTCAATATATGCTTCATCACGAATCAAAATTTGTCAGTAGTCGAATATGCTCATGTTTTATAAATAAATAATACATAATGCTCCACACATTTTCAGGGATTTCAGTTATGGCACATGGTAACGGATACAGTAAGCTCAAGAGAGAAAACTGCACTCATGGTGAAATATTCGACAGAGACGTTCCGTTTAAATCAGTCATCTCGAGCACTCATAAGAGATACTGGAAACGGAGGGAAGACGGCCAACTAGGGTATTACAACAGCAGAGTTCTTGGTGTATGCAGGGGTGGATCCTCTGTATACGAACTTGCTGTGAATGTACCCGGGAAAGGCAATGTTGCCATATACGTGGGACAAACAAGAGATGCATACTACAGGATGGAAGACTATCTTTTAAATGGTAGTCACAAAGCTGACCAAATCAATGCGATACTTCGGCAAGGCAAAAATATTATGATGAGGAGTGTTCGGCGAAAGTACGCAGAGGACGAAGAGAGCAAACTTCTGGATACATACGACTACGCGTGGAACAAACAGGGCCAGGGAAGGGAGCATCACCGGGAAGTGATTAAAAATGGTGTCAAGGTATCTGACAAAAGACTGTGATGATCTAGCTGTGTCCAGACGTCTGCGAACGCCACGTCGTTGATCAACAATTTCGCTTCCCTGAACAGGAACTCTAGTTTTAATTGATGTTTTGATGGTGTAGAATATCTACTCTAGCTTGTTTTATTAGATTAGTTAACGCCGTCTGCATATATGGTATAAGTTTTTAGATATTTGCCATAGTAAGTTTGCTATTACATATTACACTTACATATGCGTTGATATATATTATATATTATTATATGTTATACATATATAAATATATATATGCGTGTGTGTGTGCGTGTGTGTGTGTGCGTGTGTGCGTGTGTGCGTGTGTGCGTGTGTGCGCGTGTGTGCGTGTGTGCGTGTGCGCGTGTGCGCGTGTGCGCGTGTGCGTGTGCGCGTGCGCGTGCGCGTGTGCGTGTGCGTGTGCGTGTGCGTGTGTGTATTGTTGTTGTTGTTCACCGAATACGTGGTTTTATATGTGCTAAATATTGCAGATAAGCTTTGGTCTTGTATAGTTTGGGAAATAAGCAAATTATGCATAATTCGTCTTTACATGTTTAATTTCATGTAGTCTGATGTAGATGGGTTTCTATACAGAATATACCTATCGTACTACAAGTAACTGTCTTTCACTATAATTCCTAATTCATCATTGCTCCTTTGAAATGTACAAACATTTTACGTAATCCAGTGGATTTACATATGTAGTAAATAAGTTGTATTTAACCGAGAACGTTTGGAGTATACCTACAATATTATACATGTTTTCAGAAGAAAAAGAATGTTTAAATGTTTATGTGCATATTGTTTGTATGCATATTGTTTGTATGCATATTGTTTATATGCATACTGTTTATATGCATATTGTTTATATGCATTTTGTTTATATGCATTTTGTTTATATGCATTTTGTTGTATATCATTAACTAACATACATACGCACGTACGAACGCACGCACTCACGTACGCACGCACGCGCGCGCGCGCGCGCACACACACACACACATAATATATCACTTACTCATATATGATACAGTGTAGCTGGAAATGGTCGAAGCGTGAGTTGAGCTGTAGTTACATAACTATGGTTTGCAGTGGTTTAACATAAAACCACCATCAAGTAGGTAATGATTTAGGAACAAAAACATATTACACATATTCAATTTTTGACTTTTATCAATGATATTTACGTGAATCAAATTATATGTTTATATAATCATAATTGTTCCTATTTTAACTTCTACGTTGATTGTAGTTATATTAACTTGGTATTTGGTTTCAATTTAGCTTGTTTTATGAGATTAGTTAACGCCGTCTGCTCTATATATTGATATAATATAGTATATGAAGAGTGAACACGAAAATCCATGGACACAAAAATGAATGTATGTAAACAACGGAGACGTACTGAGCTATTGGCTTATTACATGTTTGGTTACGAGGCTATGCAACTGGCGTATGCGCGTTATACTTCAGTATTTAAGCAATAGCAGCAGTGGGATCGACCTCATTCATTCAACATTCTTGGGGAGTATTCACGGCATTTATTCAGCTTATTTGAATTCTCGGTTTATATAGTTAGAATGCTTTGCTAGTTGAGTGTGTTCGTGTAACAGTGTAATATTGATCAAGTTTAGAATTGTACATAGTAGACAGAAGTGATTAGCAGTCAGGGGCCGCCATGCTTGCTGTGGTTATTGTGACAATGGATATGTATGCAATTTATAACAGGAGTTAATAAAGTTGCATGTCATTAATTTGGCCTAATTCAATCGATACCTGACTTGCGTTGTTTCTTCTGCATAATGTATATTTACATTCATTAAACAAATAATCACAATTTGTATTTTCGTGTTTTACATGAACAACGACACATAAAGTCTACAACACCATAGGAGCCTACACGGAGGAATATTTGAACATAGACATTTTCAGAACCTCCAAGTGCTAAGTACTGAGTATTGTATTAAGGTATTCTGTTGAGCTTGGGATTCATTCCTCACGCCGCGCTTTTACAAGATTAGAGACTAGAATAGAGACTCGAGTATTTGTGAATTGGATATACTCGAGATTTGTCAGCTAAAGACTTGTGATTTGGTAATTCAATCCGAGACTCCAGGAAGGACTTGCTCACCTGGACGGCCTTATCCCTATCAACAAGGATTCGGCCTAGTCCTCCTCCTCCACTCCATGCGATTTAGGGCCATATCCACTGTGATACCTATAGTATACATCCCTCATGTCCTCTACGATTTGTTGTTTCCACGTCTTCCTTGGGCGTCCTTGTCTTCTGACACCTGGTAACGTTAAGCTCATCATACTGCGGACGACGTTGTTCCCATCTCGGAGGCGGCCACTTCGCCTGACCTCGTCGATTGGCGAGAGAATCGGTACATGTCTTATTTCTTCATTTCGGATGTGATCCGACCGTGATACTCCGAAGATCCCGCGAAGCATCCTGATCTCTGTGGTGGCAACTTTCCTCTTGTTGTTGATCTTCATTGCCCAACATTCCCTCCCATACGTTAGGGCGGGTCTGATGATGAACTCGTACACCGACGCTTTGAGTCTTAGGGGCATCTTCTTATCGTACAGGACCCCGGTCAGTTTCCGCCAGCTCGACCACGCGGCTTGCACGCGTAGGTCCACGTCTCTGTCAATTGTTCCATCTTTATCTATTACTGATCCCATGTATTTGAAATGGTCTACATTCCTCAGGGCTTCTCCGTTCAGTTGCATATGTTCGGCGGTCTCCCTTGTTGTCAGATATTCTGTTTTGGCCACGTTAATCTTCACACCATTGTCCATCAAAACATTGTTCCACCGTTGGAGTCTATCTTGGGCACCCACCACTGTCGAGTTGTTGATTACCAGGTCGTTCGCATAGAGTAGTTTCCATGGTGGCTTAGAGCACATTTCCCGAGATATCGTGTCAACCAGCATGATGAATAGGAACGGACTAAGCGCTGAACCTTGGTGGAGGCCAATGCCGACTTCGAATTTTTCGCTGGTTCCTCGCTTTGATTCCACACACGTGGTTGCGCCTTGGTACATGTCCTGCACTATTCTTATATAGGTTTCCGGGATGTTCCGCTTCCTCGTGTATCTCCAATGTACTTCGCGAGGTACGGTGTCGTACGCCTTTTCAAGAGCGACGAACCCCATGTCTAGAGGCTTATTACTCTCTCGGTACTTCTCGCATAGGGTCCTGATGACAAATATGGCATCCGTGGTTCCAACTCCAGGCCTAAAACCAAACTGACCATCCGAAATGCTCACAATGTCTTTGAGCCTTTGATCTATGATACGCTCACAGAGTTTCATGGTATGGCTAAGCAGCTTGATTCCTCTGTAGTTACAGTTCGTGTGATCTCCCTTGTCTTTGTAGATAGGCGTGAGGATGCTATCCATTTCTCTCTCCAAACATCAGGCATCCTGCCGCTTTGCATGACATTATTGAAGATTTTGGTCAGTTGAGATACGCCCCAATCGTCAAGGTGTTTGAGTGCCTCAATAGGTATTCCGTCTGGTCCACAGCTCTTACCGTTCTTCATTTTTCTCAGCTGTCTATCCACGTCTCCATATATTACTTCACACAACGGACCTTGGGTAGGTGGTATGTCTCTGTGGTCAATATATGGTCTTGACTCGTTGAGCAGGTCCCTGAAGTACTCCGCCCATCTCTTGATATATTCCTCTGGTGTCATAAGTACGGCACCGTCTTTTGGTTTGACGAAGTAACCCTGGTAGTTATCTTTGGTCGACTGGTATCTAGATCTCGCAGGTCTATGGATTGCTTTTTCCCCTTCTCGGGTTTCCAATCTCTCATACAGGTCTTGTACAGCCTTCGCTTTTTCCACTGCTACTGCAGTCTTCGCTTCTTTCTTCGCCTTTCTGTACTCCGCCTAATCTTCTTGCGTTTCCGTTTGTTGCCACTTCTTGAATGTTCTCTTTTTCTTGTCTTTTGCTTCCTGGACAGTTTGGTTCCATCACCAGGTTTCCCGTTTTTGCATAGACTTGCCGCCCCCCGTGACCCCACGGTGACGTAAGTCCTTCTCTTTCATTTTATTACAAAGGGTTGTCCAATCATACTCTTCGTCATCCTCCCTGTTGTTGCTGACATCCTTGGCATAATATCAGCTACCGTTTGATCCTTAAGTCTCCACCACCTGATCCTGACTTAGTTTTCTCGTCGATAGTGACTCACCTTCTTCATCTTGTCCTCAGGTCCATCACGACCAATCTATGTTGGGATACCACAGCTTCGCCCGGTATTGTTTTACAGTTCATGATGTCATTCAGATGTCATCGTTTGGTCAAGATGTAGTCGATTTATGATTCCCCGTTGCCGCTCTTAAATGTGATTAACTGGCTTTGTCTCTTCGTGAACCATGTATTCGCGATCACCAGATCGTAAGTGTCGGCAAACTCCACTACTTTGTCTCCTTCTTCGTTTCTCTCACCGAAACCTCTGTTACCGTGTGAATTTCTTCTATTCAATCCAACGTGTCCACTTAGGTCACCACCAATAATCACTGCCTCAACTTGTCGGGTGGTTCTCTTCAGTTGTTCATAAAATTGGTCCTTTGCCGATATGATCGTCCGTGTATGGGCATATCAGTTTGAGTAGAATTGTCCTGTCATTTATCCGACTAATCTCCAGTAAATCCTTCGTTCGATCCTCGCGCAGAATTATTCCAACACCGGTTCTATTACTGTTTTCTCCGTGGTAGAAAAGTTTGTAGCCATGGCCCATGCTCTTCATTTTGACCCTTTTCATTTCACCTCCTGCACACTCGCTACATCTAAGTTCCTCTTGCGTACAGCATCTGCAATTTCCATCGCCTTGCCCCTCATGGTACCCACATTCCGTGATGCCACTCTAAGTCTACCATGTTAATAAAATTAATGAAACTATTTTCTGGAAATATTAATTGATTAATTAACTTAAGTGCAATAATTAGCAAATGAATCATTAACAACTTAACAGTTTAAATAAACCCACTCTGATTCAATGAAAATATGTTATAAAGTTGTTAAATACCTTATAGCTATTTTATAGTAATTTATTTCCTAAACATAGGTTTACACACTTTGGTGGTTTGAGGTATATAGAAAATAATATAATAGCAATATGTGTAAAACAGTGTTTTAGTTTCAAATCAATACAATATGTTATAAAATTATTACAACTTATTGATTTGTGAGAGTTAGTCTACCCCTAATCCTATCCTGGAGCAGGACTAACTTTTGAGTTCAGTGAATTAAATTTGGTATTAAAATTAATCTACCTTCTGGCATACGAACTAAATTTAGTCCAATTTCTGGCATACGGACTAACTTCGTCCTAGGTTTAAACCTAGGATTAAGAGTTAGTCCCGCTTCTGGCATACTGGCGTTCGTGTCGTAGAATATCCTAGGTCAACTTAAAGACACGAGGATTTGTCGTGCCGTGTATGCCCCCTTGCGACGCCACGCTCGTCTTGAGGGCAGTCTTTATCCAGTCTTTATCGCCGACAGTTGCAAAAAAAGTGGCGACTTCTCATTTGCTAGGTTAAAAACATGGAATTGGAAGCGTTTTTTTTTCTTCTAACCTGTAACCTACTGTCGACATATTGACTGGACATAGGTCGACACTGCATTGAGCAACCAGTACAGATAAATTGGAAATGACCCAATTTCCCCAAAAAACTTGATTGCTATCTAAGAAAATAGAAATGACAGCTCAATGTTTTAAAGGCATCGCAGTAGACCGTGTCGGTTTTGCATTAGGGCTCATTGTCAATGTGTTGTCGTTCAAACAGCCCCCACTTATTATGAAGGGGAATTATGGCACACACGAACACAGAAACGCACACACGCACGCACGTACGCACGCACACACACGCATACACGCACGCACAAATACACACGTATAATACACACGCACTAGCAATCTAGCAAATACTGCAAACAACCGGTGTTACAAACATGGAAGATCTTTCTCTTTTTAACGACGACCCTGGTGACGAGGACTCTAATGAATAGGACCCTGGTGATGAGAACATTTGTGAAGAGGACCCTTCATGACGAGGACCATGTTGACGAGGACCACGGTGACGAGGATCCTGGTAATGATGACGCTGGTAATGATGACGCTGGTGACGATGACCCGGTGACGAATATCTTAGTGACGAGGACCCTAGTGACACGGACTCTGGTTATGAGGAGCGTGGTGACGAGGACCCTGGTGACAAAGACCTTGTTGGCTTAACAAATCTACAGATCCACGAGCATCCTGGTGATGAGGATATTGCTGACGAGGACCTTGGTGACTAGGACCCTAGTAATGAAGACCCTCGGGAAGAGGACCCTGGCAAAGAGGGAGTTTCCAGGCCCATTGTTTACGCCCTCAATAGCTGATTGGACAGAGGTAGACACTGCAATGAGCAACTAGAAAAGAGAAGTTGGAAATGACCTAATTTCCCAGAAACTTGTTTATTCTTCAGCTCTCATTGTTGATGTGTTGTTGATCAAAACGAGCGACCTCCACTAACTCGTCCATACCGCTTACTATAAATAAAGACATTGGCATGAACAAAGATATGGAATTAAAAGAGGTATAGCAGTCTACTGACATGGGCGTTGATTCCACATTATGGACATATACTTGAAACTTGATGTGGACTTCCATGCCGATGGTATATGAATGGACTGAACCTCGAAGAAAAACGATGTCCAACAGTTGTGATATTCTGTAATTCTTCAAAGACCCTTGAATAGGCAACGTAACTGAAACCAAACGGGTGGACATACTCAATATCTTCCGCTTCTTAGTAGGGCTTACGTGCAATTTGAAATTAGTGAATGCACAACTATTGCGATGAATTCTTAGTGAAGTGTTAGCAGGAATCATTTGTATGAGTACGCACAACGTCTTTCTTACAGGTGCCCGAGAACGAATAGACCTTCCTACTCTTAAAACCCTGGTTACGAGGGTGATTTACCAAGCCCACTTGGTGACGCCAGCAAACAAACAAAAGAGAGAAATTGGTAACATGCATTTACCCTACCACACACGTACCGCACGCGCATAAGCACACACCACAGACACACACACACACACACACACACACACACACACACACACACACACACACACACACACAACCACACACAAACAAACAAACACACACACACACACAACCACACACTCACACACACACACAAACAAACACACACACACACACACACTCACACACTCACACACTCACACACACACACACACAAACAAACACACACACACACACACACGCAGAGTGTGTGTTTGGTTTTGGAAATAATTCCAGGAAATCTGCGATGAATTCTTAGTGAAGTGTATGAGTACGCACAACGTATTTAGATAATATCTGAAACGACACAACAGTGAGCAACGGGCACACGTAACGTCCTTTTCTATCCATGTCATCACGAAATGTCTGCTTGACCTCCTTGATCAACGATATGCCCTATTGCAAGATATTTGGTTAAGGACATTTTATATAGTGCATGTATACATATATATGAGTGTAAGCCCGAGGGGACATATTAATTGACATTATTACGACTTGGCCGAGAAAAGACAATAACATTCTACGTAAAATAACAACAACTTTATTGGCGTGGCAGGTCAGCATACAAGGCGCGGGAACTCGCACAGTTCCGGTGACGCGTAGTTAAACGATCAGTTCGATCTAACTTAGCATCATCACAAACAAGCATCTTGATAATGCACTGCGAAATTAATTACTTCTCAATGCACAAGTAAATTTTTGTATTAGTTTTGTATTTGTATTAGCACTCATTAACCTACAAATGTACACTGTGCGAAATGTGCGTGTCCAGATAATGCACTGACTTATAGTTTCAGCGGCTAAGTGTAATCACATGATCGATTTATTACATTCATAAAAGATAGATCACAATTTAGTCATAAGCTCATGCATATTAATAATATATGTGTATATATGTGCCGATCGACCGTGATTGAGCATTCGCATTTGGAAGAGCAGTGACCTGCTGACATGTACCTGGCCGTTTTCTAGATTGGTGCGTACCACTCAAAGGTAAGTTATGTTACTAACTTATCCTCCTCGTGCCTACGTGTGGCATAAGAAGTTCGCGCAAGAACTCGCCGGTTCCTTCTGTCTTAAACTCTCTTGATGTTGTATCTGATATCTGCTCATTTTTCCTTCCATTCTTCGCCGACGTGTTGTTTTAGTATACCTCGTTTTCCTCCGGTTCTCCAAGTAAACACGGTCTTCATTGGTAGGTCGCTGTTAATTGTGTAGATATGTCCGAGCCATTTCCATTGTATTAGTTTCATAATGAAGCAGATTGGTTGGTGCTACCAGCTCAGCTGCTACCGAGAATAATATATATGTTAGATTTTGTTGAACCATAAAGGGTAGTAACATTTATTAACGACCCTACACGTGTAGTGCGTGAGAATGCACGGACGTGCATATATCATCATGCTATGATATGTAACAGATGCCACATTAAACAATACACTGTGCTTCCACGTCTTCAGATATTGCAGAGAGATTCAAGAGGAAACGAGAAGACTGTTCAGATGACGACATATTCGACAGGAAAATAGATTGGGAACTAGCTATGACAACCACAGAGAGAGGTGACGATTGGACTGTGAGGGGTAATGGCCAGTTGGGATATCGAAAGAGAAACTTTCCTTGCGGTGTGGGCACAGACTACGTATATGAAATCGCAGTTGACAAAACGGTCGTCGCCGTTGGTAGTAGACAAGGTCATGATGGCGATACCATCCAACATTATCTATATAACGGCAGCCACATTAGTTACCAAATCGATGAACAACTTGGTAAAGATTGTAATATCTACATGAGGCGATTTGATACACCTAACGCAAAAACAAGGAACAAGAACTGTTGGCTAAGTATGATTACGCGTGGACCGCGCATAACCGCGTGCTATATACACCTATACCTATAACGCCCTCCTCGGATGACAGTGTGGTAACTGGGGGAAGAGAAAAGCGAGAAGAGTGTCACGATGATGACATATTCGGCGAGTGTGTGAAATGGAGGCGAGCGATGTCAGCTACTTATATAGACAGTGATTGGCAGGCAAGGAGTCCAGGTCATTTGGGATTTTGGAGAGAAAAATTATTTCCCAAAGGGCATACATATTGCGTGTACGAAATTGCCGTTGATGTCCCGGGTATAGATCGCGTTTGCGTCTATGTCGGAAGACATAGCAGAGAAAACAGGATACAACAATACCTATATGACGGCAACCACAAAAGTTGGCAAATTAATAAAATACTTTGCCAAAGGTTTGATATTTTCATAAGACAATATCGTATCATTACAGGACAGGGACGGCGCTTTCAAAGGGATTTAGTAATAGACTTCTAGACGACCGGCCGTCATAACTCTTATTCGGTCGATATCTAAATCACTGACTTGTGAGGTCACCGAACAATATGCCGAGGCGAGACGAACCATGGCACTTCGTGGCCGTGTTGACATTAACTCACCACGACGGCTTACTAATGAAATGTGAATTCCTAAACTGTTAGTGTGTTAGTGTGTGTTAGTGTGTTAATGCGTTAGTGTGTTAGTTAGTGTGTGTTAGTATGTTAGTGTGTGTGTTAATGTGTTAGTGTGTGTGTGTTAGTGTGTTAATGTGTTAATGTGTCAGTGTGTGCGTTAGTGTGTCAGTGTGTGCGTTAGTGTGTGCGTTAGTGTGTTAATGTGTTAGTGTGTGGGTGTGGGGGTGTAAATGAGAATGCTAGTGAAGAAGCATTGGGGCATCCTGTTTAGTAACTTAACGTGTATTATAATTAAAGAAACCATATCCATGACTTAGACAATTCGAGTCAACTATTGTCGTTGTTCCTATAGGAATGATTCATCTTCTGTACTATTTATTTCAGAGGCAAGTGTGGGCCCAATATGTTTTAATATTAATAACATGTGTTGGCAATATATATGTGGAAAGTGATCAGATATGTGTCCATTGGCAGAAATAGTGAACTATGAAACATTCAACCAGAACATATCCTAGTTGTAACGTGCGTGCAAGGTAGAGCCGTTATAACACGCATGGTCATGTCGTATCACGCGAACGAGAACAAAGAGGATGGATATTATACACATTGCCTCCAGATCTTGATAACTGTTTTATCATCACTTGACATATCAGCACACCGGCAACCGGCAGTGAGACACGCCTGCATTGCTTGCTGCCATGGCTGACTAACGATTGACACGCCTGATTGACCATTCCCATGTTTGGATGACACGTTACCTTTGCTACTCAAAAGAAATGTGTAATGCGTGCTCTCAATTGAACGCAAACACTAATGTACGACTGAGCAGCATATGCGAGCACGCATGACATTGACGACAGTTGGCCGCCTTCTGATATGACTGCATGCACATACATGCATTACAGCATGTGCACGTATGTGCATACATGCATACGCCAACATAACTTATCATAATTCATACATGTTAATACGAATCACATATACACGCACGCACGCGGGAACTCTCCTGCGCATCCCGACTCCTGCCCCTCCCCCCTCCACAAAGAGAGAGAGAGAGGGAGAGGGAGAGAGAGGGCAGGTAGGGAGGCATAGGTAGAGGTGGTGGGGGATGGGAGGGGGAGGGGAGGAGGAGAGGGACAGAGTCAGAGGAGGAGAGATATAATCACACATACATGCGCGCGCGCACACACACATACACACACACACGCGCGCGCGCACTTACACACACTCACACACACACAACATTAGTTACACTACATTCTATACGTGAATATTAGAAAGACTAAAATCAGTGGTAAGCCGATCGGTGGTGCCATCTGACGGTAGCCATCATCAACCCATGTGTCTAGAGCCATATTTTGTTCTCGCCTGGATCAGCATGCGGCGGTCGGCTTAGCCAAACTACAACGACAAACTTTATAAAAATCACTTTATTTATCAGTGTGCATAGTAACCGGAAATGGAAATCGATGATATTTCACCAGGTTAAACTATTCTATGTGTAGTCTACAGCAACATTTCATCAATCGCTAGATGGCGACATTGGACATTTTTCTTACACTAATGCAAACTCACAGCACCGCATAAATGAACGTTCAGGCCTTTCTTTCCTCGTGGTTCTCCCGTGCATGGTTAAAGCCTAGTTCTTATACTGCTACATTTATCTTCCTGTAGTTTCCCTCTACTTATCCCTAACAGCTAACCCCTCCCATCACTTTTTATCTTGTTTTCTCCGACTTTCTTAAATCTGTCTTCACGCTGCCTTCCAATCTCAGCTGTGACCTTCCCTTGCCTTGGTACTCCGATGTTTCTCCGCCTCTGCTCTCTATTGTAGTCTGCCGACATCCACTCTCATCAATTGATCAGGCCACGACACTCGACTTCTTACTAATCGTCCACCCTCTTTGCTCCTGTAATTACCCGAACCCATTTATTTTCGCCAACTTGCGTTGTCGCTGCTTTGGTGCCACTACCCAAATCATGCACTCAGGCCGATTTCATATAAGCTCTCAATACTTTCCTTTTCAATTTTGTCAATTTGTGTCTGTCCATCACGACTCCCTCTGTATTTATTCAAGCATTTGATCCCGTTCGTATCCAACGTACCAAAATCTACACATGTGAATGCCCATCCTAAGTAACCGGTTGGCCATAAAGCCACCCACTTGCATGATCTCCTTCCAACCGAAGCACGTTAACAAGACGCCAGTTAGTTGGAGTGGCCATGCTGATTATTAACATGTCCTACCCTATGAAATATACCATCGTCGGCTCAACACTGGCACCACGTTCTACAGTTCACAAGCAAAAACATCAAATAATCGACGAACTGTCTATGCACATTGAGGCTAATGCAAGTCGTTCCATCAATCAGTGGACAGAAATTAAAGAACCTATAAATCTAGGATTCCATATGCACTGAAACAGCAAGCGGATGAGATGTGCGATAAAAAACGTGGATATTGTCTACAGTGGAAATTAATCGGAATCATTCAGTATGAACAGATGCGGATGCCGTATGTTTACGTGGATGCGGTAAATCGAATCGTTACATGTGTGTGCGTGTGGGCGTGTGGGCGTGTGGGCGTGCGTGTGTGCGCATATGCGTGTGCGATTCGAATCGTATCGTCACAACACACACGCACGCACAGGCACATGCACGCACGAACGCGCGCGCACACACACGCACACACACACACGCACACTCACACATATTTTTTCTTTCCGAATGCCGTTTCATACATATGGAACCGTAGCTTAATGCAGAATAGTAATATAACAAGACGTCTAAGCAAACATAATGTTTGAATGAATGCAGTTTGTTTAACAAGACATCGTTTTCATGATAACTGTTGTATTTATTATATTCATAAGACATTGTCACGTTGCAACACGAGAAACTAGAAGACGTCACATTGCGTCGATGCCTCCATTTTGCTTTGTTTTCCGCACTTGAATGTCTCTGACATCTGGCTTAGAGCACCATTTAACCTACAACGACAACAACACAGTTTTATAATATTGTGCAACTTACTGTAACTTGATTGTGTATAATTTCAAAGGAAACGTGTCTGGAACGGGTGTCATGTCTCGTACAGCAATGAAACATTGTAGGATTCTCGATAAGCCAAACTCTTCCTTGTCCTCAATATATGTCCTCTAAATATATCCAAAGCTTACAGGTGCATGTAAACAGGCCCTAAGCTAGAGCTAATTTTGCCAGTCTTGAATTAATCAAAATTGTGTCTTTTAGCGCGAGAAGGGCTTGCATGGAAGCCAATCACGTCAATCACAGCCATTATTGGACAGCACATTTTATTCAATGGCAAACCAGTGTCAGTTGAGCCACTCATTTAATTACTAGTGATCCATTCGATTTATTTCACTACTTGTTGAGGCAATGAAAGTCATTAAAGTGGGCCCATTATATGTTAATCTAATGGCTATAATATGACGGACAAATTCCAGTTCCCTGTAAATTCCACCCGTCTTATCAGTTGTAACTACCAGTCTTGGCTAGTCATCTGCCAGTCTTGAAGACTGGCAGATGACTGCTTCCGACAGTGTCCTGTAGACTTTCGCCTCTTGCTAAGCAAATGTCATTAGTTCCGGTCAGATATAATTTCCTTCGTCTAGTTAAACGGTTCTTAACCCCTGGATTGCGACCCAAAATTGGGTCGTCAAGCCATGGTTGTCCGAAGTTATCTTTATTATCCTGCTTGCCCGAATCAGATGATGCGTGTTTTTGTCATGTCACACTAGAATCACAGCGCAATTATAACAATATATTGAAAAGTTTACCTAAAGTATCAGATTTTACAGTGTTCTAGTATCCTGTTGCTCATATGTGAGATACTTAAATCGCCTTTCAGTCACAATTGCCCATATGGCTGTACTCGGGAACCCCAGAAACCAAATAAAATCACTGAATAGAATGAATACGGTACAGATAAACATACATACAAACATCCTCATACAAACATCCAGACACACAGATAAACATACTTACATACATACATACAAACACCCGCACCCACCTTTGTAAACATACAGACAAACCTATGTATGTAAGGTTTATCCTGCGTTATATGTTTTGCCATTTTCGAGCATCATTGTGCACTCTTGTGACATCCTATGATATTTTGCCTTGTGTCTTTATGTGATAGTATGATACGAGATCAGTCTGATTGTCCAGTGTCATTATGTGTTTTGATTGAAACAGTTAGGAAAGCTTATTGATAGAAGAGAAGTAGGAGTTTTCCCCTCCAACATTGTGAGATTCGTAACATTTGTTAAACTGTGAGGATGTTTCTCCTGAAATATGTGTAACAACTGATGGCCAACCCAGAAGGCAACGTGGAAATGGTGCATTGACAAGTGCTAGTTTATACTGAATCACTGATTATTGATTACTGGAATTTTAGTGCCATTTGTATTGAAAAGGCATGTACTTAATTACAAATAAATGGTTTGTCGCACATGATAATGTGACAGGAATAAATCCAACATGGTTTTTATGTGTCCCTCAGCACATATCTAGAATTTAACATAAATATTGTATTATGGTATTTTTTAACTTTTCACATTTGTCTCTTGGGATTTTGTTACGTGGGATTATCTCTGTATAAATTCCAGACTTCAGATACAATTTGTATTGCAAACCCTTGGATAGGTGATAAAAAGCCACAAAAGCAAACTGAGTCAATACTCTTTCATAATATAGCTGTAGCACCTGGTCAAGCGCTTCCACAGTTCAGCTTATTCACCAATTGACACTGGCTACTGAGTGTCTGGTCATTCACATTGTACAAACGAATGTTTATGAAATAACGGTCATAATGAATGTATGAGACTGTTTTATGACACGCGCTTACATGCGTACGCACACACACACACACACACCACACACTCTCACACACACACACACACACACACACACACACACACACACACACACACACACACACACACACACGCGCGTACTCACCCCACCCCCACACATACAGTGTGTGCGTGCGTGCGTGTGTGTGAGAGCGAGAGTCAGTCGAAAAGAGCGACCCCACTGTCATAGTGAATGTATGAGACTGTTTTATGGCACGCGCTTATATGCGTACGCACACATACACACTCACTCGACCCCCATACATACACAAGCGCCGCGCACCACACACACACACACCACACACACACACACACACACGCACACACGCACGCACGCACGAACACACGCTCTCACGCATACAATGTCGCATGCACGTACGTACATAATATGTTTGTATTATAAACATTGAGTCATTGGAAACCCCCGTTTCTAATAAGAATCCTCCTCGCAAGCCACGGATGGCGACAATGCACCGAAACTGATGCAGTCTGCAACAGAACCCTCACGGGCCATTGGCGACATATTTCGACACAGTAAGTTCAGCCCCCTCACATGTCGGGGTGCGTGCGGGCGTGCGTATGTGTGTATGTGTGTGTGTGGGGGGGGGTGTGGGTGTGCGTGTGGGTGTGGTGTGCGTATACTCACGCCGCGCTTGTATATGTGTGGGGGGTGAGTGAGCAACTAGAACGTGACACATTCTACTGAGAAATTGGAAATGACCCCATTTCCCAGAAACGATCGTTTTTTAAAAGTCAATGGATCCGGTTTTTAACAGTTGCTCTTACGTAAATTATTATATTGTAATTAACGTAAACAACTGTTTCTTTTAAATATCAACATATATACGTTTTTCACAAAAAGGACTTTGAAGTGTAAAGAGTTTAAAATGTTAAAGGCCAGCCAATTGAACATAAGAACCTTCTACGAAACTTAATGTAGATACGTTCGATTGTTCGCAACGCTCTGCGAGTCGCAACGAATGTTTAATTTGATACAATCTGCATTAAGCGTGGGCCGCAGTAGGCATACTTTTTTCAAGCATGCCTAGCAGTAAACGTCTGCACTCATCATACACCGAGACACTTACTAATTGTCTCTCTCACAGCGATCGTACACCGTCTGCTGTATGATTATTCTTAGTTATATTCAATAGCATTGACACACCTTCAATAGCCTGTCACTGCGATCAGTCAGACAACTGTTGAATTATAGCCGATTGTTGCATTTGATACACCGCATGACTCGTCCGCTATACTATGTGTCTTCCAAGAAGGATTTGAAAAGATCAAACAACGGTCGGTCGCTCAGTAAGGCACGGCACACGCAGACGTAGAATAGTTCATTTGTCATTTCATGAACCTAGAAATATTCTATCCTATGAACTCTTTTTGTTGATTTGTATATGGGGTCCTACAACAAATTCAGCTTGGTTGCCCAAACGGCAACTTTGGGCAACTCTGGTAATTTGCATAAATCCAAAATTAAAGTTATGAACTGTCTTATGTTTTGTTTTATCGCTGAAAACGTTGAAAGTGGACTGGCTCATACGTCCCAACCTTCCCGTATGACACGAAACATGTAAACATGATGATGCATTTTCAGGGATTTCAGTCATGACACAGCGTTATGGACGCAGTAAACCGAAGAGAGAAAACTGCACTCATCGTGAAATATTCCAAAGAGACGTTCGATTTGAACCCTTCATGTCGAAAACCTGTCATAATGAGAATTGGGAACGGAGACCCGATAGTCAAATTGGATACTACAACAATAAAGTGTTGGATACATGCAGGTGTGGATCCTCTGTATGCGAATTTGCCGTGAATGTATCCGGGGAAGGCAATGTTGCCGTATACGTGGGACGTACAAAGAACCATTGTAAAAAGAAGGACGATTACCTTTTAAATGGGAGTCACAAATATAAACAAATCAATAGGGTACTTCGACAAGGCGCAGATATTATGATGAGGAGTGTTCGGCGAAAGTACGCAGAGGACGAAGAGAGCAAACTTCTGGATAGATACGACTACGCGTGGAACAAACAGGGCCAGAAAAGGATGCGTAATCGGGACTTGTTTGTAGACGGCATACCCGTATCTGACAGAAGACTGTGATGATCCAGCAGTGACCAGACGTCTATGATCGAACGCCACGTCGCTGATAAACTATTTCGCTTCCCTGAACAGGAACTCTAGTTTTAACTGATGATTTGATGATGTAGATGATGTAATCTAGCTTATGTTATCAGCTTATTTAACGCCACCTGCATATATGGTATATAAGTACTAATAGTTAGTTGTCATAATAGTTAACCGGATGTGAAGCTTTTACAGTTACATATGCTTGTGTGTGTGCGTGCGTGTGTTTGTGTGTGTGTGTGTGTGTGTGTGTGTGTGTGTGTGTGTGTGTGTGTGTGTGTGTGTGTGTGTGTGTGTGTGTGTGTGTGTGTGTGTGTGTGTGTGTGTGTGTGTGTGTGTGTGTGTGTGTGTGTGTGTGTGTGTGTGTGTGTGTGTGTGTGTGTGTGTGTGTGTGTGTGTGTGTGTGTGTGTGTGTGTGTGTGTGTGTGTGTGTGTGTACAGAGTGTATGTATATATATATATATTATGGGAACAAGAGTGACAGAGTGATATAAGGTTTTTATAGCACAGGAAATATGTATATTACATATATGCATAATCCGTTTTTAGATATTTATTCCCTGTACGTGGGTTTGCCCAATGTATCTATTTATCATGAAAAACTGCTACTACGTGTAACTATTGTTCACTATAATTATTAGCTACATCAAATCACTGTTGTTTTGACAGGTTTATCTATTTTACGTAATCTACTATACTGTCATTTATAATTGAGGCAAATCAGTTGTATTTAGAAACACCGTTGACAGTGTACCTTTCGGAAGAAAAGTGTTGTTTCAAGTTATGCATTTGTGCATTGTGGTGTTAGTATAATGTCATGTAATTGCCTATCTTTTAGCTGTTACATGTTTTACGCATGTATGTTACAGTGTTGTTGAAAGTATTTGGAGTGTGCTGTTGACCTGTAGCTGTATAACCATGGTTTTCAGTGATCTAACATGCAGTCATCGTCGGAGAATGTAGCGATTTAGAAACAATTCTAAATTATACAAATTCAGTTTAATTTTAATCAGTGATATAAACATTAATCAAATTAATGTATAACCATTATTGTTCCTATCTGATGCGCGTAGATAGTAGTGATTTTGACTGATGCTTGTTTGCACTGTAGCGTGTTTTATGAGATTATTATTATATATATTATTATTTCTAAATAATATATTCTCTGAGGAGTGGCACACATGATCTATGGACACAAGGTATATATAAACAATTATCACCGGGTATATGTTTTCGTTTTTTATTTGAACAACGATACATCAGAGCCTAAACGGACGAATGTTTGAGCACATATGTGTGTGCGTGCGAGCGAGCGTGCGCGCGTGTGTGCGTGGGTAAGTGGGTGGGTGGGTGGGTTGGTGGGTTTTTGGGTGGGTGGGTTTTGGGTGGGTCGATGTGGGTATACGGGTGTGTGTGTGCGCGCGTGCGTGCGCGTGCGTATGCGTGCGTACGTGTATGATTGAGTTGTTGCTGAAACTCTCTCGTTACACCAACTTTCGGTTGGTGCCTGTAGTATGATCATGATGTGATCTCAGTAACATCGACACGTAGCTTCAGTGTAGAGGCCCGTCATATATCATCTATACCGCTTACTATGAACAACTAACTTGGCATGGACAGATGTGTGGAATTAAATGTGAGTTTAAATTGCAGTCTGGTGACGAGCGCCTTGGTTCAATGGTATAGACGTAAAACTTGATGTGGACTTTATATGCTGATGATTTGTGAGTAGACTTTGAAACGAAGAAAAATGTCCAACTGATGTGGCGTTTTCTGTCTTTCTTCAACGACCCTTCAATGTGCAATATTATTGAGGCCAAACTGGTGGACATCAATATTCTCCGCGAGTTACTGCTGACAATTCGTACAAGAAAATGTTAAGCTAAAATTAACATCTTCTTCAAGCTTCGTTTGATCGTCTGCACCATTTTCTCAGCCATCCCATTAGTTTGGAGATAAAGTGGACAAGATGTTGCATGTATCATGTTCATTCGCTTCCCAAACTCACGGAATTCAGAACTACCGTATTGAGCTCCGTTGTCACTGAGGAATTTTTCAGGAATCCCAAAATCGCAAAACATCTTCTCTAGAAGCCCGATCACTGTACTGCTTCTCGTGTCAGCTATAGTTTGACAACATTTGGCTACTTGCTGTAACAGTCGCTGGGTTTGCCGATCTATTGTGTTGGCACTCCGCACAACTTTCTACTACGTCACGGATTTGATTCATGTACCCTGGCAAGTACACTGCCGTCTTGCATAGCGCCACTGGCACTACGACCTGCTGATCCTTGAGTACGATCCCCTTGTATTCTGTGAGGTAATTCCGAACTATCCAGTACGGCTTCACTGCTTCAGGACACAACTATTTATCCTGAGACCATCCATCCATCATCGTCTGCTTGAGAAGGGTAAGCCCTGGATCGCAGTATGTGGCTGTCCTGGTGCGCTCTCTGGACATATCGGATGTCATAGTTTCGTGTCCAACTTGTCAGTTTGATCAGTGACATTTGACAAGTATGCCCTGCTTAAGGTGTCAGCCAAGACCAAGTCTGTACCTGGCTTGTACGTCAAGTTGTACCCGTACGGCTGACAATGTAGTCGCATCCTTTGCAGCCTCGGCGATAGGTCTTTAATTGGCTTCTGTTTGATTCCCAACAACGGCTTGTGATCAGTTTCAACGGTGACTACCTGTCCTTGTGTCGGTGCATGAATCAAGATGTCATCGATGAAGGTCTCTACCCCTTCTCTATCGCCAAACATGTCAGCTATTCTCTTGTGGAAGACTTCTGGCGGTGAACTTATTCCGTATGGAAGTCTGCAATATCGATACCTTCCGAAGGGTGTGGCGAATGTGGTTAGATACAAGCTCTCCGCATCCAATGCGATTTGCATGATGCCTGATGTTGCGTCAAGTGTACTGAAATACTTTGAGATGTGCAGCTATGAAAATATCTCCTCAGCCGTCGGAATAGCAAAGTGCTCTCGCTCTATAGCGGTATTGAGTGATCCTGGATCTAAACATATCCTCAATGACCAATGATCTGGCTTCATCACCGTTATCAATGGATTGACCCATTCCGTTGGTTCCGTGACTTTGGTTATCAGCTGATTTTCTTCAATTTCTTCCAGCTGTGCTTTAAAGAGATTATTTGTAAGCTAATATGCATTCGAGGTGTACCGTATCAAAACGTATTAATTTCCCATAAGTACTTTCTCTGCTATTTATGTCTTGCATGTTTATGCATAATTTGGGTGTTATATGCGCAAAAAAACAATAAACGGTTGTGTTTACGCGAATCATTTTGAGCTTGCTGCCACGTGGATGATTAATTCTGCAGCCCGCGTATAATGAATATTCATGCACGCGCAGTGAACCACACGACGACCGTTGACGTCACACACATAGCTGACACGTTAGTTTCCGGGGCGAGTTTATTCAAGCAATGGCATTGTAAATAAACAATTTGTAGACATATCCATATTGACAGCTATTTTTATCAGTGTAGGAAGCGTATGCACTGTTTAGTTACCCTGCTTTCCAATGCCGTCAGCCGAGTAACCGAAAGAGTGCCCTTGAAAACACCGTTTTGGTGTCATGTGTGATTTTTGTCGAGCACTTTGGCATAGCACATGTCAGTCCAGTGAATACTGAATGTACTACTGCATTAGATCTTTCACGAGGTAGCAATAGACATACGCTAGTCGCTCGCGTATTCGCACAGTGGCTATTTTGCAGAACGCACCAATATTTCAAAATCCGTCATCAGATTGGGGCGAAATTGAGGGGTGTCAGGTTTGGGTGGATTTTTCTGAAAACTGAGGTATGAGAATTTTACGAGTTTTCCACAGCACTTATGTCAATGGAGGATAAATATGCTGTGAAATTTTCAAGAAAATTGTTCGTCAAATTTAGCAGGAAATGAAGGAAACGTTATAATGGCCGTCTATGTAAAATTTAAATGTGGTCTTACCCCAGAATTATAACGTCCGCTAACGCGGACGGCTGCAGTCGGTGTGACCTTCCGCTGGGACTGTCACTCAGTCTGTCGAGCCTCAACTACAATAACTAGCATAGCCTTAGGCAAAGGTCTCGTCTTTCTAGTTAATAAAACTGCATTGTCCAATATTTGACATGCACGCTAAAATATCAGTATATGCAACCATAGCAAGATGATTAACCTGGTCGTGGATGCATTGTGTTTGCCTTAAATCTAAATCTGGGATTTGGTCTGTGTGTCTACGAGTCTTGCCTTTCCAAATCCCAGTCAGCCGTTTTTTAAAAGTCCCCGTTTCCCCACTTATTTGAACCGAAACATAAAAATGTGAGATTCGTACGTTCACAGACTGTTTTTAATGCTACAGCTACGATTGCCAGTAAACCTGGCTGGCATGTCATCATTCAATGTAAACATTTTAGGTTTGTAGTACACAATACCATGTTGCCACGGAATTTTGCGATGCATGAATTTTAGACACCACCAGATCTGCACTCTAGTATACAAAAGTTGTTATCCATGAATATATTATTAAAAATCTAATAATATATCAGATCAAGTTGCTCTGCTTCATGTGATTAGCACATATGATAATAATAGTACTCGCTAAAAACAAATTAAACATTTATTTGTTGCATGTTACTTTACTGTTATTGTACACTTTTCACGAGAATGGCCCATATGTATAATTATATACACCATTAATTATGTGAGCAAGAATACAGGAAAATATACAGTGCACTCTGGATAAGGTCGAACTTCCAGGGACCCATGACAATATTGATAAGTGGAATTTCTGATAACTAGAAATTTATCAGAAGGTCCCCTTATTGGAACCTTTGCCCTGGACTGAGGAAAAGATTGATTTAACCTAGCAAACATTCACTTATGTGAGTTCAGGTTATCTGGAGTGCACTGTATATGACCAATGCATACGGGTAATTATGTAGAAGCAAATTAAAAGTTGGCCAAAGTAATGGATTGGGATTTTAGTCTGACTGAATCAACATAACAAGGTTCTCTTGTATTTCTTTTCCAGTTAGCCAGCTGTACACTTGGTGATAAGTCCCGTAATCCAATATATAAACTGAATTCATCTGCACAGTGTTGAGGAAGTTAACTCATATTTAGGCTCAGTTTCATAAATTAAACTTTATTTATTTGCAGGAACATTGGAAATAGCTGAGCTGGTGGAAAGAGAAAACTGAAGAGCTCTGCTTAACACTGCCATTAATTGGACAATGGGTCATCTGACATAAGATGATGTCTGACTTTGTTCTGCCCCATTCTGTTCTGGGAAGTTGTACCTCACTTCGAGTTTCAAATGGATGTGTGCATCTGATAGCTTTGTGTATCAAAATGCATAGCAGTGCTATTAATAGGACAATAATTATGTTAACTGACACAGTAGTGAAGAAGAGGTCTGACTTTGTTCGGCCACATTAATTCCGCGTGGCTTCTGCTGGGAATATGTACATCGCTACGTTTCAAATGGATTTGTGCAATCGATCGATTTGTGTATCCAAATGCACATCATCCCATCATTATATTGAAAAGTAGGGGTACATAATAAAATGTATGTTTTTTATGCTCATCATGTTTAGATTGTGTTCTACAGCATATTCTTCAAAAAATTTTGAAACAAGTTTGTGTTAAGTGAATTATACTGGGAGTAATGTATAAAAGGTGTCGACAAATTTGCTTTTACAATAATTTTGAAAATTCATAAAATATAAATGTTCCACAACATTCAAAATGTCTTAGGGATCTTCTTGAGCTAAATACACCAAGTTTTAGATTATGCCTTACTTTTAAAGTTTTGTAATTTTATAACTTTATTTCCATCATACAATGGCCATTTTATTTGTCGAAACAGAAACAAATTCAATATCTTTTACTCTAAATGATGGACAGAACAAATAATTATTGCACTCCCAGTACAAAATAAAATAAGCTTTTACGCTGATGCAATAGATTTTAATATTTTGTCAACAATAATCTTATGCTCTTTATAGATCTATATTTTTCAAACTAAAACTAGTAAAAGTGGACCTTACGTAGATAGGAAAGTACATAACCACCTGACCTATTTTAATACCATGAATTACATCGGTGATATATAATGTATTTATATTGCTTATGGAAATAGCAGCTGGATTTATGGTGCAAATAAAATGGTTTCATTATCGAATTTTTCTCGGCTTCAGTAAGTTTTTGTTATCTAAACGTTTCATTAAAACTTCAAAATGTATGGCCAGATGTACCCAGTGAAAAAGAAACATGTTAGTACCATAGTTTTTATATTCCAACAAAAACAATACCAATCATTCAGTATGACATCGGCGTCGCCATCGGCGGCTTCGTGCATGGAGAGGTGGTGTTTTTTCTTTTAAATCAATCCGTCTGTCATGAACTGTTGCTATGTTCATCCTCTGTTTATTCCATATATTTTCCTTCTTTACTGTACTGAATCTATGACATAAACAGCAGCTGGTCCACGTTTCATTTTGATAATTTTATCGGTCACGACTCATTCGCATGGCTAATCCATAAACGCACAAGTTGATGACGTATTTCTTGCATCTATTAACTCGGCGTAGCTAATCGAAGTCTGACGGGCATTCCCAAATATTCATGAGCATGCCTTATACGGTTTGTGAAGGTGGGCCCAAAGTAGAAACTCTGCGTACGCAGAGTTATTTTTTCGATATATTGTCAGGGTCATTAGTGATTAATAAAACATAATTCTAATGACATAAAGGCATATAATTACATGAAATAATCATGTTAACAGGATTACCTAATAATTGCGTACATTACAAAGAGATTACAATTCTCAAAGAATTCCTTTAAATTGGCTTTGCAATCTAAACGGAACACGTCGCGCTGTGTGAACAACTGGCTTAGCATCACTCCTCAGTTTGATCTGGTGTTCCCTTTTAGACAGCCCAGTCCACGGAATACATCTCGGTAATCATCAACCGGTTTACCTGCACTTGTCACTCTGTCGATTCTTGAGATTAACCCCAGTTCCACATTGCTCTGTAAGCCCAATATAGTTGGCGCATTTCCTTGAACAATGACGAACTCGACGGGATAGTACTTATGCTTGTACTCAGCTGTGAAGGATGCTTTTTACCTTTTTTACGGTGTGCTCCACAGTGGGAGAATACGGATATGAATGACATAAAAGTAGTCTACTGAATAATCATGTACTATGTTTAATTGACTAATTGCAGTAAATATTCATTTCCCGTGGGTGGCTCTCACGCTAGTGGCTTTTGAGCCTTAGTGAGAGCCTCCCGATATAGACTAATTATTGTAAAAATGTGTGTTGCATTGTGTGCTTTTGTTTGTTTATTGTCAAACAAATTGTTCAAATTCCAATTTTCCTCGCACAGTAAGACGATGTCCCCCATACGATTCAAGTTTCGTCTTGCACAATCGTATGCCTGTTGGTCGGCGCGCATTTAGCACATCATATGCTTCAGAAGCGACAGGACACTGGTCATTGGAGCAAAACAAGTGCTGGATGTTTGGGAGAAGAAACTACTAAATCCGGAGGAAGAATATGAGATAGAGATACCTCATATTGTAAGGAGAGAGCTAGAGGTGATGACAGTAACAGAAGAAGAAGTGGAGAAAGCAGTAAAGAAGATGAACACACGAAAGGCTGTAGGAGTGGATGAACTCTCAGTGGAAATGGTGAAAGCAAACAGACTAGTTGGAATCAAGTGGCTAACGAAGCTGTTTAATGTGTACTTCACAGCAGGAGAAATACCAGCAGAGTGGCGAAGAGGAGTGATTGTGCCGATATGGAAGGGGGAAGGGGATATCCATGACCCAGGGAGATACAGAGGCATCACATTACTGAGCCAAGCCCTGGAATTGTTGGAAAGGATACTGTATGATAGGGTGAGGCTTACAGTGGAGAGCAAAATCGGAGAGAATCAGCTGGGATTTAGGAAAGGGAGAGGAACAGATGATGGATTGTTTGCCATCAAACAAATTATCGAGAAGAAGAGAGAATTTAAAAAAAATGTAGCATTCGGTTTTGTAGATCTGGAAAATGCATTTGACACCGTGCCGAGAGAACTCGCATTTGCAATCATGAGATGGATGGAGGTTGGAGAAGCGGAAGCTGGTGGGGTAAATGTACTAGGAGACAACAGCGGTGGTGAGAGTCGAAGGAGAAACATCGGAACAATTTGGAGTGGAAGTAGGACTCAGACAGGGAAGTGCCTTGAGTCCCCTGCTTTTCATTATGGTGATGAACCTGATCAGTGGAAATATATCGGAGCAGGAAGAACTTAAGAAGATTCTGTATGCAGACGACCTAGCAGTGGTGGCTGATAACAAAAAGGAACTACAGAAAGCATTGCAAGAATGGAGTGACACCTTCAGAAAAGGCAGCCTCCGATTGAATCTGGAGATGACTGAAGTAATGTGGATAGGTGAACAGGAGGTAGATCTGCATGTTGTTGTTGACGGAAAGACCATTAAACAAGTTAACAGTTTTGTATACCTGGGTGGTACAGTGTGTGAGGAAGGAAGGAGTAGTAAAGAAATACAGAGGAGGGTGCAAGCAGGAGCAGAAGCATGGAAGAGGGTAGAAGGCATTATATGGGACAGAAAACTGAAGAAACAACTGAAAGGAAAAGTGTTGGAAGTCTGCGTTGTACCAGCCTGTATATATATGGATTGGGAACACTGCCACTGACAGAGAGACAGGGGGAGAAACTACAGGTAGCAGAAAACAACTGGGTCAGAAGAATATGTAGAGTAACGAGAGAGAATAGAAGGAAGATGAAGGAATTGAGAGAGGAGATTGGAATGAAAAAACACCTAAAGAGGAAAGTAACCGGTAACTGAATGAGATGGGCGAATGGGTGAAGACAGACTGGCGAAAAGAGCATGGAAAGTAGAAGAGGATGGCAGACGAAGGAGAGGAAGACCAAGGCTGAGATGGAACGACAGCATAAAAAGAGACCTGGGAGGGCTGGCGTGAACAACCATGAATGGACAGCCATTGCGGATGAGAGAGAGAGAGGTGGAAAGAACTGATAAGAAAAGTAGAAGCTACCAAGTGACGTGGACCTCACCCCGCAAGGGAGCAAGGGGAAGAAGAAGATGCTTGCATTGACATCACGTTGCATGATACTCCCGTGTCAGTCTTGACTTTCAAGCCTCTACCATTGATGTCGAGAACAGCGTGCCATTCTCTGTTTCTCGAGTTGTGCACTGTATAAACAAACATGTTGACATCAGCGTGGTTGTTTGTATTTGGCTTAACTGTATGCACTGGCGTCTTCTTCTGCATCTGCATTGCTTAAAGTTATTGCACCATCGTGCAAAGTGGTTGCGCATGCCACAGTTATTGCAACTCCTGCCATACGCCGGACAATTTCTGGGTGCGTGTGTTGTACCACAGAATTTACACGACTTGACCTTAAAACCCTGATCATTCCTACTCGAGTTCTTGGAACGCTGCCAAGTGTCATTACCAGTGTCACGGTTACGGCTACTGCTAGTGCCTTTCACTGTATGTGTCTGTTCCTAGCTGCTGGCTCATGCCTGCCATAAGTTGACCAGTTATCTCACTGCTGCGGCAAATGTCTATCGTTTCTTCGAGTTTCAACTCCGCTTTTTATAGCAATTTCTCACGTACCGTGTTTGATGTAATGTTCATCACGATTTGATCTCGCAGGATGGTGTCTCTCTCGTCAGCGTGATATTTGCATGAAGAGATCGGGTTCTTTAGATCCGGCAGAAATGCATCGAAAGTTTCACCAAGTTCCCGGTTTCGTTGCAGAAACTTATACCGTTCATACGTCACATTGGTACGTGGTGTGAAATATCGTACAAACTTCAATTTCACCTGCTTTATGTCGTGTTTCTCTTCTTCATTTTCCCAATCGAACGAACGATACACATCCATGGCTTCGGGTCCCATCAGCGTCAACAATGTTGCGACCTGAATTCCCCCTGCCTTCTTGTCTCTTTCAGTTGCCATCATGTAACAGTCAAAGCGTTCCACCCATTTCTGCCAGCCCTCAGAGAGGTCGCCGGTAAGGGTGACATTTCCAGGCGGCTTTAACGTCATTTCCGCACTATTTGCCATGTTTGAGATATTGTTCACTTAGATCCCGTGTTCTGACACCATGTTACGTAGTCACTTGCCACGTAGTAATGCTGTTACGTACAATAACATTGAAGGCAACACTCAACGCAGTGGTTTACATGGCTACTTTATTTCGGCGACTGCCTGTTTACTCCAATACATCAGCCTATAAGGCGGAGTCCAGTGCCCCTCCATGACACATCATTAATCTGGCCACTGCTATGGCAATGCAGCCTGTGTAGTGTCTAGAGTTACAGTTTCTTAAGGACACTGTCTTTTAGTAAACAGTCCAGCGAGGGCACTTGTGACGAGGACCTTGATGACAACTACCCTGGTAACGAGGACCCTGGTGAAGATGACCGTGGTGACGAGGACCCTGGTAACGAGAACCCTGATAACGAGGACCCTGATGAAAACGACCCTGGTAATGAGGACCTTGGTGACGAGGACCTTTGTGACGAGGACCTTGGTAACGAGTACATTGGTGAAGTGGACTCTGTTGACGAGGACCCTGGTGACGAGGACCCTGATGAAGTGGACCCTGGTGAGGAGGATCTTGGTGAAGAGGCGAATGTCTTAAATTTGAAAATGGTGTTCTTCCAACTGCGCGCGCATGGTGTATGAATACCGTTGGCGTTCTTCCAGTTCACTAACCTCCTTCCTGTTTGCCGGCTGAATATCAGCCTCGATTATCCAGGCGCCGCGAGATAGGAGCATCGTAGGGCTCCTGTTCTACCGCCTGGAAGACAACACTGTTTTCACCGTATGACACTGATCCCGGTGTACCCTGGATCCGAGTAGAGACGGTGATTGGGTCTCAAGCTAACAATTAAACAAAAAGTTAAATACGCATTGGAAACTTTGGTTTTATTGTCACAAGTGATAAACAGAAAAATGTAATCCTAATTTATTTTTGTATTAAGAATCTCGATAACGACATTGATTGGCTACTCGCCCAAAACATTTGCAGCTGGCACTGTACGCAAAATGAATTCTTGAGCACTAGCCTCGATTATCCGAGATGGGAGCACCGTAGGAGCGGTACCAGATGCGTGCATTCATAACGCGTCTTCTCTGCCAGACTCTGTTTCCCGGCGAAGTAACGTAGCCGGGCGAGAGTCGGTTAAGCGAGACTATGTCGTGCCACATTCAAAGATTTAAAATGTAGGACGTTACCTATAAGTTATAAGAGAACGAAGTTCGCCCGCATTACTACCTATTTTCGCATGCGCGACTAGTATAGTTCCATCTAGTTCCGTTTTGAAATACACAAAGAATTCGGGTGAAAAGGACGCTGCATGGTGTCGAAGACCCTAGCTGGTGTCGAGGACCCTGGTGGCGAGGACCATAGTATCAAGGACTCTGGTGACGAGGACTCTGGTGACGAGGACCATGATGACGAGGACTCTGGTAACGAGGACTCTGGTATCGAGGATCCTGGTATCGAGGATTCTGGCATCGAGGATTCAGGTAACGAGGACCCTGGTGACGAGGACCATGGTGCCGAGGATTTTGGTATCGAGGACACTGGTGACAAGGACTCTGTTATTGAGGACCCTGATGGCAAGGACCCTGGTAACGAGGATCTTGGTGACGCGGGCCTTGGTGACGAGGTCTCTGGTGATGAGAGTGTCACTAGGCCTATTGGCGACGCTCTCGATAGCTGATTGGATACATGTCGACAGCGCAGTGAACAACAAGAATTAAACAAGAGAAAATGACCCAGTTTCCCAGAAACGTGATCGTAATTTCAGAAACGACTAAAATAGACTGTTCGTTGCTTTTAATGATGTGGCCGCAAAAACGAATCCCACTTAGTTATCCATATAGATGCATGTTTGCATGTCATTAATGAACATGAGAATGTATTATGGCTTGTGCGCACATGCACTCACGCACCCATATAGGCACACGCACGCCTGAATGTCTGCTAATCGTCACTTGGCCACCCCTTTGACCTCAATTGTTATTTAGGTCAGAGGGTCACCAAAGAGTCACGGGACTGACTTGAGAAAGTAAGGGGCTATCCATAAAGTACGTGACGATTTTTTTGGACGTATTAAGACGCCACCACCCTCATGTATTGCTTCGCAACGCTGGTACGAACACCTCCCCCTAAAACTACGTTAATTTTCAGAAAGACGCCCCTATTATGCACACATCAATTGTACATTAATTGCATGCCAACAATATAAAAAATTGAGTAGTAGTTCTCGATCACGTACTATATATTGAATATAATATGTACGTATATCTAAAAATTAACAATAATATAAACTGTCTATGTTTATCTACTTGTAATATACACAAGTGGATAAACATATGTAATGCTACATATAGGGGCCGGGCGTGGTACGTACGTATAGCTCGACCGGTATTTGCTCCGGACTGTCTACCGAGGGCACAACGAGGGGAAATATAAATTCCTACGTGTACAGGGGAATTATTGGGGCAATTAACACTGACTGACCTGAAATAGCCAATGGTTTCGATCTATGCAAAACCATGCTGGCGCTGCTCTGATATAATGACCCAAATTTTGCGTGACGTACTTTATGGACGACCCCCAAGTCCTTCGCCTGGATGTGTGTTTGTATGTATGCCCCAATGTCATGCATATTCATGTATCAGTTGGGCTACTACAGTTATACCGACCTTGATCCGGAACTTGTCGTCGCATTAAGAAGAGAAGAACTTGCTTACTATAGAGAGTTTGCACCCATTCAAACGTAAGTTATTATCGTTGTGTTGAAATAAGTTATGCAGCATAAAACTAATATCGGGGCTAATTAACATACGTAGCCCGTAGTGGAGGTAAGAAATTAGGGTGGCAAACAAACAACGCACCCGTGCACAAGTTTCCCTCGTTCGGCGTAGATATATAGGTCATCTAATATATAGTAATCGAACCATTCACGTTCTAGGGCCAGTACCAATTTTAATTTGTTATTGGATCTGTTGAAGACAGATGTGTGGTGTAACTGCTTTGGTGCGAATGTGTCAAAATGAAACTGAGTATATATCTAGCGCGTGTGAGCCGTTTATCTGCGCTCGAGCCTCCATTGCCCCATACACGTAGGTAGTGACATTTGACACTTATGCGGTACACGACAGTACGGCTAATCCGTGATGTGATTTACGACCAAACAGCAGCCAAAGCTTAATTATCGGCTTGTGTGACTTTGTTAATAACGATCAGATGTTTTATCTAGCGAATTCCGTAGAAGCAGGTCATCCTATTTACAACTTTATGATGAAGAGGACGATAAAGACAAAATGATGGTGATAATGAATATGATAGTAAAGCTGACGGTTACGATGAAGAGGATGATGAAGATGAAGATGACGAAGATGATAACGAGATAACGAAGAAAATGATGATAACAACAATTATAATAATAAGTATTATTATTATAACGATGATGATGATGACGATGACGAAGACGAAGAAGATGGTGATGAAGAGGGTGATAATGAAGCTGCAGATGATTTTGAAGAAGAAGATGACGATGACAATGATAAAGAAGGTGGTGATGAAGACGACGACGACGATGATGATGATGATGATGATGATGATAAAGAAGATGATGATTATCAAGATAATGAAGATAAGGATGATGAGAACGACAAGAATGAAAAAATAAAAAGTAAAGGGAATTTTTTATAAATGAACTACTTATTCATATCAAAAGATAACGATTAATCTCAAAGATGAAATTTAAGGACTCACATTAAAGGTGTGATATCAATTATAAATATGGGGTCACTTAAACAATTTAAGGGATAATCTCAAAATATAAAATTAACGGTTAATTTTAGTCATCATCATATCAATCCGGATACTGGTGATGTACCACCGCCGTCATCATCACATTTTAAAATGTAAACCAGTGAAATATATAGTGTCTTCTCACTTTGGCACGCTCTGAGAACGTGTATCATCAAAGTCTTTTTCAGAATAAATAGTTAGTTAGAATATACATCGATTATCCGAGTTCGAATATGCATGTTTTTCTGTGTATATATTATCTGAGCGATAATTTAAGATTATACACCCTGGATCCAGGTAGTCAATAAACCAATGTTCACAGCGGCATGTTCAAAATGGCAATGACATTTCAAAATATTCCCACAAATAACATTTATATTGTTAACTATTCCTACCATTGAACTAACAATTGAAAACATTCTCAGAAAATACATACTTTTATTTGAAATATTCTTTATGAAATACATTCTTGTTAATGTCTCCAAAACGCAGTTTATTGCGACATCCATTTGGGTTCTATTTGAACATTGGTTGGCGGTATATATACATTACCTAGCTGTGCAAATGCGAGAAACACATTTATAAAGAGGATATATTTTATGTTTATTACAACATCAACTGTGTTTATTATAATGCCCAGTGGTTTTCTCTAGATGGAATGTATTCTTTCACTGAGTAATTTGAAAAATGACATCATTACTTTGTGGATGTTACACGAAGTACTGTAACTCTAATTTCAAGTTTTGTCATGACGCTGTGCAAATTAGTTTTAATGGCATTTCATGCACATTTCTAACGTGCACGAATGAGAAATTCTACAATCACAGCATATAATTTAATGTGTATGACTTGCCATAGTAAAATATTGATTAAACATTGTTATTATTTAAGCATACGTGTTATCTTTCAATATGATATGAACAGTGGCGGATTACCCAATAGGCACTATAAGCACGTACGAGGGCCTACGAAGGCCAGGGGCCCACGGAAATAACTGAACATATTTTTGTGGACTGAAAACTACCGAAAACCCAGCTAGCATCACATGATTTGGCGAATTATGGTTACTGCATACGTTTCAATATTTCGAGATATAGGCCCTATAACATGTTTGAATGTTTAACAAACATTATTACGGTGTCACTGTATCCCTTACTACAAAGAAAGCAAAGCTTCAACGGCACCCCCCATCCTCTCCGTCTTCCGATGTCATGATCCAACGAAGTCGTGCTGAAGATCCGGCTTAGCCCACCCAATATTAATTTCGTTCCGGCGGCAGTGGAGATTTTTGGCAAACCTCACTACGGTTCCCTCTCTGGATCCGCCCCTGGGTCTACCTAGGACCCGCGGAAGTGTCACGTGCTTAAAGCCCACGAATGTCATAATCCACCACAGGATATGAATATGTAATCGAAGTGTTTATGACAACATTTAAATAGAGAAGCTATAAACTGCTACAAACCACGGTGTCCCGTATGAAGTAACACGATTTTTTTATTAAATATATGCCTCAAAGAACAATAGCGGACATAACCGCATTATTAAGACATCATTTAGTTGGTTGGTGGCATCACAATACACACTTATTCACTATTTTCTTTAATGTCAATATAAGCTTCGCCACGAATCAATATTTGTCAGTAGTCGAATGTGCTCATGTTTTATAAATAAATAATAATAGTGTAGATAACATAGTTGGTGAAACATGTAACAATGGTGATGGGTACTCCATACATTTTCAGGGATTTCAGTCATGACACAGCGTTATGGACGCAGTAAGCCGAAGAGAGAAAACTGCACTCATCGTAAAATATTCAAAAGAGACGTTCGGTTTGAACCCTTCATGTCGACAATCCGTCTTAAAAAGAATTGGAAACGGAGACCCGATGGTCAAATTGGATATTACAACAACAAAATGTGTGATAAATGCTGGTATGGGTCCTCTGTATACGAATTTGCCGTGAACGTACCCAAGAAAGGCAATGTTGCCGTATACGTGGGAAGTACAAAGAACGATTGTAGAAGGAGGGACGATTACCTTTTAGATGGGAGTCACAAAGATGAACAAATCAATAGGGTACTTCAACAAGGCGTAGATATTAAGATGAGGAGTGTTCGGCGACAGAACCCAAAGGACGAAGAAAGAAAACTTCTGGTCAGATACGATTACGCGTGGAACAAACAGGGCCAGGGAAGGATGCGTCATCGGGACTTGATTGTAGGCAACAAACACGTATCTGACGAAAGACTGTGATGATCCAGCAGTGTCCAGAAGTCTGCGAACGCCACGTCGCTTATCAACAATTTCGCTCTAGTTTTAACCGATGCTTTGCTTTGATTATGTAGAAGGTCTACTCTAGCTTGTTTTATCCGATTAGTTAACGCCGTCTGCATATATTTTATATATTTTTCGTAGTTGTCGTAACAAGTTTGCTATTACATATTACACTTACATATGTTTTTATATATTATATTATGTATATGTTATATTATATGATATATAATATATATTATAATATATAATATATGTATTATATATAATATATATATAGTATAATATAATATAATATAACATATATATATATACATATTTATATTATATATATATATATATATAAATATATATATATATATATAAATATATATATATATATATTTATGTGTGTGTGTGTGTGTGTGTGTGTGTGCGTGTGCGTGTGCGCGCGCGCGCGCGTGTGTGTGTGTGTGTGTGTGTGTGTGTGTGTGTGTGTGTGTGTGTGTGTGTGTGTGTGTGTGTGTGTGTGTGTGTGTGTGTGTGTGTGTGTATCTGTGTGTGGGTGTGTGTGCGTGTGTGTATTGTTGTTGTTGTTCACCGGAGACATGGTTTTATATGTGCTAAATATTGCTGATAAGCTCTGGTGTTGTATAGGTCGGGAAATAAGGAAATTATGCATAATCAGTTTTTACAAGTTTAATTTCATGTAGATGGGTTTCTACCCGGAATATACCTATCGTGCAACACCGTTACTACAAACAATTGTCTTTCACTATAATGTCTAGTTGCATCACAACATTGCTGCTTTGAAATGTTTAAACATTTTACGTAATCCACTGAACTTACACATTTAGGTGAATAAGTTGTATTTAACCGAGAACGTTTAGAATGTACCTACGATATTATACATGTTTTTAGAAGAAGAAGACTGTTTAAATGTTTCTATATGCATATTGTTTATATGCATATTGTCCAACTAGCATTTTGTTATATATCATTGATTAACACACACACACGCACAGGCACCACCCACACACACACACGCACACACACCCACACACACCCACCCCACACACGCACACACGCACACACACATACACACGCGCGCGCACACACACGCATGCACGTACGCATGCACATATACACACACACCTATACCACTTACTCATGTATGATACAGTGTTGTTGGAGTGATCGAAGCGTCAGCTGTAATTACATAACCATGGTTTGCAGTGGTCTAACATACAGCCACCATCAGATAAAGTAAAGTTTTAGGAGCAAAAACAAATTAAACATATTCAGTGTTTAACTTTTATCAGTGATATTTACATGAATCTAGTTAAATGTACATGTAATCATCATTGTTCTTATTTTAACTTGTACGTAGATTGTAGTTATATTAACTGATGCTTGGTTGCAATTTAGCTTGTTTTATGAGATTACTTAACGTCGCCTGCTATACATTATTTAATATAATACATTCTATGAGGCTTACTTACTTAATCTATGAGGATTGGTAAAAAAAATTCGTGGACACAAACTGTATATTTACATTCATTAAACAAATAAGCACAGTGTATATTTTCGTGTTTTACATGTACAATGACACATAAAGTCTACAACTCCATTTGAGCCTACGCGGAGGAATGTTTGAACATAAACATGTTCAGAACCCTCAAGTGCTAAGTACTGAGTATTGTATTACGGTATTCTGTTGAACTGGAAATTCAGTCGTCCCGTCGTTCTTTTACAAGATTAGGAACTCGAACAGAGACTCGAGTATTTCAGAATTAGACATACTTGTGACTTAGTAGTTCAATCCGAGCCTTCAGGAAGGACTGTAATAATAAGTGCACAGTGTGGTTGTGTGTGTGCTCGCGCGTGTTTGTGTATGTGTGAGTGAGTGAGTGAGTGAGTGTGTGTGTGTGAATGTGTGTGTGCGTGTGTGCGTGTGTGCGTGTGTGCGTGTGTGCGTGTGTGCGTGTGTGCGTGTGTGCGTGTGTGTGTGCGTGTGTGCGTGTGTGCGTGCGTGCGTGTAATTGAGGTGTGGCTGAAACTATGTCGTGTAACATCGTAACATCGACACTTAGCCTCCGAGTAGATGACTTCCACTTTGTCGTGGACAAAAACTTGAAATTAAACGGACTTGCGTTCTGCTGACTTCGACTTGTTTCCACGGTATGAACAAAGACTTGACACTTGATGCTGATGGTTTGTTAAATGACTTAGACGCGAAGAAAAAACATGTCCAACAGCTGTGGTATATTCTGTCATTCTTCAGCAATCCAATCAATATCCTCCGCTTGTTAGTATGTGAGAATTTGGTGAAAGCAGCTGACATATTAATTGCCGTTTTACTGGTGCCAGAGACAGAATGAGCTACTGACAATTTGTCCCAGAAAATATTATGTATTTATTTATTATATTCGTTGTAAAGGGAGGCATATTAAAGTCGTATCTCAAATGGTGACTTTTGTGAGAAATCGTTATTGAACTATGCGGTGAATATTAACAGGGGAACTTCCGGTGTTGAACTGGTTTGAATTTGGTGCAGCAAACTTGCGAAAATATATGGATATTTGATCAAGATAAGTGATATTATTGAGTGTATAGCATACATAACGTAATTATAGATATATATTAAGCATACTTTTTGTTAAAAGTTAGCTAGACGGAGTAATCTAGGGTAGATTAAAAGTAGGCGATTTGCGAGCGATAATTGGGGACGTTAATGTAATCGGAACGTTGTTTACAAAGTAGGTCACTGGCGAAGTTAACGTAACGTGAACGACAATAGAATAGCGTTATTAGAGATAATCGATGTAGTTAGATGAGTAATTAAAACCTGAAATAACAATCTTTTAAAGTGTATATTAGTACACAGGAAACAGTCTTTGTAAATACTACCTTGTATCTAAGCCTAACTTGAATACATTGTTATCGACATCATAACTAGGTAAGACACGGTGTGTCACTGTGTGTTAACAAATATAACTAACTATAACCTAAACAATATTGTGTAAATTGTACACAGAAAAGTATTTTCAAAGACTATATAAAAACTATTTTGAACATAAATAAATTCTGATATGGCACCGTGCAAGCGGCAACTCAGGGAAAAACGACACTTAGTTTGCAACGACTGCCAGAGCTGGGTGGATTTTGCGTTGTCTGGCTGTCCAAAATCATGAGCAGAGACCAAACATGACGGATTCACCTTTCGGTGTGTGTGGTGTTTGAGGGTGGAATGTCTGAGGAAGGAGGTGTGTAAGTTGACGGATATAGTGAAGGAGATGGAGGTGAGACTCAACATAGAAATAGATGGAGCAGAGAGGGATGACGCGGAGAGAGTTGAGAATTCTACAACACAGAAGGAGCAGAGTTGTGACACGGAGACTGAAGAAAGGAAACTGAGAGGAGGGAAGGTGACCGGTGTGAAGGAACAAGAAATTGAGAAGACAGAGGGACGGAGGAAAAGTGCTCGGCAGAGGAAAACAAAACGGGTCAGTGGGGATAGATCAACAGGTAGGCAGACTGTAGAGAACGAGGAGAGACGCGACAGCGATACAGGTGGTGAAGAGGTAGATACCACAGAGGCAGTTGGTAAGACTGTGAGACAGAAGACTGATGGAAGAAGACAGTGTTCAGCAAAAAACAGAAAACATGACAGGCGTGAAGGTGACGGGGAGAAAGTGACCGTAGTGAAGGAGGTACCGGGGAAAAGGGACGGGAGAGGAGAGAAGAAAATGTGATGGGAGGAAAGATGAAGGGACGAAAGGAAATGAGAGTAAATGTGCTAGAAGAGAAGATGACAGGAGGAAAGGGGACAAGAGAAAACGCGACAGCAAAGAAGGGAATGGAAGAGAATGTGACAGGAGAGAAGACGGCAAGAGGAAAAGACAACAAACAGACATATGTAAACCGGAGGAGCTACTCCGAGGCAGTGTTTGAGGGGGCAAGGAGAAAAGAGAGAGTGTTTATGGGCGATTCAATTCTGAGAAAAACAGACAAGACTATATGCAAGGTGAAGGACGTTGTTGTATGTCTACCGGGGGCTTGGATAGAGCATGTGACCGAAAGGGTAGAGAAGGTATTGGAGCATGGCAAGGGAGGGTCTATACTAATACACGTAGGGACAAACAATGCAGACAAGGAGGGAATAACTGGGATAGTCCAGAAGTACAGACATCTAGTGAGGAAGCTAAAGAAGACAAGAGTGGAACATATTGTTCTCTCGGGAATTTTGCCAGTAATGGGAGGAAGGGGGGCATCATACAGAAACTGTAAGAGGGTGGCGATCAACGCACTAGTTGAGCAGATGTGTGAAGAAGAGGGCGTGGGATTCATATATTTATGGGGGTATTTTGTTGGGAGAGAAGATATGTACATGAGAGATGGCCTCCATCTAAGTGGAAAGGGGACAGCAGTATTCTCAGAGAATCTGCTACGATCTTTTGACAGTGGGACAGGTTGCGTCTATTTAAACTAAATTTGCAGGGGGGACTCTCAGAGAAGCCTGAAACTGGAGGCATAGATAAAGACAGCAAAAATAATTCAGCAAAGAACAGTCTGGAAAACTGTTCTCAAGCTGGATATAAATGTGTTTGTTTAAATGCAAGGAGTATAGTAAACAAAAGAAATCAACTAAACATTATGGTATAAGATATTGACCCTCACATAATAGGTATAACCGAAGCATGGGCAACCACCGATATATCAGATGCCGAATTGGGACTGACATGATATGTAATGTTTAGGTAAGATAGAGTAGGAAGAGGGAGTTATTTTATATATTAAAGAATCTATCCAGGCTTATGAAATAAAATTAGACAGAGAAGCAGGTTGCGAAGAAGCTGTTTGGTGTAACATAGTTACAGGAAACTCAACGTTAACGGTTGGATTAGTTTATCAAAGTCCAAACATCAGCATAGAAGAAAATGAAAAAATAACGCTATAAGGGAAGTGAGCAAACGGGACTGTGTTATTATGGGGGATTTCAACCATGGACATATACAATGGAAATCTCTACAGAGTATGGGTAGTGAGGACCACAAGTTTTTAGTTTTAGTACAAGATAGTTTCCTTTCTCAACATGTGCTAGAACCAACCAGGGGAGAGAATGTGTTAGACATAGTTTTGTCCTCACAGAATTAATTAGTTTACAAAGGAAAATATAAGGACATATGGAAATATTTATCAAAGATAGACTGGAATAACACACTGAAGAATAAGACAATATAATAATAATGGAATATCTATAATAGTGAAATTGAATGCATCATCGTCAAATGTGTTCCCTTAAAAACACGGGAAACGGTCCAAAAAGAAACACATCGAAAGAAGCCATTAGAAAAATTAAGTATAAACAAATGATGTGGAAGTCATATAGACGTACTGGAAATGACGAAGACTACAACATTTATAAAGAAGCACTAAATCAAGCTAGAGCTGAAATTATAAATTCAAAGAGAAGCTATGAACATAAATTAGCTTGTAATATAAAACATGGCAGAGTTTTTATGCGTATGTTCGAAGGAAACAGAAAGTTCAGGATAAGATCGGTCCTCTAGAAGATAGTGCTGGAAATATAAGAAGGATTCTTAATGGCAGAAGACCTGAATGAGTATTTTAGTTCAGTGTTTACCAGAGAAGACACTAGTTCACTGCCAGTACCGGAGGCTAAGTTCAAGGGGGCAGAATCAGACTATTTAAGACAGTTAATTGTAACCCCGGAAATGGTAGCTAAGAAAATAAGGGCTATGAAGGATAATAAATTACCTGGAGTGGATGGTATTCCACCCAAACTACTATTGGAAATTGTAGAACAAATTAGCATATCACTTGCAACAGTTTTCAACTTGTCATTAGAAGAGGGAGTGGTTCCTTTAGAAAGGAAAGAAGCAAACATTATACCGTTATTTAAAAAAGGTTATGAGAAAGAAGTCAAATAATTATAGACTAGTTAGTTTAACATCGGTGATTTGTAAATTATTAGAAAGATTAATTAAAGATCACATGGTGGATTTTTTGGTTAAACATAACTTGATAAACCCATCTCAACATGGGTTTCTAAAAGCGAGGTCATGCTTAACAAATATGTTATGTTTTTTGGAAGATATCACTAAGTGGGTAGATGGTGGATCACCAGTAGATATCATCTACTTAGATTTTCAAAAAGCTTTCGACAAAGTGCCACATCAAAGATTACTGCTTAAACTAAAGGCCCATGGCATAGGAAATGGTATAATTAACTGGATAAAAAATGGCTAATTGACAGAACACAACGGGTAGTTGTTGATGGGGAGGCTTCAAACTGGAAATCAGTTTTGAATGGGGTTCCACAGGGATCAGTACTGGGATCTATATTATTCTTAATATATATAAACGATTTGGACGATGATATTGCTAGCAAGGTGTTGACATTTGCAGATGATACAAAAGTGTTTAGAAGGATTAAAAATGATGGAGATAGACAGCATTTACAAGATGATCTTGACAGGTTGATCAAATGGTCTGAAAAGTGGCAAATGTTGTTCAATTTTGGGAAAGGTAAATGCCTTCACACAGGACATGGGAAAGAATATGTAGTATATACAATGGGGGGAACTGTACTAAATACTACTGTAAAAGAAAAAGACTTAGGGCTGACAATTAGTGCTGATAAGAAGGTTTCAGAGCAGTGTGGAATTGCAGCTTCAAAAGGAAATAAAATCCTTTTGTATTGATTAGGCGAAATATAGCATATAAAGAAAAAGAACTAATAATACCGCTGTACAAAACTATAGTTAGGCCTCATTTAGAATATTGTATACAAGCGTGGAGGCCATACCGCAAGAAGGACATAGATATGCTAGAAAGAGTACAGAGGAGAGCGACTAAAATGATACAACAACTGAGGGATCTTAGTTATGAAAAACGCCTAAAAATGTGGTTTAACAACACTAGAGACCAGGAGATTGAGAGGAGATCAGATAGAAGTGTTTAAAATATTGAATGGTTATGGAAATATTGATAGAAATATGTTTTTTTCAGTTAAGAAAGATAGAAAGACTAGAGGACATGAAGTTACATTAGTAAAGGAGCAATGTAGATTAGACGTAAGAAAGTTCTCATTTTCACAAAGGACTGTGATGAATGGAACAGATTACCTGATGATTGTGTGGGTGCTAGTGGTGTGAATATGTTTAAAAATAAAATCGACACATACCTCAGAAGGGCTGGGTATATGTAGATAAAAGGGTTGGACTCTCGATAAGCCAAAGGGCTTCCTTGTCCATCTGTCATCTAGAGTTAATTTTCTGGATGGCAATCTTGTTAAATCTTGTTAAATCTTAAACATAGTATAGTACCCATTAATAGCAAGTAGTGTTTTGACATACATGCGCGCACACACGCATACACATACACAAACAAATTGGGTCAGGTTAGTTGCGTGTTTAAATGCGGCTAAGTATGGCTTTCCAACAAAGTTACTTTGGAATATATATGCAGTGTACGTGCTTTGTAATGGTGACGAGGATCTTAATGAAAAAACCATGATGACATGGACCATGAAGACGATGACCATGGTGACGAGGACCCTGGTAACGAGGACCATTGTGACGAGAACCCTGGTGACAAAGATCGTGTTGACGAGGACCCTGATGATGAGGACACTGGGGTCGAGAACCCTGGTGACCCCTGGTAAAGAGGACCCTGATGAAGAGTACCCTAGTGACCAGGACCTTGGTGATGAAGTCGGTGGTGACGAGGATCCTGGTGACGAGGGAGTCTACAAGCTCATTGTTGACTTCCTCGATAGCTGATTGGATGGATGTAGACGGTGCAGTAGACACAGACTTGCATGTCAGAATGAATGGTGGAGAATGTATTATGGCAAGCCGTCACATCCACTCACCCACGCACATGCCGCACACGTACACGTGCACGTACGTTCGCACACAGACAACATTCATAAACATTGGAAGCCAGTTTCGTAGTGGCATATCAAGGGCCACACACACACGCACGCACGTATGTACATACACATACACGCACACAGCCAGGGATGATGACTATGTCCCGAAACTGATACCGAAGTCGAACCCTCCCGGGCCATTGACGATTGATATATGTCTACTAGAACTTGAATTCAAAATTAATACGTAATTGTGAGTTAATTTAGATTTTATAAATTAAACAAAATCAACATGTTCATGTAAAGTTAATTAATTAAATTCAATTAAACTTTGTGGAAATGTTAATGAATTATTTATAATCAGTTAATTACACTATGCAATGCAAATATTGGGCAATTAACTTGAGAAGTTAATTATTTAAATTACAATTAACTCAAATGTTTAGCAATTAATATCACGCATTTATTAGGTCAATAAAATTAATGTATACAATTGTTCAATTGCATCAACTGTATTTGAATTAACAATAATAATTAAATTATGTGTTGTTCAAATTGCTGATCGAATTGCGAAATGACTTATTTTTGTAAGAAAGTGGAGGAAATACCTAAATAACTCGAACACAAAACACAAATTAATAACATTTTTAAATGAACGCTTATTTAAGAGTTAATTGTGCGTTTCTCAATTGAATACATTAACACGTTTTGTAAAATAATTAATTTAAGTAAACTTGACTTTCTGCAAATATTAATTAATAAAATTAACAGAAGATAGTTTATTTCTCTATGCAATGCAAACATGAGACAAATTATCTGAGAAGTTTACCAATCAACATCACACAAGTATCAGGCCAATGTTAAATACCTTACAGCTATTTTATAGTAATTGATTTCCTGAGCAACAGGTTTACACAATATGGTGGTTTGAGGTATATAGAGAATAATATAATAGCCATATGTGTAAAACTGTGTTTTAATTCGAAATCAGTACAATATGCTAAAAGTCGCCGGCAGGTTTGGAAAAGTGGAGACTTCTTTTTTTGCTAGGTTACAGACATGTAACACTTCCAATTCCATGTATGTAACTGGAAGTGTTTTTTTTTTAACCTGAAACCTCCAAACCTACTGTCGACATATTGTCTGGACACAGGTCGACATTGCATTGAGCAACCAGTACAGATAAATTGGAAATTATCCAGTTTCCCCAACACTTGATTGCTATATCTAAGAAACGACTAAAATAGAAATGACACCTCATGTTTTAAAGGCATAGTAATAGACAGTGTCGGTTATCCACCAGGGCTCATTGTCAATGTGTTGTCGGTCAAACAGCCCTACTTAGTCATCCACAGACAAGATTTAACAAGATTGCCACCCAAAGAATTAACTCTTTGGTGGTGGCAGGTGGACAAGGAAGCCCTTTGGCTTATCGAGAGTCCGACCTTTTTATCTATGTGTATCCCGCCCGTCTGAGGTATGTGTCGATTTTATTTAAAAACATATTCACGCTACTAGCACCCACACAATCAGCAGGTAATCTGTTCCATTCATTTACAGTCCTTTGTGAAAATGAAAACTTTCTTATATCCAATCTACTCTGCTCCTTTGCTAATGTAAGTTCATATCCTCTAGTCTTTCTATCTTTCTTAACTGAGAAAAAATATTTCTATCAATATTTTCATAACCCTTCAATATTTTAAACACTTCTATCTGATCTCCTCTCAATCTCCTTGTCTCTAGTGTTGTTAAACCGCATTTTGTAGGCGTATTTCGTATCTAAGATCCCTCAGTTTTGGTATCGTTTTAGTTGCTCTCCTCTGCACTTTTTCTAGCATATCTATGTCCTTCCTGCGATATGGCCTCCACGCTTGAATACAATATTCTAAATGAGGCCTAACTATTGTTTTATACAGCGGTATTATTAGCTCTTTTTCCTTATACGTTATGTTTCGCCTAATTAATCCAAGGATTTGATTTCCCTTTGAAGCTGCAATTCCGCACTGCTCTGAAACCTTCATATCAGCACTAATAGTTAACCCTAAGTCCTTTTCTTTTACAGTAGTACTTAGTACAGTACCCCCCCCCCTCATTGTATATTCTACCTCTTCGTTCCCATGTCCTGTGTAGAGGCATTTACATTTCCCAAAATTGAACAGCATTTGCCACTTTTCAGACCATTTGATCAACCTGTCAAGATCATCTTGTAAATGCTGTTTATCTCCATCACTTTTAATCCTTCTAAACACTTTTGTATCATCCGCAAAGTTCAACACCTTGCTTGTTATTTCATCATCCAAATCGTTGATATATATTAAGAATAATATAGGTCCTAATACTGATCCCTGTGGTACCCCACTCAATACCGATTTCCAGTTTGAAGCCTCCCCATCAACTACTACACGTTGTCTTCTGTCAATCAGCCATTGTTCTATCCAGTTTATTATACCATTTCCTATGCCATGGGCCTTTAGTTTAAGCAGTAATCTTTGATGTGGTACTTTGTCGAAAGCTTTTTGAAAATCTAAGTACACGATATCTACTGGTGATCCCTCATCTACCCACTTAGTGATGTCTTCCAAAAAACATAACATATTTGTTAAGCATGACCTCGCTTTAAAAAAAACATGTTGAGATGGGTTAATCAAGTTTTGTTTAACAAGAAAATCCACCATGTGATCTATAATTAGTCTTTCTAATAATTTACAAATCACTGATGTTAAACTCACTGGTCTATAGTTCTCTGACTTGTTTCTCGAACCTTTTTTGAATAACGGTATAATGTTTGCTTCTTTCCATTCTAAAGGAACCACTCCCTCTTCTAATATCAAGTTGAAAACTGTTGCAAGCGGTATGCTAATTTGTTCTACAATTTCCAATAGTAGTTTGGGTGGAATACCATCCACTCCAGGTGATTTATTATCCTTCATAGCCCTTATTTTCTTAGCTACCATTTCCGGGGTTACAATTAATTGTCCTAAATAGTCTGAATCTGCCCCCTTGAACTTAGCCTCTGGTACTGGCAGTGAACTTAAATATTCCCTGGTAAACACTGAACTAAAGTACTCATTCAGGTCTTCTGCCATTAAGAATCCCTCTGATATTATATTTCCAGCACTATCTTCTAGAGGACCGACCTTATCTCGAACTTTCTGTTTGCTTCGAACATACGCATAAAAACTCTTGCTGTCATGTTTTATATTACTAGCTAATTGTTGTTCATAACTTCTCTTTGAATTTCTAATTTCAGCTGTAGCTTGGTTAAGAGCTTCTTTATAACTGTTGTAATCTTCATCATTTCCAGTACATCTATATGACTTCCACATCATTTGTTTATACTTAATTTTTCTAATGGCTTCATTCGATAAGTGTTTCTTTTTGGACCGTTTTCCTTGTTTTTGAAGGGTACAAATTTATCGACTATGCACTTAATTTCACTCTTTAATATATTCCAGCATTATGTTGCCGTCTTATTTTTCAGTGTGTTATTCCAGTGTATCTCTGCTAAATATTTCCTCATGTCCTTATACCTTCCTTTGTGGAAATTTCTCCTATACTGCTTTTTACTATTCCTTTCTGATTTTACTTTGATGGTAAAATGTATCTGGTTGTGATCGCTACTCCCCAGTAGCTCACATATCTTGACATTGTCAACTAATTCATTCTGTGAGGACAAAACTATGTCTAACACATTCTCACCCCTGGTTGGTTCTAGCACATGTTGAGAAAGGAATGTATCTTGAACTAAAACTAAAACCTTGTGGTCCTCACTCCCCATACTCTGTAGAGATTTCCATTGTATATGCCCGTGGTTAAAATCCCCCATAATAATACAGTCCCGTTTGCTTACTTCTCTTATAGCGTTTTGTATTTTTTCATTCTCTTCTATGCTTATGTTTGGACTTCGATAAACTAACCCAACTGTTAACGTTGAGTTTCCTGTAACTATGTTACACCAAACAGCTTCTTCGCAATCAGCTTCTCTTTCTAATTTTATTTCATAAGCCTGAATAGATTCTTTAATATATAAAATAACTCCACCTCCCTTTCTTCCTATTCTATCTTTTCTAAACATTACATATCCTGTCAGTCCTAATTCAGCATCTGATATGTCGGTGGTGGTCCAGGATTCGGTTATACCTATTATATGAGGGTCAATAACTTCTACCATAATGTTTAGTTCATTTATTTTGTTTACTATACTCCTTGCATTTAAACAAACACATTTATATCCAGCTTCAGACTGTTATTTGCTGATTTATTTGTGCTGTCTTTATCTATGCCTCCATTTTCAGGCTTTTCTGTGAGTCCCCCCTGCGAATCTAGTTTAAATAGATACAACCTGTCCCACTGTCAACAGATCGCAGCAGGTTCTCTGAGAAAACTGCTGCCCCCTTTCCACTAAGATGGAGGCCATCTCTCATGTACATATCTTCACTCCCAACAAAGTATCCCCATAAATCTGTGAATCCCACCCCCTCTTCGTCACACATCTGCTCAACTACTGCGTTGATCGCCATCCTCTTACAGTTTCTATACGTTACCCCCCTTCTTCCCATTACTGGCAAAATTCCTGACAGAATAACCTGTTCAACTCTCGTCTTCTTTAGCTTCCTTACTAACTGTCTATACTTCTGTACTATCGCAGTTGTTCCCTCCCTGTCTGCATTATTTGTTCCTACATGTACCAGTATAGACACCCCCTTGCCATGTCCCAATACCTTCTCTACCCTGTCAGTTACGTGTTCAATCCTAGCCCCCGGTAAACAAACAACGACGTCCTTCCCCTCGTTCAGTGCCTTGTCCGTCTTTCTCATAATGGAGTCGCCCATAAACACCCTCTCTTTCCTCATTGCCCCCTCAATCACTGCCTTAGAATAGCTCCTTCTTCGGTTTGCATCTGTCTGGTTGTTGTCTTTCCCCCCTGTCGTCTTCTCTCCTCTCACATTCTCTTCCGATCCATTCTTTCCTGTCGCTTTTTCTCTTGTCACCTTCCCTTTTATCGACTTCCCTTCTATCACATTTGCTCTCACTTCCTTTCGTCCCTTCTTCGTTCGTCCCATCTCGTTTTCCTCTCTCCTCTCCCTTCCCATCTTCCCTCCCTCCTTCTCTACGGTCACTTACGCAGGCTTACGTCAGAATGAATGGGAATTATGGCACGCACGAACACAGAGACGCACACACACACACGCGCACGCACCCACACCAATACACGCACGTAACACACACGCACACGCGCGAACACACGCACACACACACGCACACAAAAACAAACATTTGTTAAACTTTCGCAATATAATATTCCCTTGGACGAATAAAGTTCTACGTTGTTTATTAATATCATCATCATCAGAAAGATCAACCGTAATATGGTCTCCAATATACGTATACGTAACAACAACATGTAAATTTATCCCTTTAAGCTTAAAGTCAGGAATGGAACATCCTTTTAAGTTCTTAGATCTGAATATCATAACAGCACTTTTCTTGGCATTGCAGTTTGCATCATGACTCGTTCCAAATTTCTCAAATTTCGTTCATGGAGCAGGCCGTGTGTGTAGAATGTTATTGATGCAGTTCCATAACTGACGTGGACTATTGGACTTATTTGTGACCATATTTGTGCAGAAATCTTACTTAACTTTGCCCACCTGTCTGTTACAGAAATTACATTGTTTAGAATAACGCGACCTGTCCAGAGGTCAGTGTGATTTGCGCCATACACGTTCAAAATAACGACGGCGCCTATTAAATAGAACAATTTCGGAAGTCACACATGAAGCCGTAGGCTTTTGTGCACATATTTGGATTTCATTGGTGCATGTTTTTCAAGTAATGCCTTGAGTACTGGACGGTACTATTTTATAAGTCAGATATGTGTTCTTTTGGGTCTATGATAAAGTCAGATTTAAGGATATCAACCATTACAACTGTAATGTCAATTCTGTAAATGGCTCTATAAGACACATTGTGTTTCGACTCTATTGGAATTATAGGAACGTTATCATTAGCAATGACAGTGTGGTGGTCTGATAACCCATCTGAAACAGTAGGTGTCTGGATGTTGTTACAAGTTGAACGGGGTATTAAGAGGTGAAGCTAATGACCATGTGTGTGTGTGTCGAAAAGGTAATATGTTGTTTCATATCAAAGGATGCCAGACTATCATCAAACGCAGTTATTGTTCAGAAGGTATATCTAAATGAAGATTAAAATCACAAATAATGTAAAATTCTGAATGAATGATTGCCAAATTTACCAACAGATCCTAAAAGTCTTCATTGAAAGTTGCTGGGTGTCACGGAGGGCGATCAATGCAGATAAAGTAAGCGGAGAAAGAAAAATAAGAAATGTCAACACAGATGGACTCAAAACTAGAGTATTCAGGGCTAGAATGTAAATTAACTTTGAACTGTTGTGACACCATAAAGCCATTACCACCACCTCGTCCAACTGAACGTGGCCATCAGTATTGTCGAAAAGGCGTATTTATAGTCTTAGCAGAGATTTTGTTATGGTGTGAGAATATTACGTTACCATAGCACCCTCAAAATATGGTAAAGGTGATCACTGTAGGTCTACTGTTATCTACGCAAACGACAGGGTCAAGGTCAACAATAACTGCAAACGACAGGGTCAAGTCGCATGTAACAATAACTTAACAAACAGCTTCTGCATCAAGAATGGGGGTATTTTGGCCAAATGCGATCACCAACTACGAACAGCGCCACAAAACATGGTATGGTGTGGAACAACCGCCACGGGATGCATTGCCCACTTGTTCCAATGTCTACCTCACATCCACGAATTTGAATATAATTCGTAATAATGTGTTAATTTTATACTATAGAACCAAACAAACTGCGTCATCATGAAAAGAACACAATGGAAATGGCTCGTATACACAATTAACAGCGACCTACCAGTGAAGATGCCGTTTATTTGGAGAGTAGTCGGAAAACGAGGTATACTAAAAACAACACGTCGGCGAACAATGGGAGGAAAAATGGGCAGATATCAGATACAACTTCAAGAGAGTTTAAGACAGAAGGAACCGGCGAGTTCTTTCGCGAACTTCTTCCATACATAGGCACGAGGAGGATAAGTTAGTAACATAACTTACCTTTGAGTGGTACGCACCAATCTAGAAAACGGCCAGGTACACGTCAGCAGGTCACTGCTCTTCCAAATGCGAATGCTCAATCACGGTCGATCGGCACATATATACACATATATTATGAATATATGCATGAGCTTATAACTAAATTGTGATCTATCTTTTACGAATGCAATAAATCGATCATGTGATTACACTTAGCCGCAGGAACTATGCGTCAGTGCATTATCTCGGCACGCACATTTCGCACAGGTTAATAAGTGCAACTACAAAAAAATTGAATTGTGCATTGAGAAGTAATTGATTTCGCAGTGCATTATCAAGATGCTTGTTTGTGATGATGTTACGTTAGATCGAACTGATCGTTTAACTACGCGTCACCGGAACTGTGCGAGTTCCCGCGCCTTGTATGCTGACCTGCCACGCCAATAAAGTTGTTGTTATTTTACGTAGAATGTTATCGTCTTTTCTCGGCCAAGTCGTAACAATGTTAATTAATATGTCCTTCCGGGCTTACACTCGTGTATATGCATACATGCACTATGTAAAATGTCCTTCACCAAACATCTTGCAATAGGGCCTATCGTTCATCAATGAGATAAAGCAGACATTTCGTGATGACATGGATAGAAAAGGACATTACGTGTGTCCTTTGCTCACTGCTGGGAAATTGTGTCGTTTTAGATATTATCTAAACACGTTGCGCGTACTCATACAGATGATTCCTGCTGACAGTTCATTAAGAATTCATCGCATATGTGTTTGTGTGTGTGTGTGTGTGTGTGTATGTGTGTGTGTGTGTGTGTGTGTGTGTGTGTGTGTGTGTGTGTGTGTGTGTGTGTGTGTGTGTGTGTGTGTGTGTGTGTGTGTGTGTGTGTGTGTGTGTGTGTGTGTGTGTGTGTGTGTGTGTGTGTGTGTGTGTGTGTGTGTGTGTGTGTGTGTGTGTTGTGTGTGTGTGTGTGTGTGTGTGTGTGTGTGTGTGTGTGTGTGTGTGTGTGTGTGTGTGTGTGTGTGTGTGTGTGTGTGTGTGTGTGTGTGTGTGTGTGTGTGTGTGTGTGTGTGTGTGTGTGTGTGTGTGTGTGTGTGTGTGTGTGTGTGTGTGTGTGTGTGTGTGTGTGTGTGTGTGTGTGTGTGTGTGTGTGTGTGTGTGTGTGTGTGTGTGTGTGTGGACGATTCGAGTCAATTGTGGTCGTTGTTCCTTTTGGAATGATTCATCGGGTATTTTAGAGGCAAGCGTAGGACCGAACTCTCCTCCGTACCCCGACACCCGCAACCCACCTCCACAGAGAGAGAGGGGGGAGGGAAGGAGGGAGGGGTAGGTAGAGGGGGGGAGAGGGAGAGAGAGAGATATAGGGGGGGGGCGATAGAATCACAAATCACATATACAAGCACGCATGCACACACACATACACACACGCAGGCTCGCTCATGAGCACAAACACTAACTCATTTGGTAGTATGTCTAAATGCAGCGAAGTATAGATTTTTGAAGTTATTTGTATAGATATATATAATATACACACATATATATTGCATTGCAAAGCACATACATTATATATATATGTATAAATATAATATATATATATATATATACACATATATATATATATATATATATATATATATAATATAATATATATATATATATATATGTGTATATATATATATAATATATATAGACATATATGTATAAATATATATACACACATATATATATATATAATGTATGTGCTTTGCAATGGCAAACTGGAAATCTGGCAACCATTTCAAACAACATACATTCACAAACACAAACAACATTAATTACACGTACACTCTATACGTGAATAGTATATGGACTAAAATCAATGAGTTAATCCGACTGACTGTAGCAGTAATCAAACCATGTGTTCAGAGCCAGATTCTGTTCTCGGTTCATTCAGCAGGCGGCGGTCGGCTCAGTCAAACTACAACGACAAATTTTACGAAATAACTTTATTCATCAGAGTACATGGTAACCGGAAACGGAAATCGATGATATTTCACCAGGTAAAACAACTTACTCTATAGGCCTACGTAGTCTACAGCAACGTTCCATCAATCGCAAGATGACGACTACTTTGGATATCTACGCATACCAGTGCGAACTGCCAGTACCACATACATGAACGTTCAGGTCTTTATTTCCTCGTGGCTCCCATGTGCATGGCTAAGGCCAAGTTTCTATCCTGCTACACTGCTCTTCTCCCCATCAGCGTCCCCCTCATTTTATCTAGTTTTCTCCGACTTTCTCAAATCCCTCTTCATGCAGTCTTCCAATCTCAGCTGTGGTCTTCCCTTGCAAGGGCGGATCCAGGGGGGTCTCGGGGGCACGTACCTCATCGACCTTAGGAAGTTGGCGTATCCGCAAACCTTTGATAATGGGCTCACGCGACCGTGCCACCCTAGACCCTTTGAAATGTGCCTCCGTTCAAGTTATAATAAGGTGAACGAAACTATTTTTAAACAGCCCCCCCCCCCCCCCCCCCCCCCCCCCCCGTCTTCCGATGTTACCAGTCCAGCCGAAACAGCGGCTGAAGTTACGACGGCGCGGCAGCGACAACATTTCTACTACACCATTAGGTTGGGGCGCCAGTGGAGGTTTTTAACTCCCAGGTTACCCTCTCTGGATCCGTCCCTGCCTTGTCCTGATACTTGGATGTACCCTCGCCTCTGCTCTCTGCTGTAGTCTGCCGGCGTCCATTCTTAACTCCTTATTTAATCTGCAATAGATCTCTTCCCTCGGGTTATTTATTCTCATTCTACCCACCTTCTTTGCTCCTGTAATTCTCTATACCCAATTATTCTCTGAAATTACTAACTTCTGTTGTTGTTGTTGTTTTTTCAGCGCCACTACTACAGACCATACATGTATGCAGGTTTTACAAACGCTCTCAGGACTTTCTGTTTCAACTTTTCAAATTTGATATGTCCGTCACGACTCCCTTAATATGTCCTACCTAATTGTTAAAATATACAACCGCCAGCTATATATACGGGAGCTCGTTCCAAAAAACGGCAATTGCTCACAAACGAACGCAACAATCGACGAGTTAAGGATCTAGTACACATGTCGACGGCAACGGCAAATTCTCGATGACAAAGCGGCAAACCGCGAGCAGACCCTAGAACACATAGCATGGTAATCTTCGACGGCATATGCACATTGGTCACGTGTGCATTGGCACTGAATGAAGGAGGACACATCGTGTATTATTTGTATGGTTTCATACATGAACTGGAGCGGTGCTTAAGCAGAAATCAAGTCATGCAGGTGTGCTTGTGCACGCTATATTTATACTGACATCGACACTTTTGTTGCATTATTTATATTAATTTTCATTTTTCAGTCATGTCCAGCATGGCCCCTATGACCCCCCAAACGGCCAACGTCTTCATGGGGTTTTTATAATCGGGATGGGACCGTGTATATACAGACCCTGTATAACAAACCTAGCCGCTAATTCATGATCTGTTACGATTTTGCCTTGCATCCATGTAACTACGTATTGTTCACATATTTCGTTACGTTGGAATAACATTGTGAAAACTGTAATCTTTCTGCAAAGAATTGAATGATACTAATTAAATTGCTGAAAATCAAATACAATTACATCAATTTAAACACAAATATCAAACATTGAATTTGCAATTTTGTTTTGAGTTTACATCGCTATATTGGAACACGAGTAATTTGACATCACTCCAAATAAACGCGCTGATTGGCCAAAGAGTAAATTTGCTGCGCGGCAATTTTAGGAAAATCGCTTTAGTTTTGATTCTCGGCAGTTTGCCGTCGACCGGTTTGCCGCCGTATGTGTACTAGGCTCTGGGTAATTCCGATTAGAGCGATTTTTATTTTGCCGCTTGCCTTTGATGTTTGCTGTTGCCGTGTACTAGGCCCTTTACCTAGACACACTGAGTCCAGTGAAAGTAATTTCACCAATCCGTGAACGGAAATGAAAGAACTTACAAAGCTAGGATTCCATATGTACCGAAAACGATATGCGATGCGGTATGTATATCTGCCAAGTCTCCCGGAAAATCCGGGAGTCTCCGGGATTTTTGGTGTATCTCCCGGTCTGCCGGAATACAGGCAAATCTCCCGGATTTCCGCTGAAAATCTCCAACAGCACCCCCGTCTTCCGATGTCATGTGCCAAGCCGAGACAGCTGAAAAGTTACGGCGGCGCGGCGGCGAAAAAATACGACGGCGGTGAAAAAAGTTTTAACAGCGCCCCCCTCCCCCGCCGTCTTCCAATGTCAAGATCACAGACAGCGCGATGACATATCGTGACAAAGGAAGCGTGCCGATCAGCTAATAAATTTCCATGATTTCAATAAAAAAAGTTGGCAGGTGAAATGATATGGATAATGGTATAAGATGTAATACTTTTATTGTGTATAACCGTACACTCAGAACATGGCTGTGCACGCCGCATCCGCCAACCAAATATGTGCGACCCGTAAGTGCGCGAAGCCCGTAAGGGTAATAGTGGTACGAGATGCGTGTGATCTATTATTACATCCCCCTTGTTATATAAGAAAAACAATCTCAACAGCGAAAAGGCAACAGCAAGATAACATAATAATCATAATTATAGGGTATGTTAGTGTCACTACAGGTCAAGGATGCGCCTGGGTTTGTGCACTCTTCCCGCCCTGGTTCTGTAGGGGTGCGGTGAGACCGTATCTTGCGTAGGCGACGCGGGTTGCACGGTGGATGTCGGCGTTGCAGCTGGCTCCGACGTGTTGACTGGGCGGAGTGCGCACGCCTCGCTGGCGGGAGTGTGGTCTTCGTCGAGACATCCGAGCTGCTCGTCGATATCAGGGAGGGGGTCGGCGACAGGTCGTTCGCGCGTCTTCAAGAGGTGTTTCCGATTTCGTCGGTATACTCCTCGTTCAGATCGGACAATGTATGAGCGCGGTGTCTTCGGTTGTGGCGTTTGAATGACGACGGCAGATTCTCAGTGTGGCCTTGGGTCGGTGATGTGTATGCGTTCGTTGACGTGGAGTGGCTCGAGGTCTTTGGCAGACTTGTCGTAGTGTTCTTTCTGAGTTTACTGTTTGCGTTCGAGCATGTCTTCGATGACGCTACGCTCAACCACTGCAGGTTGTAGATGCCTCGGTGCGCACGGTATCGAAGACCGCAAACGACAAGACATCGCAAGCTGCGCAAATGATGCGAGTCCATGCACGGGGGTGTTTCGCAATTCGAGTAGGCCCAAGTAAGGGTCTGTCTTCCCGTGTTTGGCCTTCTTGAACAGTCTTTTGATGGTTTGAACCGTTCTTTCGGCAAGACCATTCGATGTCGGGTATGTAGGGCTGGAGGTTGTGTGCTCGAAATCCCACTGTTTTGCGAATCTCCGAAACTCGGCACTCGAAAATTGAGGGCCATTGTCGCTAACAAGTTTTTGGCACTGACCATGGCGCGCCAAGATTCCTTTGATTTTGTTAATGACGGTGGCAGATTTCGTGTCTCGTAGATACTCCACCTCAGGGAAGTTACTGTAGTAGTCCACTACAACAATGTAGTCACGACCGTCGAGATTAAACAGATCTGTCGCTACAACCTGCCATGGCAACGAGGCTATTGGATGGTTTATCAGAGTCTCTTTCTGGTTGGCATTTCTGTGCATCTGGCACGTGCTGCAGTTGGCGACAGTTTTCTCGATGTCGGCGTTCATACCGGGCCAGAACAGTGTCATACGTGCCCGTGATCGACACTTCTCGACCCCGAAGTGTCCTTCGTGTATTCGTGTTAGCATTTCTGGGCGCAATGCGTTGGAGACTACGATTATGTCCGTCTTGAATATTAGGCCGTCTGCGTGCATCAGCTCATCTCGGTGAGTCCAGTGATCGCTGATGGCAGTGGGGCACTCCTTACGCTGGCTGGGCCACCCCGATATAAGCACGTGCTTTAACGCCTGCATGCGGGGGTCGCTCGCGGTGCCGGTCCGGATCTCTGCCAATTTTTTGTCGCTGATCGGGAGAGTTGCCATCAGATGGTGGACGGCTATGTCTGGTTCTTCTGAGAATTCATCGTAGATCGGCACAGCGTTTGCAGTGCTGCTCAAACAGTCGGTTACTGGTATTTCCTTACCAGGTTTGTGGACGATGTGAATATCATACATGTATCGCTGTAATTCGACAATCATGCTTTGCAGGCGTTTCGGGGCTGCCGATAGTGGCTTGCGCATGATGGATTCAAGGGGTTTGTGGTCAGATTCCACAGTTGTTTTGTGTCCGTACATGTATTGGCGGAATCAGTTGCACTCGTGTACAATGGCTAGCATCTCTCGTTCGATCGTAGCCCAATTTTGTTTGGACTGGTCCAAAGCTCGTGACATGTACTCGATTGGGCGTCCTTCTTGCATGAGTGTGGCACTCGTCGCTTTTGATGATGCATCGACTTGTAGTGTCAGCTCCTTCTTTGGATCGTAGAAAGCTAACACGGGTGCTTTTGTGATAATCTCCTTCATCTTTGCGAATGCAGATTCTTGTTGCGCATCCCACACGAATTCGGATTCTTTCTTCAATAGATCGCGCATCGGGGCAGTGATTTCACTCAGTTTTGGCGCAAACTTAGCAAGATAGTTGGCCATACCAAGTATGGTCTGTAGCTCGGCTTTGTTAGCAGGGCTTGCCATTTTGACGATAGCTTCTATCTTTTTGGAGTCTGTTTTGCGTAAGAAGATGTTCTTCTTTTGACGTGCCTGCGACAAGTACGTCGTCGCTGAAGCCAGTAACATGTGGCAGACCTTCGTATGTCTCATCGACACGGCGCTGAAAGATGTCTTGAGCTGCGTTGATTCCGAATGGCATGCGTAGGTATCGGTATCGTCCATATGGTGTGTTGAATGTTGTCAATCGAGATGTTGAGCCTGCCAGTTTTATCTGCCAGTAACCACTTCGCGCGTCGAGCAGCGAGAAGTATTTTGCGCCCGTCAGCGTGCTGGTGACGCCCTCTAGCGTCGGTACTGGGTAGTACGGTCGTTTTATCGCATTGTTCAGGTCGCGAGGGTCCAGGCACACACGTATGTCACCATTACGCTTTTGCACGACAACCAATGGAATTTACCCAGTCCGTGGGCTCCGTTACTTTCACGATGATGTTGCTGGCTTCCATACGTGATAGTTCTTCTTTGATCTTGTTGCGAAGTGCTACTGGTATGCTGCGTGGCGGATGTACGACAGGATTTGCATCAGGGTGTAACGTGAGCGAGTGTTCCCCAGGTCACTATACTCGGCGAGCAGTCGCACAACATCTTCATCGCGATCGGGTTTATACTCGACGTTATCATCATCATCGTTACCGGATAGTTCATCACAGTTGCGTCGAAGGTCGGCATCAACGTCATTGCCAGACTTACCGTCATCGACAGACAGTACAAGCTGTATGATTCGCATATCGATGCAAGATGCCAGCCCCAAGATGGGAGGAGCTCGCGCGTCGAACACCTGGAACTGGAGTTTTTGTGCGAACAAAGAAGCTCAAATGTACCCAAGTTCTTGAGGGCATGGCCACCGTAACCTTGAAGTGTTACTTTGCTGCTTTGTAGCTTGTTGCACTTTTGTTTGGCTCGGAGCTTGTCATACACGGACTTAGGTAGAATGTTCACCTGTGCCCCCGTGTCTATTTTGAGCTTTAGTTTTGTGTTGTTGCACGTGACTGTGACATATGCCTGATCTTTATTGTATGATCAACGCTGTTGACGTTCTTCTGGCGGCACACGGCGGCGAAGTGGTTTCGCCGTTTGCATTTGTTGCAGGTGCGGCCTCGAGCAGGGCAGTCGTCCATATTCGTGTGCTGACTGTATCCGCAGTGTCCGCACGTCTTCTTCGTCCGACTGCTTTATGTAGGTCGAGTGAAGCTCTTGGCGTTTCTGTTAGCTTTAACACGGCGTGTTTGTTTTGATTTGACCATCTGGACATCTGTTAGTTCACTGATCATGTTGTTTAGTTGTTGTTGCGCGCTTTCATGCGCGCGCGCGATGTCGATGGCGTTTATTAAACTCAGTTCTCCGCCGACGTTTATAAACTGTTCACGTACCGTCCACGCGTTCGTGCCATATACAAGCCTGTCCCGGATCATTTCGTCAATGATGTTGGCTGGGAAACCGCAATCACGTGCGAGTATTTTACATCCATGATGAAACTCTCAACAGGTTCGCCAACCCCTTGCACGGGGTTGTAGAATTTATATCGGCTGAATAAGACGTTACTCTTCGGTGTTACGTACGCGCGAAATTTGGCACACACTGTGTCCAAATTTTGTCTTTGTACGTCGTTCGGGTCAGTTTCTGATGTGACGTTATCGAATTGGAATGTGGAGTGGATGTCGCGGCCCTTCTCTCCCACCCACAACAACAGATAACTCACTTGTTGCACCTCTATTTTGTCGTGTAACGGCCCAGCGAACATTAGCCGTGCGTGTTATTCGAATTTTGTCCATGTTTCTGACAGCGCCGGCGAGTCCCAGTCCAGCGTCTGATACAACGCGCTATTTTGGTCCATGATGTTCTTCTACGGCGACACGACACGTTGCTGCGTGTCTCTGGACGTGTGTTCCCTATTTTCTGACACCATGAAATGATATGGATAATGGTATAAGATGTAATACTTTTATTGTGTATAACCGTACACTCAGAACATGGCCGTGCACGCCGCATCCGCCAACCAAACATGTGCGACCCGTAAGTGCGCGAGGTCCGTAAGGGTAATGGTTGTACGAGATGCGTGTGATCTATCATTACAGCAGGTATAAGTATGTAACATAGATATAGTTCCAGTGGAAATTAATCGGAGTAATTCAATATGTAGAGGGGACAGTTTCGCTCAGATATTAAGCGTAATCCATCGTAAAACAAAATCAGGCGGACAAGATAAGAATTATTGTAAGTGATATGCAATTTTTATTTTTGAACGTAGATAAGGAGCAGAATATCGATTTTATGGAGCAAAATCGGCCTTAAGAACTTTTAAGAATGTTAGTGAAACAGGCTCCAGCTGCGTATGACATTTCATTTGTTAACTCGGATGTAAATCGAATCACTATATATGGACTGTGGATGGAGCGATTCGAATCGAATTTCCCGTTATTGCCACCGTTTACCTATATAATAGAATGACAGTTTAATGCTGAATAGCAAACGGTAATATAATAAGATTTCCCAACAAAAGCAATGTTTGAATGAACGCATTTTGTTTTACAATACGTACATGTTATGATAACAGTCGTATTTATTATATTCATTACAATGTTGAACGTTGCAACACGAGACACGTTTGGCCAACTAGAAGACGTCACACTGCGTCGATGCCGCCATTTTGCTTTGTTTTCCGCACTTGAATGTCTCACGGAATTCTGACATCTGGCTTAGAGCACCATTCAACCTGCAACGACAGTAATACAGACTTATAACATTGTGCAACTTACTGTAACTTGCTCGTGTATAACTTCAAAGGAAACGTGTCTGGAACGGGTGCCATGTCTTATACAGCGATGAAACATTGTAGGACTCTCGATACGCCAAACTCTTCCTTGTCCCCAATGCATGTCTTCTAAACCAGTGGTTCTTAACCCGTGGGTCGCGACCCAAAATTGGGTAGATAAGCCATTGTCAGTAGGTCGCCAAGGGTTTTCAGTGTTAAGTGTCTGTCCGAACTTTCCTTTATTATCTCTCTTGTCCGTACCAAATGGATGCGAGACAAATAATTTACACCAAATTTTATTTAGATATTATATAGTAATATCACACAACATTTCGAATGAACACGACTTGTGATATCCTTTGATCCTTTTGCTTGCTTCTGGTATGGGTAAGTCATATTTCATTGGATGGTACCGACGTCTATAGGATTGTTTACCTCATTATCATCATCTGTAGTCGTGAATTAGTATAATATAATTCAAACAGTTTTGAAATCGTATGAGATTTCCGACCCCATTCGCAGAATATGCTACAGATTTGCAAGACATGTCCTCATTTCGAAACTTTTTCAAAACCAATGGGCCTTGCTGTGTTGGTGATTTCTAGCTCCGTGATCAGCAAGAACGTTTAATCGATGTTCTAATTTTATGTTATTTATTTATTTATATTATGCCTGTTTATTTTGTTTTATTTGTCACAATAAGGCATGTGTCGCCAAACCAGTTCCGCGCCAGGAATTTGGTTCAAAGCCAAACAAGGTTAAAAACCACTGTTCTAAACATATTTCTATCCAAAGATTATAATTATTTACCCGTGAATAGTGACAGTTCTTGTCAAGCAAATTTCATCAATCTCACTCATTCGTGATTCGGTATCTTTTTTGGTAATCCACATTACCACATTAAAAAAATGTGCATTCTTCTTTCTGTTGGTCTCCATGTAAATAACTTTCATTCCAGTGTACCATGAGGTTATGTGTGGTTGCATGGTTTGTGTCTGTGGTGAATGATTTAATGATGGTGGACATTTATCTTTTCATTTCGTGTCTCACATATTGCTTGCTGTCTTATATACGTGCTCTCCATAGTCTTCTTAGGCCATCCCAGTGTTGAATAATCGTAACGTCTCCCCAATGTATATGAGACCACAGCTATTGCATGGTATTTGATACACCAGTTCGCCCTATTCTTCTGTCTCTACTTTGTCTTTTGGGTGTACCAGTGCCTTCACCTGGGTGTTATGTAGGGATGTGTGGCTGTGGATTACCCGTACGTTTGCATTGCTTGGTCAACTCTCTCTTAGACTGTGACATTGAGTTATTTGGATCCGTCAATTGATGTATCCAGTACGTCGCAGTTTGCTTACTTTACAATCAAAATTTAGCGCGTGACCTCCATCAAGCTTTGCCTTTGCCACCAATGTTGATAACAATTATATACGTGAATCACATTACTATTTCTGCATGACATCTAACTAATCAAACATTAATGCATACCGTTGTCACTTTAAAAACTTGATCTGTTTTTGTCATAAAGAAACACTTTTGTGGCTAGAATTTCAACAGAATATACGACGGAAGAAATGCACGTGTTTGACATCCATTTTCTGATCGCTTGACGGAGTTTTTGCTAGGCAACAGGTCACGTGATGGATAGATCAATTGATGAATTCCGAGAAACTGACGTCACAATCAGCATGACATCTGCCAATCAACCTTTCCCGCATACAGTTCCAGCTTAAACAACTATGCCCTATGTTTTGTCGCAAAGAAAAACATTTGGGGCAGAAATGTCAAAAAAATATACGACAGAGTGTTATTTTCGTATTACATTAAACAATCCTGTCTGCTCTTTCATTTTCCAATGGTCCTATCTAATGAGAACTGTGTCGTAATATAATCCGTGATATCACAAACAATATTATTAACCGCATTGGAATTGTCATGTTTCATTGCCTTTTATTTGAAAATTTTTGATTGATCCTAGGAATATCATGGGTACATTTTACGTAATGGTGTGAAGTTATGTTCCATTGTAGTACATTACAACTTTATATATCATTACTTACATAATGTCATCGGGTACATAGTGATTTCTGGCCCACATGTAAGCCCGTTCGTCTCGCTCCAAGAAACACCGTGTCTACAAGATGCATAAATAGTTTCCGAAACCGTAGAGACATGCTTCAAAGAAACAAAATATTCATTACACCTTCACACGCACACACTCGCCCATATGCGCGCGCGCACACACACACACACACACACACACACACACACACACACACACAGACACCGTTCAGGCCCGTGTGATGAGGAACGTGATGGATGCGTAGGCACCCGTTCGCGTAGGCATGAGTTCCGCTTGGAGTAGGGAGTGATTCTGCTTTGAAGGAAGTAGTTGTACTAGAACTGCAATTGTGACATAAACGTTTTTGAACGATGACCAACACTACTCCCTTCCCATTGACGGCGAAAATATCCAAACACTACCCCATCACTAGATGATGTTTGTTGGATATGTGCCACAGGCCAAAAAATGCACCCCCGCAAAATCAACAGGCATGCACACTGATATGCTGTCTGTATGCGAAAGTAACTAGTAGCAAAAATAGATAAGCGAGCAAAAAATGAACAACTGTCAAACACGTTCCAAAAACGCTTTTTGAAAGATTTCTAGTACCATTACTGTTCGTCGGATCCCAACAATCTTGATATCGTTTGAAAGTTTAAGCTTTCGAACGGCTGATAAAATGACTTGTACGTGAAGTAGGCGTGACGTCACAATCACGCATATCAACCAACCAACGCTACGAATGTTGACCCGTTGGTTGGAGTACGTTATTGTGACGTCACGCCGACGTAGAGACATATCGATTTCGCTGCGATCAAAGCGCGTCAGCTTCGCCGCGATTTAAGTGGGTGGGGCTTATAACATGAAATCAAGAAATGGTGAAGTGCGCATGTCTGAACGTATGCAAACGAGGAAAATAGCGCCGCAATCGGAAGATTATCGTACTGACTTGTTGACCGGAACAAAACACCGAAAACGACATGATTGCAGGTCCGTTTATAGGTGCTCTTTGAACGGTTACCGTAAAATCTAGATGACGTTAGAATAACAACATGTGCATCCTTTCAAACGATGCCAAGATCGTGGGGATAGGACGAGCAGTGAGGGTGCTAGCGACCGTAGACTTTCATGTTTTGGAGGTGTTCCGAGGTGTTCATTTTTCGCTCGCTTATCTATTTTTTGTAGTATAGTCATGTACGAAACATACCTAAAATGGTTGTGTGTATTGCGTTTTGGTTCAAGCTAAAACAAACTTTCAAGTAAACATTATTGACCATGCAACTATCGATGCAATACTTAATAATAACAGTAAGTATCGGTATTTTAAATGACACTTTATACGTAAAATATTTGCAATCAAAATGCTTCACATTGGCTAAATAATTAAAACACTTTTATAAGCTAATGCATACAATATTTAAAGTGTTAATGTATATGTTAAACCATAAATAAATAACCAATAGTGTAATGTATAAAATAATGTCACTTATACGTGGAAAGAAGTGTCAATGCATAATTGTTAATATTATTACTTCGGATTATTCTTTAGCCGCCCATGTTTTACCTGAGCTGTTGCAACAAAGAATGCCTGGTCTGACGTCATGCCAAGTCCGGCTGGAATCCGGCGGCTCTCGTGATCACTTGTCCACTTCTTGTAAGCCTGTTGAAACAAAGGAGAAGGGGATAACAGATTAGACACGATTCTCTTCACCGACACATCGATCAAAATAACAGACAATGATTGTCTAGTCGGTGAAAACGTAGACGGAAATTTGTCGATTGAAAATACGAATAAAGTTAGGGTTTGTCGATAGTTATCTATTTGTACAGTGTGTACGGAAAGGGGGAGGGTGGTCAAGGTTCGAGTACTAAATGTGAACATTTCGGATGCATGTGGCGCATAAGAAAGTGTGCGAACATGTCACTGATGGTTGCTGTGATGTGTCCTTTGCATGTGCCAAGCTTGTCATAACATTTTATATGCCTACATAAGACTTTCAATACGGACAATTATTGATATTTTAAAGTACTAATTCAGGAGGGAGGGAAATGTGTAAGAGAATTAATGCCCTCTGTACGAATATATAAATGTCGACGATTGTGAACGACCCCTTTTAGAGACAGTAGAAATAAATCATCCCTTTGTGAATCTTCGAGCCAAAATTAGTAGGTGTTCGCATTGCTAGGCGACTAGATACTAGATAACTTATGTTTTAACATTTCAACATAACGTAATGCTTAGCGCTGGTCGGTGATGTAAACCGGGACTAATAAAGATTAAAACATATATTTTAATATCCAATAGTGCAATAATCCCCAATCACGCTGCACTAACTGTAGCCCTTCTTTGTAAAGAATAAAAGGATGGATCGTGGGTTTATTTTTGACTACCCTTACAAATTCCGGTTATCCGAGTTTAACACACTTATAAATATTATATCGTAAGCTAATTGCGCAACATAAATAATAAATTCACTGGTATTTGTTTAATATCGCTTGTGATTTAGTTTTTCTATGCCGTATGGCGGTTCGACACTAACCATATACGCCAACCGCAGTCCCGCTACCCGCTTGACGGCGTGAATGTAGTCATATTCTCCCGACAGGTCCACCTATCTCAGATGAACAGAAACATACAGAATTTAACATTTTAAAGAGAGGCCGTCTGTTGTCCAATTCTTAATATGCTTTTCTTAATACTAGAATAAATATGTTGAAGGTGTAGCCAACTTCCACCAATAGCCCAGCCAATATGTGACAAAATATGGCTGAATTGTGCGTTTTATGATACAAGCATGAAATTGGGCACACGCTTAGAGCATGTAAAACAAAAATATTTGGATATAGGGCCATCTCAGATTTTGCCCTGGAAGGCGTTGGCGGCCATTTTCAAGATGGCCGCCGAAAACTATTTTCCCCATATCTTAATAACTGCGCCACGCAGAGCAGTCATTTTGGTGTTAATACATAGGTTTTCTGGGTCAACGATTTGAAATATGTTTCTTTTGCCCTTCTCCCACATTAACATCCGCCATTTTTTAAGATGGCGGTCGCTAAACTCAATGTCCCCATATCTTAGCAAATTAGCGATATAAAACCGTTATTGTGTCATTGTATCGGTTATAGGTCAAAGATGGCAAATATGTTACCATTGTCTTCGCCGACATGCTTATCCGCCATTTTAAAGATGGCGCCCTTAAAAGCGAAAGTAACAAAGTTAAGTTATTTTGTTCGAGCACTTTGACGTGGCACATGTTAGTCCAGTGAATACTGAATGTACTGCTGCTTTAGATCTTAGCACGAATGTACTGCTGCTTTAGATCTTAGCACGAGATAGCAATAGATACACGCTAGTCAATCGCGTATCCGCACACATATCGGCTGGGCTACAAATTGCGTTGATAAGCCTGTGAGAACGTTCGCAATTTGAAAGTTGCGACAACGAAATTATTAAATTGTAAACAACACACCAGATTGTTGGGACTTCTATTGAAAATAATAGCACTCACAGCAAACAGCAAAACACGTTGGTACTGGACGAGGCCGCTGTGAACTTCCTGTCAAAAGTTACACAATGGCTGTTATCAAATAATGGAGCTCACTACGTTGTTTTAAGATGAACGTCAGGATGAGTCGATTTCCTAAATTGGACGGTATAGAAGATGAACCACAGTTAATATCCCGTAAGAAAACACGTTTAATGTAACCGAGCCTTTCCGTTAAATATGCCATACCATTTTTGCAATAGATAGATGTGGACAGTTGTATATCTAGTAGACTGGAATGAGTGTCCAATATGGGGCAAGCATGGTCACCCAGTAGGTTTCCAAGGTAAAACGCAGTGGTGCAACAGGATATACAAGAACAATCAAGGGAAGGTATAATAAATTAACAAAGTCCAAAAAGTCAGGCGTTTTTACCTGGTTCAAACTGCCCCCCCCCCCCCACCTCACCAGTACTTGGTGTGGGACTTGAGACGTTGAGCGATCCAAGATGGCTACCAAAACGACAACTAACACCCACCGCATTTAACTTACACGACATGGTTTCTAAGATATTGCCCACCCCGTTTCCCGGTTCTGATATCAAAAATAGCGCCAATGTGCATTAATATATTTTCCACTCAATAGATGGCGCCACTGTGACGTTTAGTTTCCCGCCTTACGTGATGGCGACAACACCACCAGCCAACATACGTGTAATGGTTACGCTACGGGGACTTGGCGAACTAATGCGACCACCTCTACACAAATTACCACAGGAGGGCCATGGTGTCCCAATGACCTCCTATTAAATACGCCAGTGGGCATGAAGAGGCGCTACAGAAGCAAGGGCGTAGCCAGAGACCCGTCTACCGGTCTTCAAGACTGACAGATGACTGACCAAGACTGGTAGTTACAACTGATAAGACGAGTGGAATTTAGAGGGAACGGGAACTTGTCCGTCAGATTATAGCAACGACTACTAGGTGGCTGTGATTGACGTGAATGCCTTCCCTGCAAGCCGTACGCGCGCTAAAAGGCACAGTTTCGATTAATTCAAGATTGGCAAAAAATATTTCTGGTTAAAGGCCTGCATAGAAGTCAGATGCCCCCCCCCCCCCCCCCCCCATTTAGCAACAAACTAGATTCCTGACATTCCCCGTATCATAACCGCACATCCGAACCCAACAACGAGCAGAAACCTAGATATATTGCACGTTAGTCTGTTCCCGATACACACCATGTGTTTGATGCCGTCAACGAGGTAAGGCCCCGCCTTGAGTGTGCTGAAATAGTCGCGGAAACAGGCGGTCCTCTTGTCGTACTCCTCCGACGTTCCCAGCGTCCACCAATCCCCGTAAGTTCCGTTCACCCAGCGAAAACTCCCTGCAACGTCATTGTCCGTTGAAAACATTGGCTGGCTGTAATACATAAATAATACGTTGCCTGGCGAACCGTAAATGTTAGGTATCTTTGGATTAAAAAACGTTCATGGTAATCTATGCTCTGCAGCTAAGGTTTCCACCACTAGTCTTCCCACATCGTTGTTACCGCTATAATCGACAATGGATCCAGGATATTATGAACTTGTGAAAGAGCTATAACTTGCCCATATATACTTTAATGACTCTCCGTCATATTTGAACCTCGGGATACCCCCTATCAATATAACATGGTATTAGAACAAACGAGAGAATCATGGTTCGAATTCTGCTGCTACCACTGAGACGCTTGACCAATTTAGTTAATTCCGCGTTGCCTCAGTTCACTCAGCTGTAAATGAGCAACTGACTATAAACAATGGTGACTATAAGTGAATGGGTGTAGTATTCGCACACTCGCTGTGGCATGGCTGAACGCTTCCCATAAATTTCGAGTTGGTCTACCAGGGTTGAAGTGTAATACGCGTTGAGAGTCCACAATGGCTGCATATTGCGCTGTATAAGAATTTACCTTTAAGCTTATAACAGTTACTGATCAATCGTGTAAATCTCACCATACTCATCAATGGCGCCCACCGCTTCTTCGCCGAACAGCGCCCCTAAGCCAGCGAAATTGAGGAAGGGCTCTGACGTCAGACCGTAGACGGGGAACTGCAGCGCCCCTGGCGGCACGTACACTTCGTTGTACTGGTAGATGAAGTGTGGCTGCACTAAGAAGGCGAGTGTTTGCAGAGTGCGCATCCACACGTAGTACTTCAGACTCACTTTCAGTGCCATATTCGCCAGGTGGCGCTTGAAGCGGTTGACTCGAACCAGATTCGTCAGGTAGGTTTCCGACTGGTTGATGTTCAGCTGAATTTGTAATGTGTATGTTACGTTAATGTACGTATACTTCTTTATTTGTATGGGGTGTGGCATAGCATGCAATCTGCGCTTTAGTTGTAACACCACTACAATAACGGATACCGATGGTTCTTGTAGAATTCGTGCAAATACCATATCTCGAACGACCGCTGCATCAAACAAACAATTATTTTGCCAAGGATTATCTCTGTACAGAGAAACCGGATCACTCATCCATTCAAGGTAGAATTACCTTGGTACAGCGGCAGTCGCGGTACATTTCAATGAGTCGAATATCAACTGCACGGAAAGTAATTACAATGATTGGTTTATATTTACTTAATTTTTGCAGACAGACGCATGCACACTCGCACACATGCACACACGCCCACATGCACATACACACACACACGCACATACACACGTACATACACATCAGTACATGCATGTACACGCATACTCACCCACGCACGCACGCACGCACGCACGCACGCACGCACACACACCAGACGCTACGTTTTCTATTAAACATGAAACGAACAACGAAGCGCCGTATCAAATTGTTTGACGTAGCTATTTGCAAACTGGGATGCGGTTACCTTAGCATAGAAGTTGTCCACCTTCTCCTCATTCGAGTAGTAGTTTGTGAACGAAACCAACACTTTGGTAGCACGCAACTAAAACAATATAGGCCTAATGTTAGGGGCTACTCCTAAAGCCATTGCTAGTGTACGATGATGACCGTAGCCTGGATTCATATGCCATTGTTTCTGGCCTTTTACCTTACGTCATTGCTACTGTCCTTTGCCTCACCTGCTATTGTTCTTCTGTTTCCTTATCGTCGCTATTTTCCTTCCGCTTCCTGTGTTTGCTAATTCTTTATGCGTCAGCGCTTCTGTCCTTATTTGTAATCTGTCTTTGCTACTGTCCTTCTGCACTCTGTGTCGTTGCTACAGTTCTTATGTCCGTGTGTCACTACTTATACCTGTGTCATTGCTATTGTCACATCTCTTTCCTAATGTCATTACGCCCCTGATTCATTGCTACCGGCCATTCTTTTCCCGTGTCTTTGCCTTTGTCCTGCGCGTCTTCTACATTGATATTGATCAAGAATGCCATGTTATTTAATACTCTCTGTATATGGTAAGACGATCTGCAACTATACATTCCTACAAGAAAACGCATTGGAAACATTTACCGTTTGTTTCGCTCGCTTCTTCGTCACATCGTCCATCCATGCGTAGTCATCAATGCGATTGAGTAGACTCGTTTTGAGGTAGATCATCAGATTCACCACCTACGTAAAAAGTACAATTACATTAATCCATGTCCGATAAAGTCTTTAAAATATGTGACCAAAGATCTAACGTCAGTTTCGGCAAGAATATGGCACGCGCCTGATGTGTAGGTCAAACAAACATTAACAATACAATGTCAATCGAACATGAATGAATATCACCGAAATATTTAGTGACACTCACGATTTCACACAGTTTGGGGATTAACAACACAACATTATTTGTATACACTCATAACCAATATTTGACGTCGAAAGATGGCGCATGCGCAGTTCGAACCTGCGTGTGATTGGCTGTTCCGAGGTGCGCGCGCAGTAGTTGGAGGGCCAGCTCGGTGGTGAAGTGGACCTGCGTGTAGGACAGGCAGTATTTCCAGGTGGAGTGAAACTCAGTGGCGCCGTACTGCGACTGCACGAACTTCAGCCTGGCGAATTTGTACTCACTCGACAGTTGGCGGGAGTAGGTGTCGAGGAGCCGCCACACGGCGTAGTTGTTCATGATCCTAAACGAGAAGTGTCCTACATTTTAGACTAGTTATACAAATAATGTCCATGTTTGCTTGGTCGCGCACACATACACATCATACACTATTTGCCATGCATACACCCGCGCAAACACGCACGCATACATACCAATCTCCACAGGGGCCCACTCGCACATCCACATATCACACGCATGCACGGACGCTCGCACGCACGCAAATACACACACACGCGCGCACACACGCACACACACACACACACACATACATCGAGGTAGGACCGGACTCTATACTAGTGCCCAGTGTTAATATGTTACAAAACGTTAAGACGTTTCAATAATAGTGTAGTGATAATAGTACCAACGATCAGAATGACGACGACGACGACGACGACGACGACGACGACGACGACGACGGTGAAGAAGCATGATATCGTTGTTAATGACGAGAGAGAGAGGGAGGGAGGGAGGGAGGGAGGGAGGGAGGGAGGGAGGGAGGGAGGGAGGGAGGGAGGGAGGGAGGGAGGGAGGGAGGGAGGGAGGGAGGGAGGGAGGGAGGGAGGGAGGGAGGGAGGGAGGGAGGGAGGGAGGGAGGGAGGGAGGGAGGGAGGGAGGGAGGGAGGGAGGGAGGGAGGGAGGGAGGGAGGGAGGGAGGGAGGGAGGGAGGGAGGGAGGGAGGGAGGGAGGGAGGGAGGGAGGGAGGGAGGGAGGGAGGGAGGGAGGGAGGGAGGGAGGGAGAGAGGGAGGGCGGACGGGAGGACGGATGGACGGACGGAGTGAGGGAAGGATAGAGGGAGAGAAGGAGAGAAAGAAAAAAAAACTTGCGTCAGTTTATGTATAAACTGAACAAGTTATGGTTACAGTCAACTTTATAGTTAAACCAACCTCGCGGTGTGTTGCGACTCGTTGCGTAGCATTGCGTTCACGCGAATGAAATAAGCAACGCGACTCATCTCGACCTCAGTATCTGATCTGATGTCCACTTGGTCGAAAAACGTGCTCAAGGTCAACAGCCAATTGAACTGGAATATGGAGCGACAGTTGTTAGTTATACAATATTGTAAACGAACACAGACACCGGCTGTGTACAGGGTCTGACGAATATAAATGAACACAGACACCGGCTGTGTACAGGGTCTGACGTATGTAAATGAACACAGACACCGGCTGTGTACAGGGTCTGACGTATGTAAATGAATACAGACACCGGCTGTGTACAGGGTCTGACGTATGTAAATGAACACAGACATCGGCTGTGTACAGGGTCTGACGTATGTTCATGCGTTCGTCTGTTGGACTAATCTTATGTTGTTTGTTCAATGCGCGAACTAGGGAATGTATGAACAAGATCGAATGAAGCGGAGGGCGAGGGAAATAAACTTGGTCAACTGACCAACCAATTGACTAAGTAGTCTATCAATCCGTCAATCAATCAAACAATCAATCAATCAATCACTTAGTCAATCAATCACACACTCGATCAAGCAATCACTCACTCATTCACTCACTCACTCACTCACTCACTCACTCTCTTACTCACTCACTCTCTTACTCAATCAATCAATCAATCAATCAATCAATCAATCAATCAATCAATCAATCAATCAATCAACCAACCAATATATCAATCAAGCAGTCAATCAATCAAGCAATCAATTAATCAATCAATCAATCAGCCAATTAACCAACCAACCAATCAATCAATGAACAAACAGCCGTTTGAGTCTACTCTCGTCTTTGAATTGCTTTAGGAGCAATAATGATAATACCAAAGATTGTATATGTAATTATATTGTCATGTTAAAAATATATACTGCCACCTCTTGTGATAATCATTCGTTGCGGGGTCGTTCCTTCAGGTCAGACCCACCAGTTTCGATGGTTTCGAGAAGGTCACTGGGAAGGGCGGCATGAAGTTAAAACTCACAAACACAAGCTTTTGATTAGTCGGTCAACAGTGTTAACCGTTGTACTGGCTGCCCGTGTTCTGTCGCGCTACAAATACACTAGTTAGCCACTCACCTGAGTGAAGTTACGAGCTAACTCTCCCACCGTCGTCTTCTTCGTCTGCCACCAGCTGGAGAGAGTTCGAGTGTCTGCCTTTATCTGAAATATAGAACAAACTTTGTAAGCTTTATCTAGAAACCGACCGACCGACCGACCGACCGACCGACCGACCGACCGACCGACCGACCGACGAACAAACGAACGAACGAATGAACGAATCACAAAACAAAAGAACGAACGAGGATAGATTATACATAATGTAATCTCACCTTAGCCAGCTTCTCTTCCTGCCCATATGCGTCGTTGACAAACTGCTCAATTCGACGATCCTTCTCACTTGCATTCAACGTGACGTTAGCGTCACGTAGCAGAAGCCTGGCCATTGTTCGCATGTAGTTCTTATAGGCGTCCTGTGTCTGAAATTAATATTTAATACTAATTACCTTATCAGGTTTATTCGTATCACGTATAAGATGGAACAGAGTTGTTGTTGGTTGTTGCGCAAGAACGTACAACTACACGTAACACCCAGAATATGTTTACATACACATTAGATGCAAGCATCCAACGATACGGTTATATTTTTATTGCTCTCCAGTTCCATTATTGGATATAATGATAAAACATTGTCGCTCCCTTAACTGTAGGCTGTGTGCTTACAATAAACCGTGCGACACGATACAGTAAATACGCAGTCATGTTGTACGTATCTGTAACGTGGAAAATGTCTTATGGACAATTGTATTACTCTAGAAACTGATTGACAAAACATGTTTACGCTAACATCTAATATTCTTCTTCTTCCCATACTTCCACGCGGGGTGGTGTCCAGGTAACTTTGTAACAGTGTATGCCTTATTTAATTACAGCTAGCTGTCTTTCCGTCCTTCCCTCCGTCCCTCTTCCTCACTCCCTCCCTCCCTGTCTCCATCCCTCCCTTTTTACCTCCGTCCCTCCGTCCCTCCCTCCCTCCCTCCCTCCCTCCCTCCCTCCCTCCCCCATTCCCTCTAACACGCTGTGTTCAATATTATGTAAAGTCTTAACTCAATTCTTTACTACCCGAAAGTGGAGATATACTCACGGCCGATTTATTTCGGTCGTTGTAGTTGCGGAATCGCATACCGAGTCGGCCAGATGTAATCTGCAAACAATGTGTACGTATTAAAAATTATGTTAAAAGGAAATAAAAGACATCGTTGGTCTATGCATCTGAAAGAGTTAATAAAAACTACCCGGTTTCAACCTTAATCAAGAATAGTATGCCAGCCTGAGGTTGACTAGAATAACCTAGTTGAAGATGTGTAATTTAAATTATACGAACTGTGCCATTATGGTAGAAAGCTTGACATCACGAATCACTACTCTTTCCAATTCGCCGGTCACAGAACTGGGAGTACCAGTCTAGTTTGCAACGCTCAGTAACCCATATATTTTGTTTAGCCGTTTGTTAGCGTTTTAAATTATATTTTCTCAGCCAGTTACACCACTGCCAGTGATATAAGTTTTGTTATGTAAATAGTGAATGTTTGTAAATAGTAAATGTTTTGCCGTAAAGCAAACTCGGCAGTGACTAACGATTTTCATCGCCGAGCTTTGTCGCCTTATTATAAAAGTGTTACAATGATAGTGCTGTAGTAACAGTAGCAAAGAAGAAGATGACGATGACGACGACGAAGGCGATTAATGTAATAGTAGCATAGTAGCAGTGATTCTGATAATGACGATGATTGTAACAATTTATATCTTTGATGATGACGAGACAGAGGAGAGAGAGAGAGAGAGAGAGAGACAGACAGACAGACAGACAGACAGACAGACAGACAGACAGACAGACAGACAGACAGAGAAAGAGAGAGTGAGCAAGAGAGAGAACTTGCGTCAGTTTTTGTATAAACTGAAGTAGGTAAGATGGATATCAGCTGACAATCTACTCGGAATAAAAATTAGTACAATAGTCAAGAAATAAGCGCCGGAACCGGGGGAGGGTGTTTGGGAGTTCTCAGCCCCCAATGTTTTAGGTGGGAAAAGGGGGGCTGAAGATCGGATTATCCCCTCCCCATATTTTGGCAACTGGAGGTTTTTGGGGGTACAACTGGAGGTTTTTGGTGAGCATTAACCATCGCCCCCGTATTCTTCCGATGTCACGGTCCGACAGCGGAGTGATGTTGAAGCTTCGGCTCAGCCCACCCATATTATTAATCGTTTCGGCACCAATGAGTGAAGTGTATGAATGTTAGGTTTGTGTGGTGCACGGTGTGGCATTTAAACAGTTCTTCATGCATGCATAGAAATGCAACTCAGCTTCTGAATAGTTCGGAATACGAGAAGCCAAAGTATATGCTAACTGGCATATACATGTCACACAGAACGAGGATTCTACGCGCCATAGCCGGGCTTTTGCCAAATATAATGTTAGACGCTTATTGTTCAGGGAGCGTATCCACAAGAAAAATATGACAGCCGTCGGGAACTGTGAGTTTTCAGCCGAATTCATCACAATTCTGAACACGTTCTGAGTAAACCACTGGGCATGTTCTATTGAAAGAAGTTACAAATGGTTAGTATGTATTAACTCAAAGTGTACAGGTTGAAACAATTGCATTTCGATTCCCTTTAAAATATACGTCATAAACTCGAAATTCCGTATATAATCTCAGCCATAATGTCAGTAATATTAGTATACCAGATAATAAGCGCAAACCATGATTAGTTATACATGTGCCTTCTCAATTCGATTTTTTGTGCGTCTAATTCCAAATTCATGTTGCTAAAACAAACTACTTAGTATCCGTAAAGACTTATGGTCAAACCGTAACAGCCATCACCTAAACGCGACCTCTTTACCAATGCTTTTATCATAAGGTTACAATACGCCTATACTGAAGAGTCGAGTCGTTGTTGATAACTACACTTGAAAATATGCTTTATTGTGTACCACCTTTGCATATGATGTACATAAACTGGGGCTTATGTCACGGATTCTCAATGTGGCACGTCCGTACCCTGATTCTGGCCTTGGGCAGGTCGTCCCTCGACCGTCCGATTCTCAGGGCAAAGAGGACATCGGTGAGGTAGTCGCTCTGAAGACGTACGACGGCCTCCTGCCAACTCCAGTTGCCCGCGACGTTACTCGGGTCCAACACATACCTGCATGGCAGACACGAGACGTAAGGATACCACATGTGTATTGACAACGATGGCTCTGGAAGATCTGCATTCATTACAACCGGTAATGATTGGATTAACTGTGGTGTTGACGATGAGGTTAACGTTGTGATGATAATTGTTATTACTATAACAAATGTACACGCACGGTGTTAATATGTTATATGTTATGATGTTGATAATAAAACTAATAACAAAAATGTAATATTATTGTATAACAACTTGCTAATAATATATGTTTTGATAATTTATCAATATATATTACACATAACATTATATTATTAATATAAATGTAATATTATTGTATAAAAACTTGTTAATAATAGCTATGTTGATAATTGATCAATATATATATATATATATGTGTAAATATATATATATATATATATATTACCCATAACATTATATTATTATTATTATTAATGAATTAATGAAAGTTTATTCAACAACAACAACATAATCCACACACAGTATGGTTTTCTGCTGCTGCTGCTGCTGAAATGACATAGCTGAAGTCGTAGACTTATATGTTGCTATGCCCTTCTCAAATAAAAAAAACTAAATAAATACAACACGAATTATAAATAAATTACAAAATAATATACACAACTCATGTATAAACTTGTTACCATAGTGCTTGTGTTACTAATACATGTGTTTAACTATAAAACATCATCTTCAATTAACAATTCACAAATATGTAGAAAGTAATGACAACCTGAATGCTTTTTTAAATTGGGAATACATGAAGCCAATGTATGTGGAATTACATCTTATCATCGTCGTCGTTATTATTAATTGATAGTGAGAATTAATAATGCTAACATATTAAATATAACAAGATGTGTTACTGTAGGCTACATGGAATAGTATATTGTAATGCTACCAATTTATAAAATGGAGGTGCACGAAGTGATGTAGAAGACTGGAAAACATGTATCCACTTACCAACCCTTGAGACGGTTCTGGATGATGTTGACCAGGGTTCGACCAGCGTCCTTCATTCGCCCGTAGTCGTGAGCGCACAGCTTGAAGAATGTCTTCAAATGGAATGCAGTTTCAGTGTAATATTCGTGTTATCATAAAATTGTATTTGTTACACTTTTCGTGATCGGTGATATTTATACCAAGGTGGTTTCGCAATACTTGTCGATAGAATCACAATACGCAGAGTTTCTCACGGATTAGGTAGGCTATAATCCACACCAGTTATTTTAATCGGTAATAATATAAAACAAAATTACATTTATAAACTCATTGAAGATATCGAAAGTTCTGTTACAAAATCGAACTGTTAAGTTATATTCGACATATCAGGAACTTAGTATTTGCTGCGTGCATGAGAACCAGTTTAAATTCAAATTAGTGTAATGTTAATAATGGCTGCCCTTGGTTTGTTGCTCCGTGGGAGGGTATAAGCTGGTGTATGTATACTAAGTGTAAACTAGTCGTTATATTGCCTTGTTCTAACCAACCTTCATCTTCCTCTCAGCCGATCTCGCCGAGGTCCTCCTCGTTGGAGCCTCCACGATCTCCCGCAGTCTCTCTTCATGCGTCAGATACATGTCGTAGAGCACTGTGACGTAGACGGAGGAACCAAGTGAATGTCGCCGCCCACAAAGGCCTTGTATAAGTGTGTATATAGCGTTGGAAATAAACTGTTTGTCTAAGGGTGTGGTTATTTCGTGCCTGAAGGTGTGCGACATAGCTACCTTCAGCAGCCAAGATCCAGATATGTACGTTTAAGACGTTTTGTAGGCACTTTAGTAGGATAAACAAGCGTTTCTAAAGTCATTCCACCCCCACACAAATTGCACCAATTTTATTATTTGATTAATATTATTTTAATTGGAAGAGTGTTGGTTTACATTATGGGGTTAATCGCATGTAATTTGGTGTCTGTTTTAAAATGTTTGGGGTCAAGAACCGCCATCAAATTTTCTCAACTAGGACTTTTGGATTCAGCACACCAAAATTACCATAACACTTTTTGTTTGTTGGCGTTTTCTACTCCTCAGAAATACCTAAATTACCTTTTTAAGAAATTGGTTCCTGACTATTATGCGGAATCACAGTTATGCAATGCGTGTTGTATTTGAATTTGGCAATTCATTAGGCATGTAAAATTAATGTAAAATTATATGTTTCATAATCGGCATTCCACCGTATTTGTACTTGACGACCGTTTATAATCGAACGTTTATTTGGTCTACTCCGCCACCGTTTTATGCGATTCCGCAGCAAAAAACTATACCCAACGATACAGATTACTGAACATCCTTGAAAGGAGGTTGAATCCTATACGTGGTAATTACAATCGTTTGGATATGTTTGACAGGAATTAACTCAATCTCAATTATACAATTTTATTTTGTAAACACTGACCAGAGGCGTAGTTCCAGTCGGGCCGGATCGTGTGTGTCGACATCCAGCCCCCGCACGCGTACAGGTAGAAATTGTCACACGGGTCAACAGCCGTGTCCATGTCCTGTCGCATCCGGCTGGCGACACGCAGACAGGACGGTGTGACGCAACCAGGCGACACAGCGCCATGTCTGACACCAACGACGACCGAGAGGGCGAGACAGACGACAGTCAGGGCGACTATGACACCAGCCAAGATGACGTACGACTTGGTTCGCGGCACCTGCTTCACGCTCTCGGGGATGATGTGTTGAAGGTCCTCGAAGACCATCGTTCAGTGTTGCATCTACACACGTGCCACATTCGTTTGGTTGATATTCGTATTTTTGAATTGAAAGTCCGTATAAATCTGTAATATCCGTATTAGGTTATTACCTTTTGTTAACCTGTCTATAGTAAAGGTAAACTGTAAGTTCATAATATATAGCGCAGTTATAAGTCCTGAATGTTCAAAGCGCTTTACAGTTTACTCCACTGTTCAATCGAACACCATCTCGGCTTCTGTGGGAAGCATTCAGCAACGCTGCAATTAATGTAATAATATTATTCCTACACAAATATCCACCACTGTATTAGAAATGTCCACCACTGCGTTATAAATGTCTACCACTGTGTTATAATTGTTCACCACCCCTGAGCCAGGTACTCATTCATACAACCGAGTGAACTTGAGCAATGTCGAGTCAACGAACTTGCCCAAAGTTTAGAACGGCAGCACAATGATTATCTCGATTGTGAGTCCGATGTTCTATCAACTGCCCTACCGCGCATGCTATTCCATCGAGGCTATGGAATTTAGTTTATGACCTATACACCATACTAAGTCCGCTACGTTTTGTCAGGAATGTGCCTAGCATCAACAGTATTTTCTTTTCAACCCCTGTTGGTTGGCCATCGAACTTTATAGAGTATACGTGTGTGATAAAGTCATTAGATCTTATACTTGTGTGACAAAGTTTGGTCGTATCACGATTTTTTCATTTGCAACAAATCCGCATGAAAACCTGTTAAAATCCACAAGAAATGTTTATTGTATACGTGAAATCCGTACGATGTTGCTTGTCTGCACTTCGATCACCGGTAAATCTACAGCACCCAAATATATGAAACCTCCTAGTAATTATATGTTAGGACCTATCACGTGATGTTCTGTGTGCCGTGGTTTACTCTAATGTGTTTGTAATACTGATATCACGATAGCTAGGAAGATCATATATCTGAACACCGAGGTGGTTGTATTATCGGACCTACTATTAAATTCTACGTTGACGATACTGGAACACTCTGCTACTTACCTAAACGTGTATCAGACGCCAGTCGGGCAAAGCACAGACTGTGGATATTCGTGTTCCTCCGACTATAACACCGCAATACGACAATGCGTCTTGTTCACGGCGCAGGTCCACTGCCGTCTGAATGCTCGTCTGGTCAGACATAACACCGTTCGACTGTGTGACATGTTATCAAATTAAATCTTGGCGTACTGTCACATGAGTTGGGGACCGGTATGCGAAACCGACATGTGTTGAATACAAATGTCGCGAAAACAAAGGGTAAACGATTTCATGGGTATTCCGTCGAACGTTGAACACATTTAAAGTTACATACGACTGTCATTTGAGATCACATGTATGCTTGGCGGGGACTGTGTATAATCGTACGACACGTTGATTCACGTTCGCTGCCACGCACTCACGTACACGCGCTTACACACGAACACACATACACACACACACAAACCACACCACACAACGCACGCACACTCACGGACACACGAACGCACGTACGCGCGCTTTAAATAGTTATATAATTACAGCAATGACCTAGCATATCTGTTGAAAACACAGCAATCTATTTTTCTTTGTGAAGTAGATATTTGATCCGCGTCGTACGTAATTCACGGCAGTGAAAGTTTTTGTGCAGTTAAACAAAGCTAATTCTAATGACCCTTGAAACGGATGGTAATCGAAGCAATAAGAGAGAAGTGTCACGTCTGGTCGTGCATGAATACAATTGGCGATTAGAGCAACGTGACACTTTACATCGCACAAGAGCTGAATGCATAATACATTAATCCGAACCACGACTAGTTTGGGGCGATGCTAACACCAGATTTCACGGACAACGTCACGACTTGCAACAAAGCAGAATACCAACACTGACATTTAAACATGTTGTAATACAACATCGATTTTATGAAGCAATCTGGTTATTCTACTTATTTACTGGAAACGATACAGCAGTAAATCACGTGGAAATGTCAACAAGACCTGTATTGTTATATATAACTACTTAACACTGATTCATAAAAAATAATAACTAAATGATTTGGAAGACATTAAAAACTACGGTTTGATGGAAAACTCAATTTCTTTGAAAAGCGGATGATACATTGCGATAAATCAGAGGAAACGGAAAGTACCGGGATAAACATGTCGACCGTCTCATAGAACGGGATATGAATGATTCCACTTCTGCGTAAATAGTATCTGTGCCATCGGTGTAGCTGGAGTATGCAGTGGTCACTTTACTGTTATATTTGATATAATGGCCGTGTCATAAAACGTACCTTTTTGTTGTGACAGACGAGATACAGAAGCGGCGTGGCGAAAGATGAATATGTGCGTGTGCGTGTGCGTGTGCGTGTTCGTGTACGTGTACGTGTGCGTGTGTGTGTTTATTTGTTGATTTGTTGCTATAGATCACACAAGTTCATTCCACGCTAGCTTCGCCCACTCCTTCTTGTCGTCGCTCCATCTGTCCTTATTACGCTGTGGCCTTCCGAGTCTTCGGTTAGTCTTTACCATGGCTTCAAACAAGTAGGAGGTTGTTTGGATTCATCAATCAAAGGGGGTGCAATTGGAGGTCTCAATGGGTGCAGTTATTTGAAAACCCACAAAACACCAACTGAAATGCGCATGCATGAAGGGGGAGAAAATGTATGATATTTGAAACATGTGATAGTAATCTGACTGGGATACTGGGCAATTTCGCACCTTGTACATTAACAAGTGCAACGTGTCCCAGGTGCGTTGTGACTCTGTACTGTGATTACAATAGTATCGGTCTTGTCATCGTTTAGGAAATTGTGATCACTCATTGCCTAGTTGTTTCCAGCGCTCGGCAACGCGGATTAACTGACTAGTCTGTATTATTGTGGCTACAATGTAATGATCTTATGAGGTCTTATTCAACTAGTCAGCCTTTCTAAGAACGTTGTCGCCAAACCGACCTTTATATGTCGGCACTGAGGGTGGTCACTGCTAGGGTATTTGTCGTCCTCGGTGGTTCTTTTACGTCCAAATTGAGAGTGGACCGACATTAACGTGAGCCAGGTTTTTACACTAAATATCATGCCTGCCCGGTCCAGGTTTCGAACTCAGGGCGCTGACATGCCAGGCGGATGTGCTACCCCTACACTAGTCGCGCTCCCTCTTCATTATTATAAAAATCTTGTCGAGTGTATGTGAACTGAAACGATTAGAACTTGCACTTGCGAAAGCGGCACGTAACAGCTGCGCATCACTGATCGTTATCACTCATCATTAGCTATATACATATTATTTTACAGAACGTTATGTCAATTACCACTAATATCGTCATTCCTCAAAACAGGTGATGTAGCAAAAGTAAAAATCTATATATGTCTATCTTCATGGTTGTTTGTAATATAAGTTTGACCAGTAAATCAACAGAGCGCGACAACCAGTTGTACGTACGACGTTCCAGGATGCGCCTGCGACGACCGAGTTCGAGGCGTTTACAACAAAACGGCAGGAAGGACTGGTCGTGATTTTCTTCGACGGAAAGAGACGACACGTCGGATACATTCAAGTTGATGAAGCTCTGGGTTATTGCTCTAGGGACTGTAATATTATTGATAATTATAACTAAGGTGCTGTAAAGCTTGGAACGTTGTAATTACCTTAGGTAACAATGGTTTGGAGGAATGTACACTCTTTTCTATGATGACCGAAAAGGGCCATCGCTGTATAGTTCTGAATTTCCCAATGCGATGCACGATGAACGGAAACAATGCGCGGTGCGATGGACGATGCGTGATTCTATATCTGATAGCCCTTCTCGGCCATTCCATCACGCAACGTATCACGCATAGTACTGCGTATCTTCCATCGCATCGCACATCGCATTGCGCACCGCATATCGCACCATTGCGCATCGCATTGCAGATTCCTTCCATGCATTACCCGCCGTCAACAGTCAGTCTCTCCAACGTTAAGTTCGGTGCCTTGACTATCTTTACAAAGAAATGAATTGCCGGTTGCCGACGGTGCCTTGATAATTTGTTGACGTGTCGTGTTGGGAAAAATTAAATCAATAAACCAAAAAATATTTTGTGCGTAGTATTTGCAGCAGTAGCAGCTTCACGAACGGAACAGTGTGCCTAAGTGTCATCGGTTATAGCTATGGTTTCTGATAGTGAGTTCGGGGGTTTCAAACCGCTACCCGCAGATAAATGGTATCTTTATAATTCTTCTTCTTCGTCGATCACTTAGACGGGATCGCCCGTCGCCCTCAAAAGTGATGTCGTGCTCCTCACTGCCTCGATATCACAATGTTGTTTCTCATTTAGGGGGTTGTCGTCTGGCCACGCTTGCCGCCTGTGGCCATCCTGTAGTGGGCAGTGCTGTAGTAGGTGCTCACTGGTCACCGGGGCGGTTTCACAGCAGCATATCTCGAACAGGCCGATCTTCATTTTGTTGTATAAATGTGCTTTCATTCTGTTGTGTCCTGTTCAGAGTCTGAATAGAATGACCTGGTCAGCTCTGCTGAGATGGTAGTAGCTGTCACTCTTGTTGTGCTTCGGGTGCTGTTTGTGTCATTTTCTCTCTGTCAGGGTCTTGATGATGGTCTATTCATCATTGTTTGATATATGTTTGTTGTTTTGTTCCATTGGCTCCCTTCTTTTTGCAAGCCTGTCAGCTGTTTCATTTATCCTGATTCCGCATTGTAATGTTCCTTTTGTCTGTGCACTAAGTTCTGATAGAGTAGTGGTCAGTTAATTAAATTCCTTCTTTAGTGGTCCTGGAGTACTGAGAAGGCATGGAGTACTGAGAGGGCATGGAGTATTGAGAGGGCATGTAGTACTGAGAGGGCATGGAGTACTGAGAGGGCATGGAGTACTGACAGGGCATGGAGTATTGAGACGACATGGAGTACTGAGAGGGCATGACGTAGTGAGAGGGCATGGAGTATTGAGAGGGCATGGAGTACCGAGAGGGCATGGAGTACCGAGAGGGAATGGAGTACTGAGAGGGCATGGAGTACTGATAGGGCATGGAGTACTGAGAGGGCATGGAGTACTGAGAGGGCATGGAGTATTGAGAGGGCATGGAATACTGAGAGGGCGTGGAGTACTGAGAGGGCATGGAGTACTGAGAGGGCATCTGTAAAGATGACTGTGTTTTCACGTATGTTTTCTCAGGTTGTTCTGCAGTTGTACTGCAGCTGTCTTCAGGGCTTCCCCTACAGCTCTGAAGTTGATGGAGTATTTGCCGGTTGCGACTGTGTGTCGTGCTTCTTCTTCTTCTTCCTCCATCTTGGATTGCTTCGGTGGTGGACACATCGGTGTAGACTTGGGTCCGCTGCTCACGAGGGTACGTATAGTGTACGCATTCTAGGGATATGCCTTTTCTCTCTTTATTAGACTGTGTTCCCTTCTTTTGGCTTCCCAGGATGTGGTCAGTGATATGTTTCCTCATCCATAATGGAACAGATGCAGTTGACGGTATGGGATGGTTCTGGCATGTGATCCAACAGTTCTGGTTTTTTTCTCTCAATCATCCTCCTCTGGTATATGAAGCTGGATCTTTTGAGTCTCGCTTTTGCTGGCTTGCTCATTCTTGAATGCAATGGATAGCCGTTCAGTCTTTTGAACTTGCCTGCTTGTGTCAGCACCTTGGCGTTTCTTCTGTCTTCAATAGTTTGTAGTCCAGTAATATTTTCAGTTCCGTGATAGGTGTGGTTCGCATGGCTCCTGTCATAATTCTCATGGCTTGATTCTGGATTCTGGCAATCTTGTCAGTGTTTCATTTGGCAGCTGTAGGACTTGCTAGCATGCCATATCCTGGACGGACATTCTCCATATAGAGTCTCTTCACTTTGGTCAGTGCCCCAATTTATGCCAGAACGTTTTCTCATGAGGGACAGCCGTATATGTGCTCTTGTTTGGCATTTATTCAACTGACTTGTTCAGGTCAGTCTACGGTGACGCGTGATTGCAAGGTAGGTTGGTATATCCTCAGGCTGGAGTTTCTGTCAGTTGATCTATAGTGTGCCCTTCTGCTCTTGGTTCGAAAGTGTGAAGACAGTGTACATTGTTTTCGTTTCGTTGATCTTCACAAGCCGGGTTTTGGTCTATGCCTCTTTGAGTGCTGGTTGGAGTTTGTAGTTTGCTGTTGAGATGTATTCTTCGCTGCTCCAGAGGACAAGGTCATCTGCGTATATAGATGACTCCCCGTGCATTCTTCGGCAACTTCTGGATGATTTATTTAATGAAGATGGGGAAGAGCGTTGGTGACTCCACCTGTGGCACACCTTGTCTCATTAGTCTGTTCTTGCTGCGGTGCTGTTTGATTTGGGTTCTGGCTCTTCTGTTGTGCAGATATTGGCGGATCCACTTGAACATGCCTCGAACAACTCCACACTGTCGTAGTTTCAACTTCAACCCTTCTTTCCATACTTCATCAAAGGCCTTTTCAAGGTCAACCAAGACAGCAAGAGTATGTGTATTTTATTGGACGGCAACAGCGCGTTCTAATTTATATCAATAACGTCTTTGCGGGCCATAAGTTTATCGCGTATCCATATTATGCAAATTGCAAGGTGTTCATGGCTTGACAAGTCACTCGTGTTGCCATAATGCTGAAAAAATCCGTATTCCGCAAGGAGCTAGCGATTTGTCGCAATGTCGTTACACCCACAGCCTGCAACATGTTATTCTGCATTTCAGCATTTGCGTACTTGCTTGCGTTTTCTTCTTCGTGCTCTGCTGACAAATATTAACATGCATCACACGTGGTCGCAGATAAAGTTAGCAGGCGTACAGCTATAACTGCCAAACTTGTTACGTGTCGGACGTCCCAATTTATTATCTTTCCAATTCGTAAAACCACGCGACATAAGCACAGATTCTACTGACGATGAAATTAGGCTCTTTTTATGTTGTAATAAAAACGAAGACTAATTGTCTAGTTATGACACAACGCAGCTGTATGGCCATTGCCAGCGATCAAACCACGCAACCTGAAAGCTTATGAATACTGGCTTTGTTTTTCCAAAATTAACCCTAACCGACCAGTCAGGGAATGTGGAATGTTTTGGTTGAAAGGGTGTCATCTCAACATCTGGTATGCCCATTGGTAGTTTTTTGTCACCTTCAATTATCCCTGCCACCCTGGACTGCTGTTATCTTGTGGTACTGACGTTACACGTCCATGAGATGTATGACTGAGAGCGCTGATCCGCATATCAGTGTTGGGGTCTTTTTTTAAAATGATGTCGCGTGCCAACGAAAGTTCAGACGACTGCGGAATGTAGACCCCTGGCTAGTGTCTATTCGTATAGCATTAGCTGTACGAATAGTGTACTTTGTAGTTTCAATCATTGCAAATCAAGGCAAACATAATATATAAGTACGGCCAGTTTAGCCGTGAACCATTGTATAATGTCTAAGTTATCGCTGTCAGAGGCCTGTAAAAAGTGGTCCGGCCATGGCCAGTACGGCCATAGCGGTTCCTACGCCCTTGCCTATCCCTAACCATAACTATTCTATACTACTAGCCCTAACCGTAGCTGATCCTAACTATCTATACTTACTTACTTAGACTTACCGGCTCCTGCGTCTAGAGACGCATGAGGCAGTCAAAGGGCGCCATCCAAATCTGTCGCTTGCTAGTGTTCTGACGTCGCTCCAATTTTTTTAGATCAGTATCTATACCGATAAGCTTAACTTTAATTAAAAACGATATCCACACTAGTAATGTATTCCCGTTATCTGATTGGTTCCAATGATTACGCACTCGGACTAGTGTGTTGTGGCACTGGTGGGTTGTATATAGACACACCATCAGCCCAACGTGTGGCGCCACTTGTATATAGCCACACCTTCTATAGCATAGATTACCCAGGCTCCGCGAGGTGGCACCACGCATCTTTGGCGTCCCACACATTTGCCTAGGACAAAACCCACTTTCAGAGGATGGGCGAGATGGTAGCCGACGTGTTTGATTATGTATCTCAGCGAAATATCTGATATCTGAAACTCATACCATGTGAAACACACGTGATACGTATTTTACAAGCATTGGACCGGAGTTAGCGAAACAAATTGAAACTCCACCAGACGTTTCAGCTTTTGATTACATGGGCAAGCGCAATGAGCCGTCAATGTTCTCGACACCAACTGATAAGGAAGAGACCATACGCACCGTTAATAGTTGTATGCAATGAATTAGATAAATTGCAATTATGGTTTTCAATCAACAAATTGTTTTTGAACATTGCCAAAACCAACTATATGCTATTTTCAGGTCGAGCACAATTGCATGATATAAAAATAAAAATACGCAGATATTAAGAATACGAAACTTCTAGGCGACGAATCATTAAGCTGGAAAGACCAAATCAGTCGAGTAAAATCAAAACTATCACTAAGTGTTGGTATTATATACCGGTGCAGCAAAGTACTTGACCGCCATAATTTGTACATTAAATATTCCAATACGTTGTTGCCGTATTTATTGTATTGTGTAGAAATTTGGGGCAACACGTATCCAACAAATTTGCATTGTATATTTATGTTGCAAAAAGGGTGATACGGCTTATGCACAACGCACAGCGATGCGACCACACAACACCACTCTTCAACACGGCATGCATGTTAAAGTTTACCGATTTGGTACAACTGTTAATATTCATGTATAAAGCTTATAAAAATGAATTGCCGTCGAACATGCAAAGGTCATTTGTTATGAATGTTAACAAGCACTGCACACGAACACAAAATCAAGTTGTACTTATCCGTGCAGCAACCAATAGAAGGTACATGTTACTAATTGTCTATGGAACCAAACTGTGGAATTCTTTGCATGTCAGCTTTAGCAGTATTTGTTCAATGCACCGTTTTAAAGCACGTTACAGAAAACTGTTACTTGAAAATTATTGTATGCATACTTAATGTCGGGATGTACAGTATAATAATAATCTACCAAAGTAGATAACCTTTTTGTATATCGTTTATGATAGCGACGCATATATATATATATATAAATATACACACACACGCACACACACACACACACACACACACACACAAAAACACACACACACACACACACACACACACACATATATATATATATATGTATATATATATATATATATATTTATATATATATATACATATATGTATATATATATATATATATACATATATACATATGTACATATACACATATACATATATATATATATATGTATATACATATATATATATATATACATGTGTATATATAGATATATATATATATATATATATATATATAACTTATGAAGCTAAAATGTGATAAGCTGCTATAACATATCAACAAAGGAGTAATATGTATATATATATAAATTCAAAAGTATTTTATTTAGATGTTTCTCCTTTCAAACTTTTCATAAATTTGCTTTGTATATTTAATTTGTATATTTGTATATTTAATTGTGTATTTATCATGTTTGATTTGAATAAACTACACATTCGATTCCACATTCCAAGCCTTCATCATGCTCGATTATCAAAGATTGCGTTGTCCTTCGCATTTGAGTTCTAAAGAAGTTTCCAACATGGCAAAGTACTGAAGCAAATATTGTGTCTCCACTTTCCATTCTTATGATCGAAGGTTTTTATTTTCTCAGAAACATTGATGAAGTCGTTTTAAAAGTTCAAATAGTTGAGCTATCTGAAATTGTCCTTGGAATACAAGTAAAAACTAGATTTTCTCTGTGAATGAGATAATAAACCCATTTGGACAGTCACCGAACTAGTGTGCAGAATAAAACTGTTTCACGAATTAATGCCGTAGTGCCGTGATGCAGTGGCTAGAGCGTCGGTCTTTAAACCGAGAGAACCCGGGTTCGAATCCTGTGCGGCGGTGTCGAACTTTGGACAAGTTCGTTCACTATACTTTGCTCCAGTTCACGCAGTTGTGTGAGTACCTGGCTGTAGACAGTTGTGGATATGTGTGTACGAATTGTCTTCGCGCATTAATTGCACAGTGGTTGGATGCTTCCCAGAGAAATCGAGATGGTGTTCGATTGAACAGGTCTGCCAGGGAGTAAAGTGTAAAGCGCTTTGAGCAGTCCTGGGGACTGGATACTGCGTTATATAAGAACTTACCTTACGCTGAAATGCGATGAACCATTAGTGTAATTATTTCCGTTGTGTGGCGCCACTATTTTCTTTATGTGCGTTTCAAAATTGGAGCGGAAGATCACGACAACTGACGGGGTCAGGACACTGTTGGACTTCCTGCTTGGTTACAGACGAAAAAGTGCATTTTTGAGAAATAATTTTTTTACAAATTTACCTGCTCTGACATAAGTGCATTTGAGTAGTCAGATTTCCCGGTGTGATGTTATCAGATCTGTCTACTGACTGGACCTTCTGACCAATCAAGCAAGTGGCATTGTTTTCTGAATGTCTGCTAATTAAGCTGTGTAATATTATGTAATTGAACTGCTTGAGACGTCTGGCCTTTGAGGAATTCACACCCTACGGTGACTTTTTGTTGATATATATATATATGATAAATAGGGCACAAGGTCAAAAAATCAATATACATTTGAATGTAACGTAACAACTGGCTGTATTTTCTTATAAAACTCTTATTGGACTTTCTGGAAAACTGTATCAGGAGTTCATAGTGCCACCTGAGAACGTTGTGCTGGATTACAAATTGTCCAAAATCTAAGTGCTGATTTTTCTGGTGCCTTGCCAAATTTGGTGGCACCTTTGAAATGTGCATAAAACACAAACACGTGGAGGGGTTACCAAACATTAAATTGCAGAGTGCTTGCAACACGGGTGCCTATAAGGTGTGTTGTTTTCGACATTTTTCTCGAAAATCACCTTGTCTATTTTAATTAATACATGAAAAACTTGGAACAGACTACGTCTTTTTAAGGTCAGAGTTAGAGGTAGGTTGAAGATCAGGGTTACAATTAAGTTGAAGGTACTTTAAACAAGATTGACCTCAGGTGTTTACATGCGTTTGTTCGAGGAGGAGTAGCAGGAAGTTTTCACCCCAAAAGTGTAATTAGGTGGCCGGAATTGTTCCTTTTTTACCCCAATGTCAGACACCTTCGTTTACAGACACATTATGATGAAATAGTGGGCCAAATGTAGTTATTTTGCTGCATCCGTTTTCGGGTAATACTGCGGTCACACACGCGCAAGGCCTACACAAAAATAACGCTAGTTATTACCACGTTACGTGTGCATGCGTATACGCGTATTGACAGCAGCTAATGGTTCGTCTTCGGCATTAACGTGGCCAATCTTGGCATTCTAATTTGAACAGTTTTGTGAACAAGCTTAGAATACAGAAGCAAATATGCGGACATGTCAAGACAACAGAGGCGATACCACAATAGATATTACGTAGGCGGCTCTTATAATATATCCTGCGGTGTTTGTGGATAATTTATCCATAGATTTTCTTAAAACTTAATCAGCACGTAAACATTAATTATCTCACCTCGTGTGGAAAATTCGTGAAAACGTAATATCACTTTTTTCAGAAAAATCCAACCTTAAACATTAATTATCTCACCTCACCGTAAACATTAATTATCTCACCTCGTGTGGCAAATTCGTGAAAAGGTAATACCACTTTTTTCAACAAAATCCAACCCAAACTTGATGCCCCTCAATTTCGTGCCAGTCTGGTGACAGATTTTGAAATATCTTAAAAACAGCCACATTCCGAAAAAGCGAACGACTAGCAAATATTTATTGCTACCTCGTAAAATACCTAATCCTGCAGTACGTCCAACATTCACTGTACTAGCGTGTTCCATGGGAAAGGGTTTGGAAAAAATCACACATCATACCTTAACGCCAGTTTCATAGGGACTCGTTAAGTGTGTAATGGCGGACGGAAACTGATCAATCGTATTATGGTCTGAGACCAACTACGCCAGCGAGTGAATGTCAAACCTGCCAACACTTCCACAGGAAAAGAAGCAGTTTTTAACATGTTAATTTTGTTTATCTACTCATAGCCAGGGGTATGTAGGCCTCCGTCATAATGTAATTGCAATAATCATCGAGTGACTGGTCTGCGTGTATATACATGATTTTATCTAGATTTTACGTAAGATTCGAATGATTAACGCGCGCGTTGATTGTTTTGTCAAAACAACCATTGCTCCGTTACCCTGAATCACCCCTCGAGCTAGTAGTGGTAATTATTAGCATAAATTCACTGATTAATTTGTACTTCGTCCCACTTGCGGACCTGATTGTTTGGTTCACATCCATCTTCAAAGAGCAATTCCAGAAACTTGCCGTTTGTCCCACCTGTTTCCGCAACAGCTGTGCTTACTATTTGAATGTTTTGTTTACAATTTGAATGTTTTGTTTACAATTTGAATGTTTTGTTTACAATTTGAATGTTTTGTTTACAATTTGAATGTTTTGTTTACAATTTGAATGTTTTTTTTACAATTTGAATGTTTCATGGATGCAACATTAAAAAAGCAGACTTCGGCGGCCAATAAATATTTTTACCTTCAACATATATTATAATATTAAGAATACGAACATTATATTAATGAATATCTTTATATATAATTACCATATTTTAATTTTTTGGGTTCAGATTAATTGTCTACGTAGACAATGATAATTAAATGTTTATGTAGACATTCATTGTTTATGTAACGAATTGTTTACGTAAAATACTACGTCACGATTTGTTTACATAACCAATTAATAACTATATCAAGCAAGTACGCAAATTGCATACTGTCATAATAGCTCGTTATTTTGCGGAAGTGTCGACTCATGTATCAACTATTACACTAATTATTTAGGGTGTCCAATCTAAATTAGACTACGCCGCTCAAACAGAACAGCGAGTTTTGAATTGGTCCCCGTGAGCTGTTTGTATATGCGGGGACGTCCCCGAAAGAGGAGTGCACGTTTGATTGGTCAGGGTTTACAGGAGTGTCGCCTCGTTGTACTAAAATTATGCTTACGGCGCACGCCGGCTCTGTGTTTTGGATTTATATGACGTGTTTATAGGGGGGTGTCTATCTATATGCAGATGCAAATAGCAGTGTCATAACCACACGTACACGACGAGATTGTGGATATGACTGGCACACGCACGCTTAGAAGAGTGTGTCATCGTTCCTTGTAATATTTGAAAAACCCAAGGACCTGTTTCCTTCTGTAGATACAGTCATAACCAGACAGTATCTACAGAAGTAAACAGGTCGACCTCTCTTTATTGAACCAGTGAAGAACGTTGCATGACGTGCGGCGTAAATATTACGCATATATTTACGTAAATGTAAGTTTCGTTTTCCGGGAAAACAGCGTTTCACGCTTCCTGAAAATAGGCTCAACACGGATTCGTGTGTTGTCTATACCAGGAAGTAAAATTATGAAACTAAGTAACACTTCTGGAAAACCTCGACCACAAGACCGTCAGCAAGATTGCCAACGGCTGTTTTTATTTATTTAACAAGCCTTAGGCTTATCAAGAGTTCGAAAATATTCCAGCTACATATAACATCCCCTTATCAGATATCTGGCACTTCTATTTTTAAACATATTCACACTGCTAAAATTAATGTTCAGATTAGTTTGCCTTCTTCTCCAGGAGTGACTTGCTCTCGGACCTAACTCTGATTGTTTACCCACGGAAGACCAAATGGGAGAGGGCCGGCTCATCACCCCCCCCCCCCCCCCCAACAGTTATGGGAATGTTTCGCTAATGTGTGTTCAACATTAATTTAGAAAGAGTAACATTCTTTTATAGCACTTATTGAAAACAAAACATGTAATAATAATGTATGCAATACAGTAAAAGTGGACCCACTGCATTCTTCTGTTAAACATCAAAGAGGCTGGTGGAGAAACCGTTTGTGTACCAGGTACGTAGAATTTGACAGGTTCGTCGTTTGCCGATTAATGGTGCGAAGGTTACAACTGCTCCACGCGTTTTAGGCCAAAACACCATGGAACCTAAAAGCTCATTACAAAAAGCATATGTTGCACAACATAGCCCTGAGGGTGTGGTATATCTAATAACACACTAAACGACCACAGGAATCCTCCTTGATTTAACCGTAGAATTCAAGGTGTCGTCTCGTATGCCTGGACCCCGTGGTTAGCGCGAACTTCTTAATTAGGGTAGGGCGGGGGAATACGTGCCTCAATGCTGGGGCAATACGCCCACAGAAAGGAACATGTCGCCAAGTGTTAGGCGTTTCGCCCCACAGGAAATTATGGAGTCGTTGACACCACATTTGTTACGTATAACATAAATCTAGGAAATACCATTTAAGCAAATCTAATTTCTTATTATACAAATATTAGAAGTAAGATATAATGATTATAAATGGTGTGATTTTCCTGGTCCTCATCGGATTCTCAACTGGGACAAATAAACGCCATATATCCCAGTGTGCCCTACTTGTCGACCCATTTCTTACACTGGACGCCACATACTTGACATCATGCCTGCAGGCAGAGGTTCATAAGGTGAACACGCACCCCCACTGAGGCTAAATGTTGTGTTTGCTAGAAGAGTCCCGCTTGTTCCAGTTGGAATTGTTTTGAGAGCCTCAGGGTGCAGCTTGAGGGTTTGTTTAGCCTCAGGAGGGGAGAGAGTGTGGTTGGAAGTTTTTTGAGCATCAAGCAGTTGTAGGCTGAAAAACGCAAACCGAAAAAACACGCCTAGAAAGGGTCATTTTTTTCTTTTCCGTCGCTACTAGCTGGCGTGGTATACTGCCTCGTCTTTGGCGTCTTTCCCTGTAAACTGCGGACTCGCTTTGTCATCCTGTCGACGGCTTTTTCCAGCAAATTATGCCAGTACGGAGACGACGTGAGGCACGCAGTAGATTCAACCTTCCGCGTTTCTGGGTATCCAGAGCTGTCTCTATAATGTGTAATTAAATACAACATCTACGACTCTTATGGAGCGTGTGTCATCGGGAGCCTGCGTCCGCAGGTTTTACACTATCAGCCATCTAATATTGGTTTGAATGGAAATATATTGGAACAAGTAAAGCCAAATAGGTAGTTCTGGTTTACATATACTTGTCGTTGGTCACATTAGCTACCTACTGGTCCCTCTTACAAGCCACGACCTCATCTGAATGGTAGACATCGGTAATTCCAATCTCGACCATATTCACATCTTGGATGCCATTGGGCAGGCCTTGATACTAGTAGATTGTAGAAAACTAGCTCGTTCGATTTGTTGAATTAGTCAGCCCTTAAAATGTATGTTCGTTGCGGTTGATGATCGCTCAGACCAAGATATCTTCCCACAAAGCCAGTGAGCCATTTTGTTCCGGCTAACTTGTTTGTCTAGTTGAAAGGATGGTTTATCCCCTTGGCCATTGGCATGTCATATGCCAGATATCAGTACGAGCTAGGCCAGAGTAGGCCCTCGCCATTGTGTGGATGTAGTTTAGAATTTCTAAATCAATTTTCAACGGCCGAGTCGACGGAAAACCCATACTAACCTTCCCATGTGTGGTTACAGAGGCCTAATGATGTGTGCAAATCGCGTCACAGCGGTGGGGCAAAACGCCCACCTAGGCATATTGCCCTCATGGCTGGTAGGCATCTCGCCTCAACAGTGCTATTTTTTATAAATAGGTGGCCTCCAATAAGCGTGTAGCGCCGTGGTGCAGTGGCTAGACCTTCGGACTCTCAACCGAGAGAACCCGGGTTCGAATCCTGCGCGGCGGTGTCGAACCTTATGCAAGTTCGTTCACTGTACCTTGCTCCAGTTCACTTAGCTGTATGAATGAGTACCTGGCTATAGACAGTGGTGGGTATACGAACAGTCTTGTTTCCCAGAGAAGTCAAGATGGTGTTCGATTGAACAGGTCTCTAGGGAGTAAAGTGTAAAGTGCTTTGAGCAGTCCTGAGGACTGGATACTGCGCTATATAAGAACAGGTCTACCAGGGAGTAAAGTGTAAAGCGCTTTGAGCAGTCCTGAGGACTGGATACTGCGCTATATAAGAACAGGTCTGCCAGGGAGTAAAGTGTAAAGCGCTTTGAGCAGTCCTGAGGACTGGATACTGCGCTATATAAGAACAGGTCTGCCAGGGAGTAAAGTGTAAAGCGCTTTGAGCAGTCCTGAGGACTGGATACTGCGCTATATAAGAACAGGTCTGCCAAGGAGTAAAGTGTAAAGCGCTTTGAGCAGTCCTGAGGACTGGATACTGCGCTATATAAGAACAGGTCTCTAGGGAGTAAAGTGTAAAGCGCTTTGAGCAGTCCTGAGGACTGGATACTGCGCTATATAAGAACTTACCTTTACTTTTACGGCATTATTAACACAAATGTAGACGTTAATTTTATCACCAAAAACGAGTAAAATACTAAAATTTGATTTTCATAAATAATTTTTAACATTGACTTTAGCTCTCACGGCTCAAGAAAGAGAGATGTGTCAGCACTAGAAACAGCCTAATGTGTGGTGTACTGCATTACGCGTTCGTGAGAAATGTGGCGTAGGCGTATCGCTTCATATGGGCCCATTCCCCCGCCTTACCCTACTACGGCTTGAAGGCAAGTGTTTGTGTCTATGGTGGAGTTATCAACCATATTCGGCCCTTTGAACACTGTTAAAATACAACAGAGTCACCAGAAAATGCATGTACTTCTGTTTTACTATAATCGGGTGCAAAGCCGCCGAGTCACCGACTTAGCAGATTTATCGGCTTTCAGCTCAGAAGGTCGCTGATTTGAACCAGCGATAGGACGTTATTTGGAGCGCCTGGGGCATCACTGTTGGAATGTCACAACAGCGACGGTCGTATCCTGTTTCATTCGCACCTGGTGCTCAAGTAGTGTAATAACATAAGTGTCATGTTTAATCGGTCTACACCGAATTTAGTTTTACACATGTAGCGCACCGATTTTTTATAAACACAATCAGGTCACACCAAAGCTATAGTTATTGCGACTCGAAGGGGTGCGAGGAACAATAACGGTTTACGCTAGTCGTGTATTTGACATCTTAAAATGTTGCACAATCATACAATGAAAACATGAACAAATAGATGCATTGTCTTGTTTACTCTTTGGAGGCCATTCTGTGATTTGAAATGCCATTTAGCTGACACAAATGCTCGGTATCAATGGGTAAAATAAAATCATTTTAACTGCTTCCTTCGTGTAACACACATTCGTGGTTTCCAAGTCAGTCTACAACAATATATAGTTGTCATGTGTGATGACGTGTATTACTTCCGCCCAGAGCGGAGTGTATATCAATCGCAGTATTGTCCATAATAGTTCAGTATCCAATAAACGGCAACACAATAAGTCAATAAAATAACTATAATTTAAAAATAACTACTATCATATAAACAATAATAACAATCACACACACACACACACACACACACACACACACACACACACACACACACACACACACACACACACACACACACACACACATATATATATATATACATTATATTACATAAATAAATAATATTATGGTTAATGTTTTGCGTAAACATCCTATCCTGGAGTGCCAGCCCCCAATATAATAAACCAAATCCTGGTTTGTTTTCTGTGCACAGACAACATGGAAGGACGCGAAATTTCAACTGTAATACATGCTCTGCTCACACCTATCCACATGATGACGTTTAATTTCGTTCGACGCGTCTGCTTTAGAACTTTTACAACATACAACTCTGTCCCCGAAATCTCCGTATCACAGTTGCACGTCCAGTCGTAGTTTAAACAGTGACTAGATAAATATAATGTTTAGTTCAGCTGCAAGGAGTTTTTCTGTAGCTTGTCCAACATGATCACAGCAGACGACATCCGCCGCCCGTGGATCTTTGTTTTTTTGTCAGCGTCAGTTTCGCGGCAGTTTCAAATATCTCGCGAACGCCTTCTCTCGTCTTCGCCGAACATTCCATGTACGCATGCGCACCGATGTTTCGCGCCACCGTTTCCGCCTGCTCCATTGTAACGGGTTTTACCTTAAGCTTGGACATTGCTTCGAGCGCGGCCGAATCGTATCGCAGATCGCCCTTGTTTCCAACGAGAATGATGGGAACTTTCGGGCAGAAGTGAACTAGTTCTGGCGCCCATTTTTCGATGATGTTTTCCAGGCTGTCAGGATTGTTGATTGCGAAGCACATGAGCACGACGTGTACGTCTGGGTAAGACAGCGGTCTGAAATGATAACAAAACAGTTGTAAGGATGACATGTTCAGGATTGTCCAATCACAGGTACGTACGTAACGCACGCACGCACGCACGCACGCACGCACGCACGCACATATTCACATGCGCGTATGCACGCACGCTCGCGTACACACACGCACGCACCCATGCACAGAGTGACACACATGTATACATAGGCTAGCTCGAATATAGTTTAATACCATGATCACCACCATTTGTATAATTAACACTATAATAATAATAATGGAATTACTTCTTTAGTGCCAATATCCTCAGAAAATCCGAGCTCAGTGGCGCAAGAAATCCAAAGGATTGAGCGTTCTCGTTGTCATGCACAGAGCAAAAGACGTCAACAGATGGATGGAATTGCTAAAAAGCTAAGAAGGAAATGCAGTATTAAAACATTGGTGGTTAGATGACGGCGAAATGAAACTATAGTTCTTACCTACTTAACACTAATGGGGAGTAAGTTCCACAAAGTTGGTGCAGCAGCCGAAAAGGCTCGAGTTCCAGTATTCGTCTTAACTATGAGAATAAAAAATAGATCAGTGTCTGCCGACCGAAGCTGCTTCTTTGCTGGAGTAAGCGTAGAATATAGGTATACATGTTGTTTGAGGGATAGGGCTTGATAAGTAATTGTACCGATCTTAAAAACAATGCTATATCGCGTAGGCAGCCAATGTAGTGATTTTAGAAGTGGTACTGACCGAGAAAAACGAGGAGATCGTGAAACTACCCTTGCCGAACAATTTTGGATACATTGAAGTTTTGTAATGTCCTATATTCTGCCAGATATATTATTTTTGTTGCAATTGTCTCGTAATTGTCACGTTATGAGTAAATTTGTTCATACCTCAAACGATCGAAGTCTTCCTGCCCTGCAGTGTCCCATAGCGCCAGCTCCACCTGGCGGTTGTCTACATCGATGCTAGCGACGTATGTCTCAAACACGGTCGGTATATACCGCTCCGGGAACTCGTCTCGACTGAAGACGATCAGTAGACACGTCTTGCCACATTCTCCGTCTCCTACGATCACCAACTTCCGTCGCACCTGCGCACACAAGCGACAATGACGTCAGACACCCGATCGTTGACATATATAGATATGTCGTCTACTAGTATATATATTGTATATATATATACACACGCGCGCACCCCCCCCCCCCCCCCACACACACACACACGTCAAATACAAACAGGTAGCAGCAATATCGGGGATAATAGGAAGGGGAAGAGGAACATTTATGAGAATTTGTGTCATTTACAGAGGTTTCAGCCAGAGCCTCAGCTCATCAAGAGGACGTTTGAGAGTGCCGTCCTGCAGTGACGTTCTACATTTTGCCGGAGTCCCACTCAACCCTTGCATGCCATCGAACTTGACATCGAAAGACAGCTACATTGTTACAAGATATTTGTTGCCGTGCAAAATATTTTCGAATAGGAAAAGTGCATATTTTGATTACTACCCAAAAAACGTTAATTTATAGTGGCTGTATATCACTGAAACATTCAGACAACAATAAGAAATTACTTATGATCTATCCCCCCAGCACGCCAGCACAGTTGACTATAATTGTATTCCACTAGGCCCAGTTTATCAGGTGCGAATAGTCTGAAAACTAATTATTTTATTGCTAGACAGTATTTGTTTTATTTAACTTACAGTATGCCATGCTATTTTTTTAGTAAGATGTAATCTCGTAGTATATAAAAAAAGGTTTGTCCGTGAACAGTGTACACGATAGTACACTGAATCTCTCGAAATAACCAAACAATACACCCTTTCCAGAGAGAGTGTTATGTTAACATCGACAGCTGTGGCGTAATTGTGTCGTTCTTTATTACATTTTGTGAGACAGCACATGTCGCAAACTCGCATCACTGTTGTCGTCATCATGTAACTTATAAAAAAACAAGATCCGTGTAAATGAATGCGGGATCAAGGAGTGCTAGAATCACAAGCACGCACACATGCAGTAATACATATACACGCATGCACATACATACGCACACACACACACACACACACACACACACACACACACACACACACACACACACACACACACACACACACACACACACACACACACACACACACACACACACACACACACACACACACACACACTCTCATACACACACACACAACACACACACACACACACACACACACACACACACACACACACACACACACACCAACCCGCTTCCAAATCTGCGATTTCGGTTGAGTCACGCATTGGTGCAAAGTTCACACGAGTCGCGTAACGTGTTCAGACTTGTTCTTGCATAAAGCGACAACATGCCACTCAGCCAAGTTCATTGAGCCCAAAAATGGTGATTGACCTGCAAATGCGTTATCTGACTAATGCATTATTATATCCGGTAGGAGACCTAGTTGGGCCAAGGCTATTGTATTCTTCGAGCCATCCACACTGAATTAAGAATGCGTATCAGTCAAAGAAAATAGACCAAAATACATCTCTGGATTGGTGAAAAAAATCCAGAAAAATACGGATTTATAAAACCGAGTTAACCAGCACCACATTTCTCTAATCTTCATGGTACTCACCAACAATACTCTAACCGTACACGATATATACAAACACATTACTCTACCCTTCCATGAAATCTATCAACAGTACACTAACCATCCATTATTCCCATCAAAACTACTCTAAACTCACATAATACCCATCAATAATACTTTAATCTCCCATGACACCTACATATGATACCCACCAACATTACCCGAACATCCTATGATACTCATCAACATTAATGTAAACTCCCATGTGACACACCAACAAATCTCTAACTTCATACATTACATTACACTAACCTCCCGTGCCCTGTCCGTGTTACGCACACATAAAGAAAGAAACAAACAAACATTACTCTAACCTGCCACGATATACACCAACACTACGTTAACATCCCTTGACACCCACAAACATTAATCTCATTTCCCGTGATTCTCACCAACTCTGACCACATTTGGCCCTCCCGTCTGATCATTTTGGAAGTAGTAAATGTGGAGAATCATAAACAGGACGAACATTAATTGTCACATGCAGTGTGAATTACTAGCTACTAGCTATAACAGTGACAGCGGCGGTATGTAAACAAACACGCGTAAACGAATTAATTACTAGACGAGTAAGCAAAAACAACTTGAAATTGCTTCCCTAACAATTACCTTCTCTTCGTAATAATTCCGCCGTTGCCTGCTCACCGTTGGGGACATCGTGGGTTCCTTTGTTACTTCCAGTGTGTCAAAGACGCTTCGCACAACGTGATGTCTGCTAGTCTAATGATCCGGGTTGCCGCGACGCGTATTTATTCAAACTTAAATAGACTCCGCTAGCGACACCTATTTAGGCTTTGACATAGCGCCAGATCACAAACCCGGATCCCGGACTTCCGAAACACCAAGCAGCCGAGTATATTAACGTAGACAGCTGGGTGTGTTGCAGGTAGTTGTTGTTGTCGTTAAGTTGAATACAAGATCAATGGGCGTGTGTAGAGAGTACGACAGGCCGGGGTCCGTTTACCATACATAGGCATATATGTCAAGAATCGTCGGGGTTTCTCTTGAGAGGAACGCGGTTCTGTACAATAGTAACCTACCCTGATTGAGGGTTCACAATTGTTATTATATACGGGCCGAACAATCATGTGTTAATACACGACTACTACACGTCACCCGTGTGACAACTCAATTTGTATGTACATGTGTCACAATGTATACCAAATCTATTCTCGTCACCTCATGTAACGCACTAAAACCAGTCTAGATAACATCGCATGATACCCACCAATTCCATTCTTATCTCCGAAGATAACATGCCAATATACTCTGATTTGCTATGGTACTCACATAATCTACAATTTCCAAGCAAAACTACTCACTCATCTATTGCTTCCCACCAAATCTACTATAACACAATAGTAAAGATGAGTTCTTATGAAGCGCAATATTCAGTCTTTAGGTCTATTCAAAGCGCTTTATTCTCTGACACACGTGTTCAATCGAACACCCTCTCGACTTCTCTGGGAAACATTCAGCCACGCTGCAATCAATGCGCGAAGACTATTCGTACACAAGTATCCACTACTGTCTATTACCATGTAGTCGTTCACGCAACTGAGTGAACTGGAGCAACGTAGAATGTACGAATTTCCCAAAGGTTCGAAATGGGAGAACAAGATTCGAACATGGTTCTCTCAACTGGGAGTCCGATGATCTATAATATGATACACACGAAATCTGATATAATCTAGCATGATTTCCACCATGCAAATGTACACTTATCTGGTATCATACCCACACAAAGTCCCCTCTCACCTTCCCACACCACTGAATCTACCCTAACTTCCCATGATATCCCACCAAATATAATATAATCTCCCACAAAACCCAGCAACGTTCTAACATCACACTGTGAAATAATTAATTTTTAAACTTACTAAGTTGTGGTTTCCCACAATGAGGTCAAGCTTCATAAAACAAAAGTGTTGGTTCCTCACGGGGAACGTGGGTTTGGGTGCGTTCAATAAGACATGTTGGTACAGTTCATATATAATTTGTATATAATTATATTAAGCTACGGCAGGAATATTGCGGTTTCCTGTAAACAGGGAACGCTGCAGTATCAAGCAGGAAGAGATATGGACGGCAAAGGCATTGGAGGAGTTGCGTGGATGCTTGGAGTGCACGGACTGAATCCTGGCGACAGTCTTGATCACAGAGGTACATTCTACGTGATGTATGACTACATTGATTATACACAAGAAGCTGTAAATTAATGCCCAAATAGCAAAGCATGGATTACAAAGGAACTGAAAACACAATCAACCAAAACAGGAATGCCTACGTGAAGAAAGACAGTGAGGAAGGAAAGAGAAATCAGACTTAACTCAAAAGACAGATACGTGATGCAAAGGCAGAATACAAGAACAAGACAGAATTTCAGTTTAACTAACACACACACGCACGCACGTACGCACACACACACAAACAAACAAACACACACACACACACACACACACACAAACAGACACACACACACACACACACACACACACACACACACACACACACACACACACACACACACACACACACACACACACACACACACACACACACACACACACACACACACATACATACACACACACACACACACATACACACACACACACACACACACACACACACATACATACACACACTACCCAGTGGCGACGCGTTTGAAAAAAGTTGTTATTTAGAGTTGAAGCCACAAAATAGAATGAAGTCACTTCGGTGAATAATGTAGGCAAGCTGTAGGCAAGCTGTAGGCACCCCTAACGGATATACTTAAGATGTCCACCACCCTACACACACGCAAGTGTTATATTTTTGAAATCCGTACATCTGCCAGTCATAACGAGGCTAGTTGTAAAGATGCTAAGTGGTGAAGTAAATTTGAATCCAAGGTCACAGTCAAGTTATGAATTTTCGAAATTGAGCTCTTCCGCAAACATCCTAACATTACATGGTTGCATATCCATGGTATATTTACTGACATACGTATATTAACAGATACTGTGTTAATACGAATGTGGTCATATCACAGCCTCGACAACACACCAGGCAACCATAGTTAGACAAACATGGGCATATTCCTATCACCAACCGCAATGAACAACTGAACCGACAAATATAGTACGTTGCTAATTACTTATTCGAATTTATTAATAACTGTTGTCGATAAAATAATGACTCGTGTCCAAATTCGATGTATTTGTAGACAATAAATAATATATACACTTTTAAATAATACACGCATGTACTCGCTCGCGTGGATTATTTGGGGCGGGGTAGGGAGCATGTTAAGTGTAGAGGTGCCAGCCGGAGCCTCTGCTCTTGAAGACGGAATGCGAGGGTGCTGTTCGAGATGTTTCGCGGGGACTTTCAACATCGTTGCCGGAATCCCACCCACCTCGTGATTGCATGCTTCCGAACATGACGTCAGATGTCGGGTAGGGTGGTTACTTTTCAATTTTCTATTAATCGATCGGAACTCGTTTCCCACAAACGAAACTCTTTCCCTCAAGCGGAACTGTTTTGCCTCAGCGGGGAGGGTGCATACACACCGATCGCATTCCAGTCTATGGGCATGTGACACGTAATGGGTGCTACGACGAAACGGTACGGACGACTGTTTAAAACGATTCTATTTCGAAGGTCACGATAAATGGAGCGTAGCTGAATGTGTGACTGAAGCCCAATTACAAGATATTTGTTGCCGTGCAAAATATTGTCGAATAGGAAAAGTGAATATTTTAATACTACGAAAAAACTTAATTTGCAGTGGCTGTTTATTTATCCAGCCTACGTACGTGTCACTAAAACGTTCAGACAACAATAACAAAGTACGTATGATCTATCCCAGCGCGCCGGCACAGTTGACTAGTGGCGCACTGGAACCAGTTTTACCTGTGCAAAACTCAGTACGGCCCGCCACTGGCTCGTGAGTCGTAGCCAAATCACAATGCGTAGGCCCCTTTATTGTCATAAACCATGTTTAAATGCGTGCCGGTTAAGTATGACCCCAATATGAGCATGGAGTTCACCGAAATGATTCAAACAGTCTGACAAATAATTATGTTATTGTTGGACAACAGTTGTTTTATTTCACGTAAAGCATGCCATGCTATTTTTAGTAAGATGTACTCGTCTACATTACTCAACCTCAGAGTATTTCAGAATAGGTTTGTCCGTGAACAGTACACACGATAGTACACTTTAGCACATAATTATTTCATTGTTGGACAGCAGTTGTTTTATTTAACGTAGAACATGCCATGCTATTTTTGAGTAAGATGTACTCTTTACATCCCGCATTACTCAACCTCAGAGTATTTTTAAAATAGGTTTGTCCGTGAACAGTACACACGATAGTACATTTAATCTCTCGAAATAACCAAACAATATTTTAATACACCGATCCAGAGAGAGCGGGTGTTATGTTAACATCGACAGCTGTGGCGTAATGGTGTCGCTATTTATTACATTTTGTGATGCAGCACATGTCGCAACACTGTTGTCGTCATCAGGTCACTTATAAAAACAAGATCCGTGTAAATGGATGCGGGATCACGGAGTGCTAGAATCACAAGCATGCACACATGCACTAATACGTATGAACGCACTTACGTACATACGCAGGCACGCACGCACGCGCGCGCACGCGCACACACACAATCCGCGATCTTGGTTGTGTCAGGCAATGGTGCAAAGTTGACACGAGTCGCACTTGTTCTGGCGTAAAACAACAATAGTCCAGTGGTTCAACCAGAACACATTGCAATGTCCTCTTAAAATAATTTCTTGCATTTTTGATTAATCCATGTCATCTATGGACAAAATCCATTGGGTCTGGACTTCACACGTGCTTGCCTTTATTCAAAATCCAAGATGGCCGACAAGGTGGCCGCAAAAATGCTAGAAATGGCATAACTTCTGAACGAATTGTCTTAGGCTCTAGATTTTTTGGGGCAAGGAATCTATTTCTGAGGTCTTCATCAATATTGGTCGAGTACTTAAGCACGAAATTTGCTGTAATCTAGCATGCTTCCCACCAATCTACTCTGATCTGCTATCATATCCTAAAAATATACACTAAACGTGCCCACAAATTTAAGTCCCACCTCCCTTGATACCCCTCTAAATATACTCTAATTTCCCATGATATCCCCCAAATCTTCTCCAACATCCCACGTAACCCAGCAACATTACAAAACCACGCTGTGAAATATTCGTTAACTTACTAAGTTATGATTTTTGAAAATAAGCTCAAATCTCATAAAACAAAAGCGTTGGTTTCTCTCGCTGCACTGCTGCGGGTAGAGAGGTGAAGGTGGGTTTGGATGCGTTCTAGGATATGTTGGTACAGTTAAAATATAATGTGTAGATAATTTTACTAAAACTAAAGAAGTTATTTAGAGTTGAAGCCACAAAAGAGATTGAAGCGACACTGATGAATACTGTAGTTTATTGACGTTTGCTGTCAACCTTTACTCCCGATGCAGAGAGAACAGTGTGGGCCTTACTAGTGTACCATATCCGCCATCCGACATCCATTAGTACATACTGACATTTCGCCGAACGGGGCAATAAAAGTCAACACGACCAGAACGTCGTGATCTGGCGGCACAAACAACAAACACTTCATGTGATAAGTACACGACTGTTTATCTTCATCCTCGTGACAACTCTTCCAAATTTAGCTTTTCAAAGCCGTTTCATGTGTGTGTACACATCCTGTTTGTTGATAATTTGATCACGTATGATTGTTTGGTAACATTCTTGCACGAGTTTCCTACAACTTACAGTAATGATCTTAGTGGAAAAACAGAAGAACAGGGAGCACACACACACACACACACACACACACACACACACACACACACACACACACACACACACACACACACACACACACACACACACACACACACACACACACACACACACACACACACACACACACACACACACACACACACACACACACACACACACACACACACACACATATACACACTATATATGTATACATATATGATATCTAAATATATATATATATATATAAAATATATATATAATATGATCTAATATGATATTTTCGTGGTATACATATATATGGAATTAATTCCAATTATATACACAATTATGAGTTGTTCATCTTTCGAAATAAATAATAATATTGTTTCTTGAAATCCCACATCGCCCCTGTAGTCCTAGTCACGCCAACTTTAAATGATGCAGATGGGCCGTTTGGTTGATTTTTTGGATTTTTCTGCGAGCAACAAAATATTATATAAACTCTATATTTTGTTTAATTAATATATCTTCCTAAGAGCTGTCCGCGACTACAAGTTCTAAACTAACCTTCTGAAGTTGAGTACCTTCAGACAAAAATGTGAATACCCAATATTAAGAGCACGGTTTTTCATAATTGTTTTCCCGTAAGTAACAAATTTAAAACTATATAACTCTGCACACGCAAGTGTGGCATCATATCGTTGGTATGATTGATATATCTCATTATACACACGGTACCAATAATTAGAATACGTAGGCGGTACAATCAGATTCATTTCGATGTGGAGGGTCCCGTGTTATGACAACTGCATACCTACGTTTATCTCACGCACACAAAAATGTAACTAATTTCCGCGGTGCATGTCGTCAGCCGGAACGCCCATTGACAGTCGCTTGGTCAACAAACAGCGGTCAGCCAGAAAGAATGTCCAGGTACTTGCACTGGAACGAACGGAATGTTGCCGTGCGTGAGCGCCGCCGGTAACTGCAGTACAACTAAACAACAGACCGTGTTGAGCCGTCATAATATAGGTTTATCGAACGTCACAGAATGTTTGCAACGTGTGCGTGTGTTCACAAGAAGCGATTATATAAATACCGCAGATGTATTATCGGCTTTGTTATGCATTGTTACTGGATTACAAGTTAAAATTAATAAATAAGTTATATAATCATAACAAAGTTAAACGTCAATTCAACAAACAACAACAACAAACAAATATTTAAATGCAATTATTGTAATGCCTGTGACGTTTCATTTTATTGTCAAATAGAAATATATATATTTAACTTACTTATCATAGTTTGCACTAACAAGATTCTACATCAGGTAACACATTTATTATATGTATATGCATTATATATATATATATATTGCCACTAGTGTGAACAAATATTGTTTAGATGAATAGGAGTTTAATAAGATCACAAAAGGTCTCACGGATTATTGGCAGGCACGAAACGTGTAACAATTATTGGCATATTGCGGAGGGTTTGGCATAGCAAGCCGAGTAATGAATTGACAGACATTTGTATTAGTCAATTTTGTTTCAGCTACCGTCGACATTGATAGGAGCCCAACAGACTGAAGTTGCGTTTTGAATAATTCATCCATGACGCAATCATTGAAAAGAGTCTGACTTCGTATTTTCTGTCACTGACACTTCACCTTGTCAGTCAATTGTCTTCGAACTTTGAAACTCGATCTCGATCTCGAGAGCCCGGCTGATTAAACTGTGTTGTAGCCAAAGTGCGACGGTTCCACTCATCATGTGCCCAACTTGTTCCTTGTTGTTCTCATTGCACGATAATTGCGAAACAGTGGACAATTATGCCTCATTTAACACGGCTCAAAAATTTATTAATACGCTGCTGAATCCGTTTTAATATGCACTATGTATAGCCGAAAATGTGGTATTATGAACTGGGAAAATTGTGGGCAGAACAAGGCGCCGAAAAAACGGGAGCCGATGGCCCATGGTTATTCTCTAGGTGTACGGTTTCTCGAACGTCACACAATGTTAGTAATTTGTATTAAAGTGTGTTCACAAGAAGTTTTTAGCTGCAGCTACCGGCGATTATATAAATAGCGTAGATGTATTTTCGGCATTACCGTATCATATAACTGAATTACAAATAGTACGCACGTGACACCTTTACTCGGTTTAAACATAGGACATGTTTATCTAAGCAACATTTACCAAAATGCGAATAAGAAAGGCAGTGATTCCTGTACAAAGAAAAGGCGAACTTTGAACCACCGACCGAAGACCTGGGTTGGTAGAATATATGTTCCATTTTACGGACAGCTCCACATAGTCCGTATCCTACGTGTACGAATTATTAACATTTCCTACAGCACAGTTAAAATGGAGCACTAAGTATTAGATGCATATATAGAATCTCGGGGCGGGGTAAAGCTTAATTTCCCGTTAATTTTCCATTCTAAAACTTAGTGGCACAAAAGGTTATATGGGATGAATTTTAAAAAATTGCAAAAGGTATGACCCAAAAACACTCCATAACTACGTCACTGCTAGGGGGTATAGTTTTATAGGGTGGAGTCGAATAAAGGAAAATTCGTATTATACTAGTATACGGTATATTTCCTGAAATATGTGAATAAACAGAAACTATGTTACCATGAATGTTTCCACAATTTTAGCCACGATGTACTGTAACAAAAAAACATTCATCAATTCTACGGATGATTAAATTATATTTAAAAAAAACAATTACAAATCTTGTAGCAGCTGTGCCACGTTAAAACGCCGCCAGCATTAAATACAGCTCACACTATAGAACAGGCGCACACACAGGACGCTATGCAGTGGCCAAGACCCGGTTTCAGCGAATGACCTGTCGCCTGATAGTGCCCAAATTGGACAATTGCGTGACAGCGTAACACCTGTGGAATGTTCAGGTACACGAAAACTCGTCTGTCACCCGTTGTATACAAGTGTATGCTACGTGTTGTCGTTCGTGGGCCGTTTGGCTGTCGGACAGGCAGGAATCTTTCTTTATCAATACCACGCTTGTTGTGTCTAATGAATGAGACAGTATGCTGCTTACACTGTCAAGACCGTAAGGTTAAACTGATTAATCACACCTCGAGACTAGGTCATATTACCGCCTCGACAACAAGCCAGGTAACCAAAGTAAGACGAACGTGGGCAGATTCCGATCAACAACCGCAATGAACAACTGCACCGACAAATATAGTACTTGGCAAATTACTTATTCGAATTTATTAATAACTGTATGTACAATAACGACTCGTATCCAAATTCGATGGATTTATAAACAATAAATAATATATATATATATATATATATATATATATAAATTATATACCTTTAAATAATAAAGGCACGGACACACGCACGCACGCACGCACACACACACACACACACACACACACACACACACACACACACACACACACACACACACACACATACGCACACATTTGTGTGATAGCATGGTTTATATACAAAAATGAATATTGCTATTCACATATTGTGTAGACTGTTCGTGCACTTTGTTCGTGCACATTGTTCGTGTACTCTGTCTGGGCATGCCTTCTCCATACAATTATGGCAAATCTTCCTATAGATAAAACAGTATTACCCTTCGTGTACACACCGGTGGTAAGCTTCAGTGTACGCTGTTAGAAAGACTTCAGCCGTCCTACTTTAACATTGTTAAAATAATTTATTATGCTGTATGTACAAATATGACTGGTTTCGAATCGTTGTGTATATATACATGATTGGTCCCAACGCAAACATAAACGTCGCGAGTCAAAAACTACAAATCATCAGATTCAGAAATATTTCAAAGCAAACGACACAGTTTCATAATGGGACGTCGGTGTCGGGTCAACGACGCCTTTGCCGCCATTTCGAAAATGTCTCTAACACCGTCCCTCGTTTTTGCCGAGCACTCCAAGTACGCATGCGCACCGATCTTTTGCGCAACAAGCAGCGCATCTTCCGTTGCGACGGGCTTCAGTTTGCGTTTGGAGAGTTCTTCGTGGACAGCCGGATCGTTGCGCAAATCTTTCTTATTGCCAACGAGGATGACCGGGACGTTTGGACAGAAATGGTCGATTTCCGGTGACCATTTCTCGACGATGTTTTCCAGACTGTCCGGATTGTCGATAGCGAAGCACATGACGATCACGTGAACGTCTGGGTATGACAGTGGTCTGTAAACACCAAAGCGTAACACTAAGACCAGATTCATCGTTTGTACAGTAGACCCTATACATTTCGGTAATGACAAGCTGCATTGTACGTTTCGGTAATATAAAATCATAAGTGACAATTACTGCTTTTCATGGAAATTATGATTTTTCGCTTCATGTTGTATAGCAGTGTGGTGTTGATTATTAGTAAAATACTCATCCGGAAATAATACTAACTCACCTAACTAAACTTGAACTCGGGACAGACTTTAATAAAAATCGTCATATATATATATATATGGCTGTCCCACCTAAATCGCCATTTTCGTCAGTTGTATAGCGTAAATAAAAATATTGGACTCTCAATTAACCATGGGTTTCCTTGTCTAAGTTTTCTGTTCTGTTCTGTGTGACACTCTTGTTAAATCTTGTTACAAAAAAACCTACCGTAGTCTGTCGTAGTCTTCCTGTCCTGCCGTATCCCACAGCGCCAGCTCCACCTGGCGGTTATCAACCTCAATGTCAGCGACGTATGTCTCAAATACGGTTGGTACGTAGACTTCCGGGAACTCGTCTCGACTGAAGACGATCAGCAGACACGTCTTGCCACACTCGCCGTCTCCTACGATCACCAACTTCCGTCGCACCTACGCACACACGCAACAATGACGTCAGACACCCGGTCGTTGACTTTCATATATGTCGTTTACTAGTACATATACGGTAATATCAAGGCAGTGAGCTAGCTTAAAATTGTAAACCTCCAGTCAGATTTATATATTACAGGAAAATGTTTGAGTATTTTCTCGACGTTCTACTGTGTGATAGAAAATAACGCAAGTAATTACGTTTCCAGTATACATGTTATGTTTGTCTGATAAAAACGGTCTGGCCAAAACACTGTTTCATTCGTGGAATTGCTTCCTAAAATGTAGAGGTACCCGCGGTTGTTGAACCATAAAACATAACTCAAACGGTGTTCATTTCAAGCAGATATGGAGGTCATCATGACATCGCCACTTTTTCAATAGGCAAATTCCTGTTCTGCATGGTAAACACTTGCGGCAGGGTTATGTTGAAGATAAATGTGATAGCTTTTTTAGTGTTCAGTTGGCACCACACGGCACAACAACATGACTCTCGACGTCATGCAAAAAAGGGTGAAGCACCACTTGACATGACGTCACCGATGACGTCACACGCACAGCGATCAGCCCATATTATTGTCTGGCCTCATGCGTTGACCTCTCGGCTGTGTACACAGTACTGCACACGCACCTGTCCACCGCTAGCAGCTAAAGGTCACTCGCTCTGGGCGTGTATTCACAACAGGTTGCTCCACGCATACACTGCTTAGTTGGATGACTTCGAACTTGGCATCGCACCAAATGCTGACGCAGCTCATATTAAAGCCAGCGTAGGTGCAATAAATGGTAATACCAACTACTCAATATAATAACGATCAACGCGTGCAGCGAGCGCGTTTTCAATGCGTGTTTAGACTTTAGTGGGAACTGTAGTCAAAGTTGTTTGCTTGGTTGAATTATTCACGGCACTTGGCGCTTCGATTCACAACCGTAGACGCCGTCATAAATGTCGTACGATGTCAATTACGGGTTTTTGTTGACACACCCTTGCGAGTGACGTAAACCTGCCCACGTATTCCGTCTTCGGCGTACCCTGTAAACTACCCTTCTATATAAATCACGCCAGCACATAACGTGACCCCGGTGATTCGGTACGGGAACTGAGCTATGGGGGTTGACTTTGACCTATCTATCGTCTGGCCCACTTCTCTATCACTCTATCTAGTAATCTACTGCAAGCAGTGACCTCGGATGATCCGAACTGTAGACGTACGCGGGAGTTTATATGTGATGGCTGAAGACTCACTCTTGTGACTGCGGAGTTGGGTTGTCAATATAAGAACGTTGGTGACCGCTACCCATGTCCAGGTATTATAATTATGTAATATCACGTTTTGTTCGTTGTAATTATCTTAAGTTATTGCTACTATCCACTCTGCTGTATCTAACGCATCGGATGACCTTATCCCCTTCAATATCTCCATTACCGTATCTAACATGTTGGGTGGCTGTCAAAACTAGTTAAGTTCGGAATCGGAGCGCGTTTCACGCTACCCCTCCACATATGCCTACAAATGCATGTAGTCATCCGATGTCAATTTTTTCAAAAGAACCTTCAATCTAACTCTAACCCTCTATCGCTTTAGATCCACACGGTTGGCCAATTTGCTGACAACTATCTGTGTTATGTCTAGTTGGACGCCAGACCAGATTTGTACATGGACGCCAAGCTCCCACCTTATAAGTTAAAGTTCAGTAGTCACCCGTCGCCAACCCGCCAACTAGTCAATATATTGACGGTGACCAAATTGACACCCACCTTTCCTTTGTCTGTATCGCTATCTCGACGACTGCTCGATTTCGTCTTTTTTCGGAACATCGACATGTTCTCGTTGTAGTTACGACCGAGCGCTGAACTAATAAACCTGTACCGCTCGCGACTGTGTGTCCTCGACTTGTGACTCAGCGGGCGTCGCGCTCTGCTTTAATGGCCCGAGCGCTGCCTGCTATAAATAACCGTCGTACCGTTCGCTCAGCGATGACTCATTCAGCGATCGCTAACGGCGTATCTTATCCCCAAAAAATGGGGTCTCGATCTTTTGCTCAAACATTTTGGGGGCGCCTGTGTGTACGTGTGTGTGTGTGTGTGTGCGCCGTTGCCGTACGTGCGTGCATGCGTTCTTGGGTGTGAGCGTGTGTGATTATGTTCATGTACATGTGTGTGTGTGTGTGTCTGTGTGACGTCACTAAACTGTAACTTGCAACCAAGCAAGTGTTACGTTACGCGTCGGTTGAGAAATATTGCACAACACAGGTGAAGTGAAAGCGCGTTTAATATAGCTAACGGGGAATTTGTATGATTCAGTGCTACTTAGTTCTATGAAAGATTGCCTGCTAAATTGCGGGAGGTTGTGAAATCAGCTAATAGCGCCACTGAGCGAACCAACGAAAGACGTGAGTCAATGGCCTGATTACATGTGTAAATACTACTATATGGAATCTGTCCAACAAGAAACCAACAACAATCATGACACAATGTGTATGCGTAGATTGCAAGCCAGAAGAATTCTAAGAATTCAAAAGTAGACATCTATAATCATAACATTACTCCAAAGGTATTATAATCGCAGAGTAGAATACACCGACCACTACTGAAACGTTAGCGTACGCCGCTGTTGAAACATCACATTATAATACATGCATATTGAAACATTTCAGTATACAACTATTCAAACATAACAGTGTACACCTATTGAAACATTTCAGGACGAAACATTACACCAAACATCCATTGAAAATGAGTCGTTCACGTGCAATAACGAGTTTCATCGAACGGAAACTTAGAACAGATACGCTGTAAGTCATAAAACACGTAGGCCCTAACTAGTTTCTTGTCATAACAAGAAACAGTGAATTATTATAGAGTTTATTGAAACTAGTGAGGCTGTTTTAATAATTGCAGCATGTCCGTTGTACGTTTCAGTATCGCCGAGTGCATGGCATTAACACGTGTATTTTGGTCGGCCGAAATGTCGACATTTCTCCCAAGCATTAAGTAATAAGAGTTCAATTTACAGCAACGTGTTATAGCTTGCACACGATGAGTCGGCACTTTTGTCAAACAAGGGATTTATTGTGCTGGAGAATCACAGTAACACCGCTACTGTATAGTATGGCCATCTGCCGACCGTTCACACGTGGTTATTGTTTGGCCACTACATAAATGTGCCTTGCGTCTATTCCAAGAGACAGCTGTGCAACAGGACGAATAAGGAATAAATATCCAGGTAAAAGATCATAAAACTACATCTAGGCATGTATGTGTGAACGCATGTGCAAAATTGTGCGTGCGCGCGCGCGCGCGTGTGTGTGTGTGTGCGTGTGCGCGCATGTGTACATGCATGCGTGTATGTGTGCATGCGTGTGTGATTGTGTGCGAATGTTTAAATCCTGCGTCCATGTTTATGTCAATCCACGAAACACGCGTACACCTACACGCGTGCATACTAGTGCCCTGCGCGGGCCGAGCTTGGGCTAACATTCCAGGCCCGGGCAGGGCATTAGTGCACACCCAAAGAAACACTTTATACATTCTGATGATTTGTGTTTGTTCTAGAGCCAGTTTAGCAACGGAATCCAGGGATGCCTAGGCGCAAATTTATTAATGTAACAGCTGGTGCCTCAATTACCTAGTCCACCATTTTATGTACACATGCATGGTGTATCGATAGAAAAATGGAGTTATCCGTGAGCCTATACAAACTAGCAGTGCACCCGAATTAAGGGACGGTCGCAAAGTTGAAAATCCGCAAAGCAATCTATACTGGTGGGTGGTCGTTTGGTTGTCACCAAGTGTCGCGTAAAAATAGACCACTACAGTGGCGCCACCTATCCAGTGGTAGCTGTATTAATGCACACTGACGGTAATATGGATATGTGGTTTTGCTTGCCATTTTGGATCGCTCAATAGATTAAGACCACACCACGTGATGGTGGGGGGGTTGGGGGTAACTAATACTAAATACTCTACGGTTTTTTGACTTTGCAAGTTTACTTATGAGACAACCAAAAAGCTATATTCGATCAATATGGCGATTGGTTTTTGCCAACTGTCAGTGATTCCGACGTGGATCATAATATTACTTGCATTCAAAGTGGACTTAACCAGACTGCCGTTCCTGCTAATCTTACTCAGCATAGTGACGGACAGTGCATGAGATACAAGTTGTAAATATTTCGCCTATTTACAGCGACGTTGTCTGTTCCATCTCCTAAAATCCTTCTCTCAAGCAAGAGGTGGTTGTAATTATTAGCAGGAAGTTCGCTGGATCAGTTGTACGTCGGCCCTGTTTTGTGGGCGCAACACTCAAACTGCGAACAATGTCATCTGGTTGTTTAAATGTAATTTGTCGGGCACTGTCGTTTTAATAATGTTCATGTTTAAATTATATACATAGTAGTACTGCTACTTTACATATAACACGTTGAAGCAGTGCAACAGTTGGTTGTGTCGTGAACGTTGATAGAGAGAAGGGGAGAGACGGAGAAAAGAGAAGAGGATAACGAGGAGAGCGACATGTTTTACCTATCCTCTTCCCTCCCACTGGAGCATAAGGCGTCAACGAAGTTCCTCCAGCCGGTACGGTCGTGGGCGAGCCAGCTCAGTTCTCGTCAAGTCTTCGCTGCCAGCTTAATTCCTTCTTCTACGGTTCTTTTCCAGGTGCTCAGTGGTCTGCCTCTTACCCGTTGTCCAGCTGATGTCCATTTTAGAGCGGCGTGTTGTAGGCTGTCTCTCTCCATGCGAAGAACATGGCCAAGCCATCTCCACCTCCTTCGTTTCATTTCATCAACGATGTTGTTGATGTTGGTGCGTTCCGAGATATTCTTGTTTGTTACATGCTGCTCCCAAAGTATTCCCAGGATTCATCTGAGGCACCTGCCTTCAAAACCTCTGAGTCAGCTCTCGATCTTCAAATTGGAAACAATTTTATCGGGCTTTTTAAACGTAATTTGTTGGACAATGTCGTTTTAATGTTCATAGCATGTGTTTAGACTTTAGACATACTAGCAATGTTACTGTACATATAACACGTTGAAGCGGTGCAACAGTTATTTGTCTCGTGAACGTATATATAGAGAAGGGGGGGGGGAGAGAAGAGGATAACGTAGATATGGGAAGAGAGGTGAAAGAATACTGGAAGCAGAAACAGAGGAGAGCGGGGGAGTTAGAAAGACAAGGTGAAATCAGTCAATGTCTTCCCAACATCTGTTGTGGATAGACAGTGTTTAGACGTGTGAGACAAGAAGAACCGAAAATAACAATATGCACCTTTCTAACATTCAACACATGAACGTTAAACATTTCAATAATAACAGCTAGGTTCAAACGGAACGTGAGAACCACGAAGCAGTTCGGAAACCGATAGAGAACCATCGGAAAGGAGCACAATGCCAGAAAAAACGACCAGGGGGACACGCGTTCAAGGACAGATTGGAGACAGAGGTGAGTGACGTCAATTGCTCTCTGCCTCGAGTGTCTGACGGCACAGGAGTGGGTGAAGTAGTCGACGTTTCACGATAATGCAGATTAGCAATCGTTATTAGTGCAACCGGGTCACGACATACCAATCGAGATTACCCCGCTTGTACATCTGTCAGTGCGGTTGTCTCATAAGCTGGCAAAGTAACGTAAAAACGCCTATTGTTTTGTATTGAATGGTTCAAGCCAACACCCATCCCCACCGATAGATCTATATGTGGTGTGGGACTTTAGATGTTGAGCGATCCAAAATGACTTCCAAAACCACTGGCAATAGCCGCCGCATTCAACAGTACTGACGTGACATGTTTGCTAAGATTGCTCGATTCTAATATCCACAACAGCGACAATGTGCATTAGTAACTATTCTACTCGATAGTCGGCGAGGCAGTAGCGATTTATTTCAACCGCGATACGTGTTGACGACCATCCTCCACTCACCCGTGAGCAATGCTATGTACATTTGTGGGACATTATGAACTGACACGACCAGAACACGGCGTTCGCGTAACACTGCAAGTAATTCATTTCAGAAAATATTTGTGTTTCCTATTATAATTATGCACTCAACTTGGCAGAGGAAATTGGTAATATGTAATTGCTTTCTTTTACAAATTATCTCGGGGGAGATTAAAGTAGGTGTGTATTTTCTTGGTAGTTATTTACTTTTGTATGAACGTCACCCATAATGCCTTCTTATCAGTATGAGAAAAATACATTTCCGTTGTTTTCACATCTAGATATTGGATAGGGTAGCAAAGATGTATGTGTTATCTTAAGCTTGGATGTATACAGGGTCGCAGATAAAGTGTGTATGTATTCATTGTCATGTCATAAGAACTTCTGTAGGGCCTGATAAATGCAGCGTAGTCGATCCTGTAAACGGAAACAATATACTAAAAACAGACGACCTAGAACGGCAATATTGAACTATAGACTTAACGTTGTTATTATTATAACGCTCACTAACACATTGAAGAGTATAACGCCAAATTATTCTGTTGTGACTTCGCATAGATTGTCCTATGCAGAAATGCAAGTGGCGGTGTTTTGTTAGGAGTAGCAACGACATCATTTCCCCGTAAAATCTGTAACCTCGTCTGCAATAACTACGGTATCTAGTGTAAAGTCCTCGGTTATGATGGTTAAGTAGGTTATGTCAATTACAGGCGAAAAGTATTTGTCATATCATAATGAAGATTACCTGGTATGTTTCAACAAGCATATTGTTATATAACCCGTCGTCTGGCAAACAAATTCAGCTGCAATTCTAGTGGGCCAGCAAAATGTATTTAACCATCCTGAGACATTTTATAACACAGCTTAATATCTTATACCGTAATATAGCTGGCATGTTGCCAGCAGTCATTTGCCCAGCCATCCTTTGCCCAGTTGTGAAAACTAGAAATAAATTAATTGAAAGTGGTAAGCTATATATTGCTTATTCTAACTTTAGTATAACAATAAACAAATATATTTGATATCACACTTTTATATCATACTTAGAGAAATGTGGTAAAGTTTTGCTAAATATAATAAGTTTTCCAGGGGCGAATACTAAACCTATGCAGAGATAGCTGAAAGGCCTAAAACTAGTGCTAGTTGCTTGTTACTCTCGTTCTGTTACACTTTTATCCTAGCAATTATATGAACATTATAATAAGAAACAGGTTTGCAACTTTCATTTCATTTATTGTTATTTTTTACAACTGAACAAATGATCATTTACTTGGGAACTGGGCGAATGACCGCAGCGTAAACCACCACTGCATGGGCAAATGGCCACTTGGCAAATTACCTACATACAACTAGTCAGACGTTCGTCGCGCCAATGATAGTCACGTGATTATGTTTCATGCGACTACGTCGTAATTTTGTAGTGGAGCAGATAAGTGAAACAATCTTTCAACTAGTGATACAAGCACCAAACTTGGCATGGACTCTCATAAGGTGCCATTTTTTAAAAAAGCCCATTAGCCACCGGAAATTTCAAGATGGCCGCCATTTCCGACATACAAATACTATTTTCGCCATAAAATGTGACAGAATAGTCCGATTCGCATGATCTTGATGTCGAATCATATGTTTTTAACTATGCAGAAGCTGAATTTAAATCTCTAAATCTTCCCAGATGCAGCTTTCTATAATTTATCGCAGAATATATGAAAAACGCTTGGAATACAGTTATATATTACAAGATGAATGTCAGTTTTAAACATACATTTTATTGTCATTCATTAAGCAATATAAAAGGAATGTGTAATGCACCTTCATAATCCTAAATCAACTGCTTGCCCCCACATTTCGCCATGTACATGTTACTGTACCAACAGAACAATTAAATGGAGTTCAACACAATAATTCTGTCGCCCTTTAGTAGCTGTGAGTCACTCTGGTCAGATGTTCCACCACGTCAACAATAGTACAAGCAATCGACTGATAAGTCTAAATTTGTCTATGACTTCAAAGTGTTTATTGTTGTCTTTGCACTTATAACACGTATCAACTTATTGTTCACTTAATATTACAGTATGGATCTGCTTGTCCTGCGTGGCTTTGTTTGTCCTTTGTTTGGTCAATTTAGGTGATTGTAACGTCACGCTGACTTCGAGACATTTGCGAATATTTTGCCGCTATGGTCAGGTCAGTAGCTTAGTCTCCGATCGACTCTGACTTAGTGGGTGTCAGTCGGTGTAGTGTGTACACTACAGTCGGGATGAGTCGGGCTGCTCGGGCATACGGACCAACTGAGCCAGTCTGGGTGAGTCTGATCTGATCGGATCTTGTGAAAAGTGCCAGTGTATTCCGTGCTTAACGTTCTCGAACGACCGAAACTCGTGCAAAACATCCGTCGCTGACGCCGATCAAGACGCTTGATCACCGCACAGCGACGTCGCCTTTTGCCCCGTAATTCGATTTTGCCGTTCAAAGTTGCATCTAGCGCGTCTCCAAAGATAGCCTCCGTTGTTAGTTTTGCATTCGACGATTATTCTTTTTAACAGTATGGTTGGTGCTTTGGAGCGCTTCAGTTCACACTCAAGCATGACAAGTTGAAATTTTAACAAATCCAAAGTGTTCCTAATTAATCGCAGGGATAGCAGCATGTTAGTCGAAAAACACATTCGAAATCAGTAGCACCCATACTGAATGCGGCGAACGCAGCGGTACATAAAATTTAAGCGTTCAACTTCCGGCGGCGGACCGCGACGTCGCGGAGCGAACTCATAACGCGGCCCAGGGTGACGGAACATTGCTCGTTTCCTTTAATAAAGGTTCTGCATGATTAAACTTTAATACAGTTGTCATCATGCTATGCTCGTCTCCTTTAAGAACGGTTATGCTTGATTAAACTTTAATACAGTTGTTATTATTCTATATACACAACTCGCACTTCCCATACACAAACAACTAATATCTTAGGTATGTCTACAAGAACAATAACTTAAACCATGTATGTAGGTGCCTCCCTAGACCTTTGGAATTTGGCGTGCCCATAGACATTTTTGAATGGGCCCACGTGACCGGGCCGCCTACACCCTTGGAGATGTTCCCCCGTTCATGTTACAATAAGCTGAAGTTACACCGACGCGGCGGCGAACATTCTTCAACAGCACTCCTACCGTATTCCGATGTGACAGCCGAGCCATCGCAGAAGCTGAAGATGAGCTGAAGATACGGTGGCGTGGCGGTGTGGCGGAATGGCAACGAAAAAAATCAACAGCTACCCCCTCCGCCCGTCTTCCGATGTCACAGTCGAGCCAGCCGAGCCAGCACAGAAACTGAAGAAGACCTGAGGTTACGGCGGCGCGGCAGTGAAAAATGTTCTACATCATTTGATTCGGCCGCCAGCGGAGGTTTTTGTGCCACCCTCAGACTGTCCCAATATCTGGATTTATATCCTGGGATTTTATGCACATACGTTTAGGATAGTTAATTGGGGTTGGTTCAGACTAACACCGGCAACGTTTAAGAACCCCCCTCCGAAATAAAATAAATTCCGTGTCAAAATGTAGAACGTTCCAAACGCCCTCTTTAACCGAAGAATTAAAAAAAACTTAGATTATTAGACCATGACTGAAACGTTTTGTATTTGAGTGATTGTTCGGTAAAAAAGACTACATGATTACAACACAGACACCATCATAGTTGCACTAATGATTGGAGCAGCGAAACTTAGTAGTAAAAACAGGAGCATTGAGGAGAGTATGATTCACTAGAGCTATCTAGTGGTTTAATTTCACATTATAATAATGACATGGATCTCCGGCAGATGGCGACATTGGTTGTTACTTCTGACAAAGAACAAATACCTGGGTTATTCCTTACCTATTACAACGGTGAAGTACAGTACGAAGCTGGCACATACTAATGTTTTAATGGTGCTATAGAATATTTAGTGTAAAATCGTAACATCTTGCTTATTGCCCAATTTGCCCTTGCAGTTCTCGAACGCACCGTTATATCGTCCATTTTCACAATCTTGATCAGATGGGGATAGATCACTAATTTACATACAAGTGTAGGATAGACAAATAACAAATTAAGTGCCAGTGATTTTTGGACAGGGAAATGGATATACAGTATTCAAATCAAATCAATTTATTTTGCAACAACAACAACATAGCAGTATACATACACAAAACAACCGTTTAAAAATAAAGTTGTGTTGCATGGTGGTCACATGGCATATAATATGCCGTCTTCCTGTGACCCCATAAACATATATTTCGAATTATATTTACGCATACGTATACGATGATTATCACGAGTGTATGATATCTTTTGTATGACAACGGACTGACAACGGACTGGGGATGCGATGGAGAGAGAAACGAATTATTGTAGGAAATTACTGTTAGAAAACAATTATAAGAAATTTGTGCGGATCCAAACATTAATATATAAAGTAAACAAATATTTAATTGCACTCCGCACATCTGGGATTTAGGCAGTGCACGTGACTAAGATAGTTGTCTAGATATTGATTGGATAATACAAATTTCATTTGTTGTCTGGATTTGACGTTTTGTAACTTATAATCGAGATTATTCCATAGTTTTATAAAATGGTGTTTAGGTAATTTATATGAAAAATGTGTTCTGGGCTTCTCTCTATAAAATTATAAGAGGTTACGTTGTCTAGTAATTCTGGTGTTAGTGGCTAGATTCTTTTTTGGTATATAGTGTTTGAAGGATTTAGGCAGTGTATTATGGTGATAATCATACATAAATAGTGAGACATGCAACCTGTGAATATCAGTGATTTTAAGTATTTTTTCAGATTTAAAGATAGGATCGGTGTGGCTTCTATATCTTTTTTTGTTAATTATTCGTATAGCGCGTTTTTGTAATATTTCTATTTTTCTTATGGTATTTCCATTGCCCCATGCTTGTACACCGTAAGTTAAGTGACTTTGAATCAAGGTATAATATAGAGTTTTTAAAGCACTGCGTGACAAAAAATGTTTCATTCTATTAATTGCAAAAATTGCTCTAGATAATTTAGAACTGATTATGTTGATATGTTTTTTCCATGTTAAATGTTTATCAATATGTATTCCTAAGAACTTCACCGATTCTTCTTTGTTATCCTTTCCAACATGATTAATAATTTCACTGTTTATCTTAATACAGTTATTTACCTGGTATTTGAGGACTAGAACAGTTATAACGCTGGTCAAAAGCATATTAGCCATATAACTTTTTGATGACGGGCCGGCAGCAGAAGTGAAATAGGAATTATTTTAAACATCGGAAATTATACTCCTTTTCCATATTCATATTCTGCGACATCACTCCAATCTCAAAACGAGGCTAACTTAGTCCCCTCGTGTATCTAGCAACATATGTTCTGGGTGTGAACAACATGGCTCATTCGTCTGTTCCCGGTTACTTCTCCGATGCTGGGAAATATAGCATCCTCTCGTTCCATCAATTTCCAATGGATATTGATTTTCGGAAGGTGTGGATTCAAAAGATTAAGACAGATCCCGGTCCAAACTCCCAGGTAAGTGTAGTGATCATTGTTTACTATATACTTTTACTTTACTTTTACTTATGCCCTTCGCTCCATGCGGACGATGACTCTCCAGCGCACACGACTTTGGGCAATCTTCTCTATTTCTTTCCAAGTGTAGCCACTCCTCTGTACTTCTGCAGCCGTGTCTCTTTGCCATATGTTTTTTTGGCCTTCCTCGCCTTCTTTTTCCTTGAGGATTCCACGTCAGAAACTGTCTTGTGGTGTTTCTTGTTGGCTTTCTCAGTGTGTGTCCAATCCAACCCCACTTTCTCCTCAGTATCTGCTTGGCGACGGGTTCTTGGCTAGTCCTTTCCCGTAGCTCCTCGTTTCTGATTTTGTCTTGCCATTTTATGCGTAGAATTCTCCGCAGACATCGGTTAAAGAAAGTCTGGATTTTGCCTGGTGTTGTTTTTGTTATTCTCCATGTTTCCGAGCCACAGCACTTTGCATAAGCTTTAAGATCTCACCGAGACTTAAATTAAACAAGCATATTAGACAAACAGGACCATGTGTTTGGCATGTTTTAGTATCTAATACAGAAGGTGGAAGCACTAGTGCATCACAAATCGTGCTAACCATACCGGTATATCATATTTCACGTTTTAAATGGAAGTACGTGCAACTACTTACAATGTTAATCACAGGAAAGTTGTCGAACGACCCCGTGTAGTTCATTTAGCAATACGCTGCGTATGATGGTAGAAGGAGGCTATTTACAGCTGTCAAGACCAATTTGTGCGATAGCGTTGGTGTGCATATTGGCGCCTATCTTTACAACCCTGGTACGCGGGGATCACTCACTGTGTTTTCAATATATCATGGTAGAGTATCCATACTTTAAAAAAGACATCATTACTTGATCAGTTTCATATCTTAATGCAGTGAATAAACCCACCACATTTATTTGTTTGCATCCTTGGACAATAAGATTTCACTTTTTGTGAGGAGTCATGCAGCAACCTTTCGGGTATGTCCATACTTGTTGACACACCTCTCCCCCCCTATTGAACCGTTAGCGTATGCTGTTTCACTCAATTTTCCGACAAGACAGACCGGATTAAAATCACAATTATGTTGACCAACATCACCACATTTGATGAGTGTGCTAACGCTGTCTAGGTTCCTCACGTCATCAAGCACTTAGCGAACTCCAAAAGGGTTGACATCATCTGGGATACGTTCCTCGCTAGCAGCAACAAACAGTAGACAAAAGAGAAGCGTGGACTGGTAAAGGGACTCATAGGAAAGTAGCCGGGAGCCTCAAAGTGCCAATAAACTGGAAATACTTCCTTCGCGACGATACCAACAAGCAGACGTCCTTTGCATACCTGACAAACAAGGTTGCAAATTTCCGTTGCCAAGATGGGAAAGAAATGTTTGCCACATCTGGCACATCAGTGGTCGTCAGTAGATCCAAATATGACATGCTGTAGTATGACTTCGTGGAAGCAGACACGCGACTGATTATCCATGTGCAGAATGCATTGGAAAGAAGAGCAACGATATGCTTGATACTGACTGTGAACATGGATGTTATTGTGCTTCTGACCAGCACGTGACTGCATTGCTAATATCATTTTTTAAATCAATGTTAGTAATTGTGTTGATATATACCGTCTTTTCCACAACTAGATTTTGGAGGTAAACAATCAGTTATACTAACAGTTTTCCATGTCAATTGGGTTAAAGCTGAAGGTGTGAAATATCGTTTTTTTTTAGGTAATCTCTGTATGATGTACCACCAGTTGTAGTTGTTTTAGAGGCCAGAGTAGGAGGAGCATTAGTAAAAAACGTGTTAAATTTGTTTGCAATAATGCATGTGTCGCTATCATTTCGCCATCGACTTTGAACAAATCTGGGAATTGTTCTTTCTTTTGACTTTTCTGAATAATTTCTTTAATAAAACACCATGTATTTTTAACATCATGTTTATGCTTATCAAAACTAGATTGATAATGCATTTGCTTAGCTAATATAATATTACTTGCAGTAATTTTATTATAAGTACGCAAGTTAGTTTTAAGTTTACGATACTGCTCTGTCTATACGAGTCTGTTGTTTCATTCTCGAATACAATTTGTTTCTAAACTTTGTCGACATACTAATGCCCTTGGTAATCCAAGGAATTTTCTTATGTTTATATTTGTTAAATTTAATTACTTTAATAAGTAGAAATATATCAATAGCTGTAGTAACGATTTCATCGAGGACATTGTAGTTTTCATTGGGGTCCACATGCGTATATGTGTTAAGTTTATCATAAATGTTTGAGTTTATTATTTCAAATTTAAATTTATTGAGAGAGTCAGAATGTTGTTATTTTATTCGTATAAACCTTGGTGTCGCATTTGTGGTTTCGACATAGTCCAGACTTAGAACGTACGGAAAGTGATCAGAAATATTGCTCACTAAAATACCAGCTGAGGATGTGAAGAATCCTTTTGACAAATTGCAAAAAAAAGTATCATTGAGTGTTTCATGATATTCTGAAAGTCGTGTTGGCAAAGTAATTTTGGGAAAGAAACCATGTGAAACAATTGTATCCAAATATTCACACATTATGGGTTTTTCGTTAATTTTAAGCAAATCAATATTGTAATCTCCTGCAATTATTATTTCACTTTTATATTTTTGTAAATCAACTAAATTTGTTGCAAATTCGTCTGTAAATATAGTAGTTTTCAATAATATATCTAGGTGTTCTATATATTTCCAAGCATTATTTGTTTTCATGGCACAACATGTTATTTCAATCAACTGACCTTCGCAAGTTTCTGTATTAACATGGATATTTGGAGATTTATAATTGTATTTGATGCTGAGGTAGATTGCCAAGCCAACATGTGCACTACAGATTTTGCCTTTGCATATTAATGTATATCCATCTATTTGAAATAAAGAAGTGTCAGCCTCTTCATCGAGCCATGTTTCCTTTAAACATAAAGCACTAATCTCACAGCCACTACTTCTGAATGTCTTCAGCTATATTTTAATTGTGTTAATTTTTGCATTTAAACTCTGACAGTTTAGGCTTAGCACGATAAATTTACTTTGTTTGTTCTATTTCAGTGGTTTATTAAATTATCATCATCAAAGTGTGATGAATGTTGAAATGATTCAATATCCCCATCTTCATTCATTTAATCCGTTTTAATATGTGATAAAGACAATTTTCTCTGCACCACCCATTTGCGCTAAGAAATAATTGTTATCAATCATTTTGGAAAATTGAATAAACAATAGTGCTCCATGTTTATAGGATTCATTATATAAACATGTCGTTGTGAAAGGGCTGCACACGCTATGACCTGAGCATAATACAAATATATTTTGTAAAAGAGAATATAACGAATATTTCGCATGCATGTATAACACAACTTACTTATTGCATCAACACAAAATGTGTGAAAATAATGTCCAGCATATGGATTACCACAACATGAACGTATAATAAGAATATCGTGAGTATATTGAACAAAACACAAACTGGTTATTGTGTAGACACTAAGCTCTGGGGTAATACTATATATTATGCACTGTCCCAAAAATATAAATGTAAAATGACTAGCTCTAAACGTAGTGAAAAGAAAATGTATAAACATTGCCCTCCCAAAAATGAAAACAACGTGGGTATTGACTGTAGAAAACATATCGTATACAGCTAAAATACGAATGAATTATTATTAATTGATCGTATAAGGTTGTAACTACGTATACTAACACAGACAATATGTAATACAAAAGCAACCGTTGATTGCCGTTTTGTTTTAGGGCACGTGGAACATGTGAGGTCTACACCAGCCATGGTCAATACTTATACACATAAAATCGTCAACATAAGTCCGGAATGAATTAACCAATAATGTAGCGTTCGCTGGATCTTATATGCGTCCCATCCCACCCCTCACTTAACAGGCCAAGCAGTGAATGCGGCCGTCACGGACGGGTGAACGCGTATTTCACACAGAGATATCGTTCTTCACTTCACGCAGCAGTTTGCTTCTGAGGGGTGTAAGATCTTCATAAAACATAATATTGGGGCCACTGGCATCTTTCATCTTTTTCTTTGATTTCATGGCATCGATTTTGGTTTCACGTCGCACGAATTTTGCGACTATGGCTTTGGCCCGGCCTGGTATACGATGGCATACACTGATGTTTTCTCGTTTAACGTCAGCTCCGATACACTTACACGTGTCGATCACCACCTGAACCGTATCTTCGGTTTCACCCGCCGCAAGTTCTGGACAGCCGACGATCTTTATGTTTTCCCTCCTGCTATATTGCTCCATTGTGTCTATCTGCCATGTTTGTTGTTGCAGCTCGCTTTTCAAAGTACCGATTTCATCATTGAGTTTCTGGACACATCCAGATAGTTCTTTTTTAGTTCATCTACCTTATAGAGCCAATTTCACAGCAGAAGTCACCGTTGTTGATGATCGGTTACATGGCCGTAACGATCTGGATAACGATATAATTTACGGCAACCACTGTTGTGTCCGTCTAACAGTTTTGCGTTTGGGTTTAGTGGTCTTTTTGCCGCTGGTGTTAGCGGCTATCGCTCTCTCAATCGCTTCCGCAACCACGTCACCGATAGCATTGTCCTTTTCAGCAGGGTCGTTTTCAGGCAGTTGTTCCATTGGTCGATAAGTTGACAGTTAATCACGGGTAGAAACGAAAACATTCAGTGTCCATTGGCGGGAAATAATTGTTCAGATCACAATTAAAAAATTGTACAAATGTCAAGATTTACTTGTAAATACCTCGAATTGTCTGCACCCGTTGCATCTTGGGCAATTTACAAAACTCTTTGTTCTTCCCCAGGTTCGAACATGAAGTTTAACTACATATTTCGCTGCTTATTCGAGGGGGCTCAGTTACGCTGTGACATTTGCTCTGAACGCAGCGCCACCTCACTTACAGGTTGAAAGTTAGCGCGGACGATGTACCATAGCTTTCCGTGTATAATACGCACCCCGAATATAATACGCACCCAGACTTTTGCAAAATTCTGACAGAATTCCTATACAGGGTATTACCATGTATAATACCCATCCCAACTGTTGGTATCAACCCCTCATTTCCCAGCTTTTGATAGTTTGCTTGAAGCGCGGCTCAGGGTTAGCTACTGTCATTTCATCAAAGTTCGTCCATGTGATGATCCTTGAATCCATACCAGAATCGTAAAAATTTATATTTTACAAGTTGCAAGTTACGGCATTACCACCGGTACATGGCACGATGTCACCTCGTGAGTCGTATCCACCTGGTGGATATTTGTACGACTAGGAATGACCCACAAGCGGGTGTTTGTAGAACTACACGGAACCTCTAGCTTAAATGACTCTCGTCTGGCTGCGTGAAACAAAGTCTGGCCGAGAACACGCGTTATGAATGCACGCATCTAGTACCGCTCCTACGGTGCGCCCATCTCGCGGCGCCTGGATAATCGAGGCTAGTGCTCGAGAATTCGTTTTGCGTACGCTGCCAGCTGCAAATGTTTTGGGCGAGCAGCCAATCAGCGTCACTATCGAGATTCTTAATCCCAACATTTAACTTTTCTGTTTATTACTTGTGTCAACATAACCAAAATTTCCAATGCGTAGCATAAACTTATATAAGTTTACTCTTATTTAACTTTTAGTTGTATTGTTGCCTGAGAGCCAATTATCATCTCTGCCCGGATTCGGGGATCAGCTCCCATCTCGCGGCGCCTGCACAATCAAAACTACTAGCGGACTCTCAGGATTGTGTTTCAGCCATGATGTACGCGGTTACCGCGAAAGTATCTTTTATGAAACGCGCGTCTAAGACGTTTACAACGCGTGATAGATTGTATAAAAAGAGTGGTGACGTTTTCTACGCAATGCCTAAAACGTTACATTTTAAGGAGCACTTATTTCTGGCGTATACCCAGTCAGAGAAGTTCCGTTAGCGCTAGCACCATGTGTAATACGCACAAGGACTTTTAAGTAAAATATGAAGTAAAAATGCATATTAAACAAGGAAAATTACTGTACGTCGATTCTCCGGTGGTGGAGAATGTCAGACACTGATATGTATATATGTGGCGAAACACTAAAGATGCTGGTATTGCAGAAGGAACAAAACTCCTATGCCCGTCTTCGATTGGTTGCCGCTTGTGGACGGAGTTTCGTTCGAGCCCCTTCCAGTGTTATGATTTAGTTGTCGACAGTTTTTGGTGTTAATTCTCCACGAAAGTATCATTTTGTCACCGTTTTAGGAGTCCCGTATCATACACGGTACCTTTGCAATACAACACTTGGTCGGTAAACTTACGAAAGGTGCGCAAGCACGCAAAATTGCACAGTTGACACCGACTTGCTGCTTGGCTGAACGAGAGCGCCCTTCTCGGGGGGCGGCTTATTTCGAACCCCTTCCGGTTAGCGGTTCAGGCGGACGGGCAACATTTACTTAGGACACGTTGAGAACCATCGACCAAGCAAAGACGTGGATACAACAGTGAAAATATGTGAGCTAGTCAGTTAAGCTTGCATAGCCATGAATACTCTGAAGATTCCATCACACAATAATGACTCATTTACAAACTTCACAACACTAGCAACAGTTCTGGTAGCATGTAACACGTATTCGTTTGTATCAGTTGCTCCCGTATAATAGACATGCAGTGAATAGTGATATAGGTAGCCAAGAATAGCATCACACGACAGCTATGTCTATGATAGGAATAAACCGGCCTGATATAATGATATCTGGACGCACCCAAATTCACCGACTACGCTGTTTGTCTCGTGAGAGAATACAAATGAGAGAATACAAAAACGCCAGTAACACGAGTAAGTGACAGGCTAACAGTGTGTAGGCTTGTGTTATATAGCGGAGTTGATTGGACGAATGTACTGGTTTACGATAGGAGCGACAGTAGGTAACCAAGTCGTAAAGTTGCAGTCGGAGGTAAACTACCATTATTAATCGTTTCTATGAAAGTGCATGCACAACATGAACAGTTATTTAATTGTGTGATCACATATGCTACTACGTCAGTTTGGCATTTGCTGTTATTTAATAAATCGGTAATGATAACATAATAATTACGACAGTGTATGGGGCATATGGATTCACTGCAAATAATCATTTTAGATTCGGCCGAACTCGGGAATTCAAAGTGTGTATAAGATGCGACTGGCAAGTCGGATGCACAGGGCACAAATGCGACAAAAAGTAGCAACTCTCTCTTGTGAGAATGTGGTTGGCTCTGAAAAGAGCCGTTTGTTGCGGTGTGTCGCCGACAGTGAGAATCTAACCTCCGAAACCGTACAGGGTGCGGCCCTGACGTTTCAGTGCGTAGACGACGTCCATGGCGGTGACGGTCTTGCGCTTGGCGTGCTCGGTGTAAGTGACGGCGTCGCGGATGACGTTCTCGAGGAAGACCTTGAGTACACCGCGAGTCTCCTCGTAGATGAGACCCGAGATTCGCTTGACTCCACCACGGCGAGCGAGACGACGGATTGCCGGCTTGGTGATACCCTGGATGTTATCACGCAAAACTTTGCGATGACGCTTAGCGCCACCCTTTCCAAGACCCTTTCCTCCTTTGCCGCGACCAGACATGTTTAGCTCTTCGAATACGATGGCTCAACGAATGATTACTCAAGCAGCCGCCGCTCTTTATAGCGAGAAAGGCGCGCCCTATTGTGTGCCGACACGGACTGCAGAGTAGAACGGAAAGTGCAGACACGGACTGCGGGGTAGAGTGCTACAGCTCGAGTAAACACGGACCGCGTAGTAGAACGTGCTTCGCAGCGCGGTAGTTTGCGCGCGTTTAAATGTTACCGCCGACCAACCGTTTCCTTTGTGTTTTCTTGCAACCAACAACCCACTGTGCTGCACTATTTTACTTAAATTAAATAATCAACTGTTCTTCTTCTCTATCACACATTGATAATAGTCGTAAGACATGTGTTCCTTACTAAGTGCACGTTTAACTATCACCCTCTTTGTCAGTTCTGTAAGTGCGTTATATAACAACAATAATAATAATGTCAAACTTCTATAGCGCCTAAATCCCCAGCTATCGGAGCTAAGAGGCGCAACATACAAGAATCGTTGGACAAAATCGTTAACATGGACTAGCAAGAGTCGTCATTAGAGCTAGGGACCGCCGAAGGTTAGGATGGGAATCCAGTTTCAAATAAATAAGTGTTCAGTTTTATACGAGTAGCTGCTGTTCTCTTAATAAAACTAAAATGTAACAACTACAAAATGACAAGCACGCCCGTCTCAGTCACGTCATTTCTAGTAGGCAGTTTGCGATCATGCACCCGCACATTCCTGCGATCTACGTGTAACGTGTACATACAAATACAGCCGTGTTAAGAAAACGCTAGTTCGGCAGTCTGCTCAAAGCGTCACAATATTCACCGAAGCTTGTAGCGAAGAGAGACGCACGCGATAGCGGCTTCCCAACGCAGTAGTCAGACCGTATATAGATAGATCTATTTATGTTTGGTCTTTGTTGCCAACAAGTACATGTACATAGATCTACAGTGTGTAATATGACATGTTGAGGTTTTCATTCATACACATTCATGGATAAAACGCAGCTAATTAAGGGGCTTGTGAAGCTGCTGGTGGTTATTATAAACCGTGTCCGGCTGGTCGGTGGACAGTGAGAATGCACGCTTTTAATCGTGAATGAAAGTAGCGAATGCGTGGTCGACTTTTGCGTACGCAAACAGTACTTATGTTATGGCTAAAGTCGAGGGTGGAAGAAGTCGGGTAAGAAAGAAAGAAATGGGTATAGTAACTAAATAGTAGACTATGATGCGAGGCCACGAGATGCCGTCACGGGAACACAAGATTATACACAGAACATTGCGACAAATAGTCACTACTCTTTTGTGATAAAGTGGTTGGCTCTGAAAAGAGCCGTTTGTTTTCGTAGCGTAAATGTAACGCTTAGCGGGTGCTCGTGTACTTGGTGACGGCCTTCGTTCCCTCGCTGACGGCGTGCTTAGCGAGCTCGCCGGGCAGCAGCAGACGGACGGCGGTCTGGATCTCGCGGCTCGTGATTGTCGAGCGCTTGTTGTAGTGAGCGAGACGGGACGACTCGGCGGCGATGCGCTCGAAGATATCATTCACGAACGAATTCATGATGCTCATTGCCTTGCTCGAGATACCAGTGTCAGGGTGGACCTGCTTCAGAACCTTGTAGATGTAGATTCCGTAGCTCTCCCTCCTTCGTCGACGGTGCTTCTTGTTACCGCTGCTTGGCGTCTTTGCCTTGCTGACGGCCTTCTTGGCGCCCTTCGATGCTGCTTTAGGAGGCATGTTGTAGTAGTCGTTGTATGAATACACAGAGAACTGCCGGTGCAGATCAGCCACGCGGCTTTTATAGCGCGCGACGTGTGGCGAAGGGTCGTTACGGTCACGTGGTCGAGCGAGCGGCGATCGTTTGGCGCGCGCGTCGCTCAGCTCGGCACGCCGCTGTAGTATAAAAGGAAGAATCGGCCGTGGCTGCGGCATTCTCTGTTTCTCATCAGAACACTACAGTCATGTCTGGACGCGGTAAGGGAGGAAAGGCGAAGGGAAAGAGCAAGACGCGCTCGTCGCGTGCCGGACTTCAGTTCCCCGTCGGTCGTATTCACCGTCATCTGCGCAAGGGCAACTATGCCCAGCGCGTCGGAGCCGGAGCGCCCGTCTACCTGGCTGCCGTCATGGAGTATCTGGCTGCTGAGGTTCTCGAGCTGGCAGGAAACGCAGCCCGCGACAACAAGAAGTCGAGGATCATCCCCCGTCACTTGCAGCTCGCCATCCGCAACGACGAGGAGTTGAACAAGCTCCTGTCTGGCGTCACCATCGCCCAGGGTGGTGTACTGCCGAACATCCAGGCGGTGCTTCTGCCGAAGAAGACCCAGAAGGCCCACTAGACGACACTCGTCTCGAAACAAAAACAAACGGTTCTTTTCAGAGCCAACCACATCCTCAAAGAGGAGTGTCTGCTACTCATTGTTATCGTGCTGTTTTCTGCATTCCGCTTCGTCTCATTTCCCCGTCTCATCCTAGTACCCAGTTGTAATGACACCTTTGTTTCGTTGCCGCTGAGAAATCGCATTCACACTCTGCTCTGTGCGCGTCTATTCCAGTTAGCACTTTTTAAATCGCCAATTCACAGTGCAAGCTGTTACATAGTGGTTTATCGGACAACATGCCTGCAAACAGCAAGTGCTATGACAGCAGTAGGCTGTATTGTACGGAGCACGGTTACATGTCCTGTTATGTATTATGTTCTCGTGCCTGCTCAAATTATACGACGGACTATACACATATACTCAGTTTCGTTGCTCACGCGAATGGTTAGCATAGTCGGTTGAAACACTTGATAACGCTTTATGATGCAACTGGTCGCGCATACTGTCATAAATGTGACAGGCCGCAATGACCCAGACCATGAAGTACATTTCATAAAAGTGAGGAAAAGCCACAGTACATATTATATTCGCAGGGGTGAAAGTATCGATTTATTATCAGTTTGAATAATGAAATTTGGAATTGTTATCTTCACAAAGTGTAGTTCGTGGCCTGTTTTGGCTTGAGTGGTATGTAATTTGAAGCGTAAATACTAACTCTGGTGTCGTCTGCCTGAAAACTTGAACTCCTTGAATGGGTCAATCCAATCACCCATAATTTTGTAACATATTGACATAAACAGGTGACACTGGTATCATTGTAAAACTGAAACGTTACCCTTTGACAGGGTTCTCGTAATTCCATTCCGCCGAAATGTACTTTAAGCTGTGAACCGTCGTGACCCGTCACACATTCTTTTGATTGGGGCGCGTATGAGCAGGCTTTTTAAAAGAACTGGAGGTATTCGGTTTTCACTAATCGTGTCAATTATGTCGACGACATGACGGCAGTGGATGGGAAGAAGGTGCAAAATGTGTCATGGTCACCTCTCCTTACGATCAAACAAAAATGTAACATGGTAAAGTGAAGCATAACATGAACTGTGCCCTGTGTCCCGTATCCACGCTTTCGCAAGTTACCATGTCTAACAATTAAAGTAACTTATTTAAACACACCCTTGACAAGTTGCATGGCACCTGTTTATTATCACGGGAGCGCAATTACTCAAATATGTCACGGCCACTTCACAACAACATCCCAACAATTAGTATTTGGTTTGCTAATCTTGCATTGTTTCATTGAGAAGGTATTCGTCTGAATGACGGTTGTCACTGTTTAAACGTCCGGTGCTGTTGACACATGCATACATTATAGGTCAACTATCAGTTGGAATAACTCGCAAACAAACCAGTTATCTTGGTATGTTTGCATCAATAGATGTAATTGAAAAGTAATATACTAGCACGCATAATTTTTTGGACGTAATACTCTTACATGAACGTTTTAAAAAGCACTTATGTTGCAATTTCAGAAGGCACAAAACGTGTAATTATTACCTATTACTCTATTACTGTGAACCCAAATGTGTTCGCAATGATGCACATGAATGTCAATACATGCGATAAACGCTGGTAGCTTTTGTCACAGGTTTTTTTAGACGTAAGTGGGACGTCGATTCTAGTCGGGCTTCAGGCGTGTGGTGTCAATATGTTACCAAATGTTAACTGTGTCTCGCTTTCGTAACGGAGCGCGTTCGACACACGAACCACTTACTTACCTTGCGGAGACGAAACACTCGACGTTTGTAAATGCACACGGGGAAACGATTTGGGTAATACACACAGTATGCTGCAACGACAACTGGAATGTAGCAGACATGGACATAACAAGCCATTTAGTACGGTACATGTATACTTAATTACACACTTCCTTACCTACTTGCTTGCTTACTTACTTGTACACTTGGTCGCATTTAACCGATGACCAGAGACTTCAATCTCTTTTTGAAGTTGTTCAAAGAGGGGGCTGGTACAACTTATTCGGGAAGTATATTACAAGAAACGATTATGCGATTGGTATTTATGTATGCGAATAGGTATTCCGTAATATTATGTTGAGGTCTCTCACAGTAACAGCAGATCGATTAATGATTTGATCTGAGTTGCTACTGTTACTGCTACTGAGGTATTTGAATTCGCCTCTTTTCCAAGCAAACATATATTCAGTCGAGTTTCTGCGCTCCCTTTTGATATTGATGTGATTACTTTGTTGTCATTTCTTTGTAAAAGCGATTCCAGACTGGAGAGGCATATGCCAGTGTTGGTTTACTAATATTAATAATAATTGCTTTATTGACAGACTCCATGCAACATACAAGTACGTTATCATGGTTCTATAGTTGTGTTATAAACACTAGTTACAAAGTAGAGAAAAAAAATCACCCGTCAACAAAAATGTATAAATATATATGTCAAATTTCGAATAACAGCAGCACAGTTAGGTAAATTATTGTTAACAAACATTTCACTAGCACTACAGTATCAGTCATAACCTAACACCATTCGAAATATATTGTTGTCAGAGACATACAATTTCTTGATAGCATAGTTAAGAAAATTCCACCAAGGATGGGCAGTATACATAGGTGAGCAAAAAGTAGTAAACAATGTTTTCTTTACATCATTTGAGCATTTCTTATGATCATGTTGCCTTGTGCATACAACTGTCGACATTGTCTAGATATATCATTGTCATCTAGCATACTATTCGAAATGATTTGACCCAAATATTTTACAGATTCTACCTCACATAGTTTGTTGTTACCAAGCATAAAACTCGGAAATTTAACATTCTTACAACTCTTGTTTCTAATTATCCTGCCCATAATCTTTTTGGAATTGTACTTTATAGAATCATATATAGGCATACTTAGTCTTTATTATCTGCTCAGATCTACTTCCGAAACACCGCTTAATTAATACAGCGTTGATCTGCTATTCCTGTAAAACTGCGTTATGTGAATGCTTGGCTCTAAACTACTAGAGGTAGTTGGTCCTAATGATGACGTTTTGAAATTTGATAATTTGATAAGCAGGCCCTGGTGAGTAGCGTTCCAAGCTAGCAGAACCCCGTCTATGACAATACTATGTAATGTGGTAAATTACCTTGCCTATTAATGTGGAATATATATTTTGGGATAGAGGAAACTAGGACACAACGAATGAGATGTGGGTGAAATGTGAAGGAATAACAAGATTACGCGAATAAACATCACAACCGAGGGTAACATTCTCTCATGTGAGAAGGTGGTTGGCTCTGAAAAGAGCCGTTTGTTTCGTATGAGTCGAACGACGCAGTACGCACGTTTAAGCACGCTCGCCACGGATTCGTCGGGCCAGCTGGATGTCTTTCGGCATGATGGTGACTCGCTTGGCGTGGATGGCGCACAAGTTCGTGTCCTCGAAAAGACCGACCAAGTAAGCCTCGCTAGCCTCCTGCAGGGCCATGACGGCCGAGCTCTGGAAACGCAGATCGGTCTTGAAATCCTGTGCGATTTCACGTACCAGACGCTGGAAGGGCAGCTTGCGGATGAGCAGCTCGGTGCTCTTCTGGTAACGACGGATCTCACGAAGAGCGACGGTGCCAGGCCTGTAGCGATGAGGCTTCTTCACTCCACCGGTAGCCGGTGCGCTTTTGCGGGCGGCCTTCGTCGCCAGCTGCTTCCTCGGGGCCTTGCCACCGGTCGACTTACGAGCTGTCTGCTTAGTACGAGCCATGATCACGATTCGAGTACTGACTACAAATGTGTGCCGTTCGAATAGCGCGCCTAGTTTTTATTGTGTCGCGGTCGCCTCTTGGCGGTAAGTCTGTACCCGTCTCCGATTGGTTGCCGCTTGTGGGCGGAGTTTCGTTCGAGCCCCTTCCGGTGTTATGATTTTAGCTTTCGACTGTTTGTTGCGCTAATTCTACACGAAGGTAACATTTCATCAGCGTTTCAGGAGTCCCGCATCGTACACAGTACCTGCGCAATATAACACTTGGTCGAGAAATTTAGGAAAGGTGCACACCACGCAAAATTCTGCAGTTGACACCGACTTGCTGCTTGGCTGAACAAGAGCGCCCTTCTCGGGGGGCGGCTTATTTCGAGCCCCTTCCGGTTATCCGTTCAGGCGGATGGGGCAACATTTGCTCACGTTTTGCTTTTACCGACACGTTAGCGTACGGTCAATGCCAGTGACACTTTGACAACAATCGATAGGTGTGAATACAACAACGAACACCATAGGAGCTAGCCAGTTATGCTGCCATAACCGTAGATATTCTGAAGATTCCATCTCACAATCATGACTAATTTACAAACTTCACAACACTAGCTACCGTTCTGGTAACACGTATTTGTTTATACCCGTTGCTTCCATATGATACACATGCAGTGAATAGTGATATAGGTAGCCTAGTATAATATCACACGACAACTATGTAATGTGCAATATAATTATATCTGGACGCACCCAATTTCACCGACTAGTCATTGCGCTGCCTGATTATAGCAGCAGTAAGTGTTATGTGAAGAAATAATAAGACGGTTCGTAACATTGCCGGGAACACATACTTGGTGAAGTAACATGAGTGACAGGCCTTCAGTGATCTATATAGCGGAGAGGATTGGACGAACGTACACGCTTAGGACAGGGGCCCTAATAGGTAATGAAGCCGTAAAGTTGCAACCTGAGGTAAACTACCAGTTTTAATCGTTTCTACGAAAGTGTACGCACAACAGGAACAACGTTGTTTAACCGTGTAATTATACATGCTACTATGATACTTTGGCATTTGCCTTGATTTAAGAAATCGGTACTTTTTGATGAATAACACCCAAACGTACGAAACAAGTGTTGACAATTATTATTCAAGTATACGGGGCATGTTGATCAAGTGTAAACACGTATTTTAGAGGTGGACGATCTCGGAACACAATGCTAAGCGTGTATAAGATGCGACTTGCACTGGTAGGTCGGAAGAACAGTGCACAAATGCGATAAAAGTAGCAACTCTCTTTTGAGAAAATGTGGTTGGCTCTGAAAAGAGCCGTTTGTTGCGGTGTCGCCGACAGTGAGAATCTAACCTCCGAAACCGTACAGGGTGCGGCCCTGACGTTTCAGTGCGTAGACGACGTCCATGGCGGTGACGGTCTTGCGCTTGGCGTGCTCGGTGTAAGTGACGGCGTCACGGATGACGTTCTCGAGGAAGACCTTGAGTACACCGCGAGTCTCCTCGTAGATGAGACCCGAGATTCGCTTGACTCCACCACGGCGAGCGAGACGACGGATTGCCGGCTTGGTGATACCCTGGATGTTATCACGCAAAACTTTGCGATGACGCTTAGCGCCACCCTTTCCAAGACCCTTTCCTCCTTTGCCGCGACCAGACATGTTTAGCTCTTCGAATACGATGGCTCAACGAATGATTACTCAAGCAGCCGCCGCTCTTTATAGCGAGAAAGGCGCGCACTATTGTGTGCCGACACGGACTGCAGAGTAGAACGGCAAGTGCAGACACGGACTGCGGGGTAGAGTGCTACAGCTCGAGTAAACACGGACCGCGTAGTAGAACGTGCTTCGCAGCGCGGTAGTTTGCGCGCGTTTAAATGTTACCGCCGACCAACCGTTTCCTTTGTGTTTTCTTGCAACCAACAACCCACTGTGCTGCACTATTTTACTTAAATTAAATAATCAACTGTTCTTCTTCTCTATCACACATTGATAATAGTCGTAAGACATGTGTTCCTTACTAAGTGCACGTTTAACTATCACCCTCTTTGTCAGTTCTGTAAGTGCGTTATATAACAACAATAATAATAATGTCAAACTTCTATAGCGCCTAAATCCCCAGCAATCGGAGCTAAGAGGCGCAACATACAAGAATCGTTGGACAAAATCGTTAACATGGACTAGCAAGAGTCGTCATTAGAGCTACGGACCGCCGAAGGTTAGGATGGGAATCCAGTTTCAAATAAATAAGTGTTCAGTTTTATACGAGTAGCTGCTGTTCTCTTAATAAAACTAAAATGTAACAACTACAAAATGACAAGCACGCCCGTCTCAGTCACGTCATTTCTAGTAGGCAGTTTGCGATCATGCACCCGCACATTCCTGCGATCTACGTGTAACGTGTACATACAAATACAGCCGTGTTAAGAAAACGCTAGTTCGGCAGTCTGCCCAAAGCGTCACAATATTCACCGAAGCTGGTAGCGAACAGAGACGCACGCGATAGCGGCTTCCCAACGCAGTAGTCAGACCGTATATAGATAGATCTATTTATGTTTGGTCTTTGTTGCCAACAAGTACATGTACATAGATCTACAGTGTGTAATATGACATGTTGAGGTTTTCATTCATACACATTCATGGATAAAACGCAGCTAATTAAGGGGCTTGTGAAGCTGCTGGTGGTTATTATAAACCGTGTCCGGCTGGTCGGTGGACAGTGAGAATGCACGCTTTTAATCGTGAATGGAAGTAGCGAATGCGTGGTCGACTTTTGCGTACGCAAACAGTACTTATGTTATGGCTAAAGTCGAGGGTGGAAGAAGTCGGGTAAGAAAGAAAGAAATGGGTATAGTAACTAAATAGTAGACTATGATGCGAGGCCACGAGATGCCGTCACGGGAACACAAGATTATACACAGAACATTGCGACAAATAGTCACTACTCTTTTGTGATAAAGTGGTTGGCTCTGAAAAGAGCCGTTTGTTTTCGTAGCGTAAATGTAACGCTTAGCGGGTGCTCGTGTACTTGGTGACGGCCTTCGTTCCCTCGCTGACGGCGTGCTTGGCGAGCTCGCCAGGCAGCAGCAGACGGACGGCGGTCTGGATCTCGCGGCTCGTGATTGTCGAGCGCTTGTTGTAGTGAGCGAGACGGGAAGACTCGGCGGCGATGCGCTCGAAGATATCATTAACGAACGAATTCATGATGCTCATTGCCTTGCTCGAGATACCAGTGTCAGGGTGGACCTGCTTCAGAACCTTGTAGATGTAGATTCCGTAGCTCTCCCTCCTTCGTCGACGGTGCTTCTTGTTACCGCTGCTTGGCGTCTTTGCCTTGCTGACGGCCTTCTTGGCGCCCTTCGATGCTGCTTTAGGAGGCATGTTGTAGTAGTCGTTGTATGAATACACAGAGAACTGCCGGTGCAGATCAGCCACGCGGCTTTTATAGCGCGCGACGTGTGGCGAAGGGTCGTTACGGTCACGTGGTCGAGCGAGCGGCGATCGTTTGGCGCGCGCGTCGCTCAGCTCGGCACGCCGCTGTAGTATAAAAGGAAGAATCGGCCGTGGCTGCGGCATTCTCTGTTTCTCATCAGAACACAACAGTCATGTCTGGACGCGGTAAGGGAGGAAAGGCGAAGGGAAAGAGCAAGACGCGCTCGTCGCGTGCCGGACTTCAGTTCCCCGTCGGTCGTATTCACCGTCATCTGCGCAAGGGCAACTATGCCCAGCGCGTCGGAGCCGGAGCGCCCGTCTACCTGGCTGCCGTCATGGAGTATCTGGCTGCTGAGGTTCTCGAGCTGGCAGGAAACGCAGCCCGCGACAACAAGAAGTCGAGGATCATCCCCCGTCACTTGCAGCTCGCCATCCGCAACGACGAGGAGTTGAACAAGCTCCTGTCTGGCGTCACCATCGCCCAGGGTGGTGTACTGCCGAACATCCAGGCGGTGCTTCTGCCGAAGAAGACCCAGAAGGCCCACTAGACGACACTCGTCTCGAAACAAAAACAAACGGTTCTTTTCAGAGCCAACCACATCCTCAAAGAGGAGTGTCTGCTACTCATTGTTATCGTGCTGTTTTCTGCATTCCGCTTCGTCTCATTTCCCCGTCTCATCCTAGTACCCAGTTGTAATGACACCTTTGTTTCGTTGCCGCTGAGAAATCGCATTCACACTCTGCTCTGTGCGCGTCTATTCCAGTTAGCACTTTTTAAATCGCCAATTCACAGTGCAAGCTGTTACATAGTGGTTTATCGGACAGCATGTCTGCAAACAGCAAGTGCTATGACAGCAGTAGGCTGTATTGTACGGAGCACGGTTACATGTCCTGTTATGTGTTATGTTCTCGTGCCTGCTCAAATTATACGACGGATTATACACATATACTCAGTTACGTTGCTCACGCGAATGGTTAGCATAGTCGGTTGAAACACTTGATAACGCTTTATGATGCAACTAGTCGCGCATACTGTCATAAATGTGACAGGCCGCAATGACCCAGACCATGAAGTACATTTCATAAAAGTGAGGAAAAGCCACAGTACATATTATATTCGCAGGGGTGAAAGTATCGATTTATTATTAGTTTGAATAATGAAATTTGGAATTGTTATCTTCACAAAGTGTAGTTCGTGGCCTGTTTTGGCTTGAGTGGTATGCAATTTGAAGCGTAAATACTAACTCTGGTGTCGTCTGCCTGAAAACTTGAACTCCTTGAATGGGTCAATCCAATCACCCATAATTGTGTAACATATTGACATAAACGGGTGACACTGGTATCATTGTAAAACTGAAACGTTACCCTTTGAAAGGGTTCTCGTAATTCCATTCCGCCGAAATGTACTTTATGCTGTGAACCGTCGTGACCCGTCACACATTCTTTTGATTGGGGCGCGTATGAGCAGGCTTTTTAAAAGAACTGGAGGTATTCGGTTTTCACTAATCGTGTCAATTATGTCGACGACATGACGGCAGTGGATGGGAAGAAGGTGCAAAATGTGTCATGGTCACCTCTCCTTACGATCAAACAAAAATGTAACATGGTAAAGTGAAGCATAACATGAACTGTGCCCTGTGTCCCGTATCCACGCTTTCACAAGTTACCATGTCTAACAATTAAAGTAACTTATTTAAACACACCCTTGACAAGTTGCATGGCACCTGTTTGTTATCACGGGAGCGCAATTACTCAAATATGTCACGGCCACTTCACAACAACATCCCAACAATTAGTATTTGGTTTGCTAATCTTGCATTGTTTCATTGAGAAGGTATTCGTCTGAATGACGGTTGTCACTGTTTAAACGTCCGGTGCTGTTGACACATGCATACATTATAGGTCAACTATCAGTTGGAATAACTCGCAAACAAACCAGTTATCTTGGTATGTTTGCATCAATAGATGTAATTGAAAAGTAATATACTAGCACGCATTATTTTTGGACGTAATACTCTTACATGAACGTTTTAAAAAAGCACTTATGTTGCAATTACAGAAGGCACAAAACGTGTAATTATTACCTATTACTCTATTACTGTGAACCCAAATGTGTTCGCAATGATGCACATGAATGTCAATACATGCGATAAACGCTGGTAGCTTTTGTCACAGGTTTTTTTTAGACGTAAGTGGGACGTCGATTCTAGTCGGGCTTCAGGCGTGTGGTGTCAATATGTTACCAAATGTTAACTGTGTCTCGCTTTCGTAACGGAACGCGTTCGACACACGAACCACTTACTTACCTTGCGGAGACGAAACACTCGACGTTTGTAAATGCACACGGGGAAACGATTTGGGTAATACACACAGTATGCTGCAACGACAACTGGAATATAGCAGACATGGACATAACAAGCCATTTAGTACGGTACATGTATACTTAATTACACACTTCCTTACCTACTTGCTTGCTTACTTACTTGTACACTTGGTCGCATTTAACCGATGACCAGATACCTCAATCTCTTCTTGAAGTTGTTCAAAGAGGGGGTTGGTACAACTTATTCGGGAAGTATATTACAAGAAACGATTATGCGATTGGTATTTATGTATGCGAATAGGTATTCCGTAATATTATGTTGTGGTCTCTCACAGTAACAGCAGATCGATTAATGATTTGATCTGAGTTGCTACTGTTACTGCTACTGAGGTATTTGAATTCGCCTCTGTTCCAAGCAAACATATATTCAATCGAGTTTCTGCGCTCCCTTTTGATATTGATGTGATTACTTTGTTGTCATTTCTTTGTAAAAGCGATTCCAGACTGGAGAGGCATATGCCAGTGTTGGTTTAATAATATTAATAATAATTGCTTTATTGACAGACTCCATGCAACATACAAGTACGTTATCATGGTTCTATAGTTGTGTTATAAACACTAGTTACAAAGTAGAGAAAAAAAATCACCAGTCAACAAAAATGTATAAATATATATGTCAAATTTCGAATAACAGCAGCACAGTTAGGTAAATTATTGTTAACAAACATTTCACTAGCACTACAGTATCAGTCATAACCTAACACCATTCGAAATATATTGTTGTCAGAGACATACAATTTCTTGATAGCATAGTTAAGAAAATTCCACCAAGGATGGGCAGTATACATAGGTGAGCAAAAAGTAGTAAACAATGTTTTCTTTACATCATTTGAGCATTTCTTATGATCATGTTGCCTTGTGCATACGACTGTCGACATTGTCTAGATATATCATTGTCATCTAGCATACTATTCGAAATGATTTGACCCAAATATTTTACAGATTCTACCTCACATAGTTTGTTGTTACCAAGCATAAAACTCGGAAATTTAACATTCTTACAACTCTTGTTTCTAATTATCCTGTCCATAAACTTTTTGGAATTGTACTTTATATAATCATATATAGGCATACTTAGTCTTTATTATCTGCTCAGATCTACTTCCGAAACACCGCTTAATTAATACAGCGTTGATCTGCTATTCCTGTAAAACTGCGTTATGTGAATGCTTGGCTCTAAACTACTAGAGGTAGTTGGTCCTAATGATGACGTTTTGAAATTTGATAAGCAGGCCCTGGTGAGTAGCGTTCCAAGCTAGAAGAACCCCGTCTATGACAATACTATGTAATGTGGTAAATTACCTTGCCTATTAATGTGGAATATATATTTTGGGATAGAGGAAACTAGGACACAACGAATGAGATGTGGGTGAAATGTGAAGGAATAACAAGATTACGCGAATAAACATCACAACCGAGGGTAACATTCTCTCATGTGAGAAGGTGGTTGGCTCTGAAAAGAGCCGTTTGTTTCGTATGAGTCGAACGACGCAGTACGCACGTTTAAGCACGCTCGCCACGGATTCGTCGGGCCAGCTGGATGTCTTTCGGCATGATGGTGACTCGCTTGGCGTGGATGGCGCACAAGTTCGTGTCCTCGAAAAGACCGACCAAGTAAGCCTCGCTAGCCTCCTGCAGGGCCATGACGGCCGAGCTCTGGAAACGCAGATCGGTCTTGAAATCCTGTGCGATTTCACGTACCAGACGCTGGAAGGGCAACTTGCGGATGAGCAGCTCGGTGCTCTTCTGGTAACGACGGATCTCACGAAGAGCGACGGTGCCAGGCCTGTAGCGATGAGGCTTCTTCACTCCACCGGTAGCCGGTGCGCTTTTGCGGGCGGCCTTCGTCGCCAGCTGCTTCCTCGGGGCCTTGCCACCGGTCGACTTACGAGCTGTCTGCTTAGTACGAGCCATGATCACGATTCGAGTACTGACTACAAATGTGTGCCGTTCGAATAGCGCGCCTAGTTTTTATTGTGTCGCGGTCGCCTCTTGGCGGTAAGTCTGTACCCGTCTCCGATTGGTTGCCGCTTGTGGGCGGAGTTTCGTTCGAGCCCCTTCCGGTGTTATGATTTTAGCTTTCGACTGTTTGTTGCGCTAATTCTACACGAAGGTAACATTTCATCAGCGTTTCAGGAGTCCCGCATCGTACACAGTACCTGCGCAATATAACACTTGGTCGAGAAATTTAGGAAAGGTGCACACCACGCAAAATTCTGCAGTTGACACCGACTTGCTGCTTGGCTGAACAAGAGCGCCCTTCTCGGGGGGCGGCTTATTTCGAGCCCCTTCCGGTTATCCGTTCAGGCGGATGGGGCAACATTTGCTCACGTTTTGCTTTTACCGACACGTTAGCGTACGGTCAATGCCAGTGACACTTTGACAACAATCGATAGGTGTGAATACAACAACGAACACCATAGGAGCTAGCCAGTTATGCTGCCATAACCGTAGATATTCTGAAGATTCCATCTCACAATCATGACTAATTTACAAACTTCACAACACTAGCTACCGTTCTGGTAACACGTATTTGTTTATACCCGTTGCTTCCATATGATACACATGCAGTGAATAGTGATATAGGTAGCCTAGTATAATATCACACGACAACTATGTAATGTGCAATATAATTATATCTGGACGCACCCAATTTCACCGACTAGTCATTGCGCTGCCTGATTATAGCAGCAGTAAGTGTTATGTGAAGAAATAATAAGACGGTTCGTAACATTGCCGGGAACACATACTTGGTGAAGTAACATGAGTGACAGGCCTTCAGTGATCTATATAGCGGAGAGGATTGGACGAACGTACACGCTTAGGACAGGGGCCCTAATAGGTAATGAAGCCGTAAAGTTGCAACCTGAGGTAAACTACCAGTTTTAATCGTTTCTACGAAAGTGTACGCACAACAGGAACAACGTTGTTTAACCGTGTAATTATACATGCTACTATGATACTTTGGCATTTGCCTTGATTTAAGAAATCGGTACTTTTTGATGAATAACACCCAAACGTACGAAACAAGTGTTGACAATTATTATTCAAGTATACGGGGCATGTTGATCAAGTGTAAACACGTATTTTAGAGGTGGACGATCTCGGAACACAATGCTAAGCGTGTATAAGATGCGACTTGCACTGGTAGGTCGGAAGAACAGTGCACAAATGCGATAAAAGTAGCAACTCTCTTTTGAGAAAATGTGGTTGGCTCTGAAAAGAGCCGTTTGTTGCGGTGTCGCCGACAGTGAGAATCTAACCTCCGAAACCGTACAGGGTGCGGCCCTGACGTTTCAGTGCGTAGACGACGTCCATGGCGGTGACGGTCTTGCGCTTGGCGTGCTCGGTGTAAGTGACGGCGTCACGGATGACGTTCTCGAGGAAGACCTTGAGTACACCGCGAGTCTCCTCGTAGATGAGACCCGAGATTCGCTTGACTCCACCACGGCGAGCGAGACGACGGATTGCCGGCTTGGTGATACCCTGGATGTTATCACGCAAAACTTTGCGATGACGCTTAGCGCCACCCTTTCCAAGACCCTTTCCTCCTTTGCCGCGACCAGACATGTTTAGCTCTTCGAATACGATGGCTCAACGAATGATTACTCAAGCAGCCGCCGCTCTTTATAGCGAGAAAGGCGCGCACTATTGTGTGCCGACACGGACTGCAGAGTAGAACGGCAAGTGCAGACACGGACTGCGGGGTAGAGTGCTACAGCTCGAGTAAACACGGACCGCGTAGTAGAACGTGCTTCGCAGCGCGGTAGTTTGCGCGCGTTTAAATGTTACCGCCGACCAACCGTTTCCTTTGTGTTTTCTTGCAACCAACAACCCACTGTGCTGCACTATTTTACTTAAATTAAATAATCAACTGTTCTTCTTCTCTATCACACATTGATAATAGTCGTAAGACATGTGTTCCTTACTAAGTGCACGTTTAACTATCACCCTCTTTGTCAGTTCTGTAAGTGCGTTATATAACAACAATAATAATAATGTCAAACTTCTATAGCGCCTAAATCCCCAGCAATCGGAGCTAAGAGGCGCAACATACAAGAATCGTTGGACAAAATCGTTAACATGGACTAGCAAGAGTGTCGTCATTAGAGCTACGGACCGCCGAAGGTTAGGATGGGAATCCAGTTTCAAATAAATAAGTGTTCAGTTTTATACGAGTAGCTGCTGTTCTCTTAATAAAACTAAAATGTAACAACTACAAAATGACAAGCACGCCCGTCTCAGTCACGTCATTTCTAGTAGGCAGTTTGCGATCATGCACCCGCACATTCCTGCGATCTACGTGTAACGTGTACATACAAATACAGCCGTGTTAAGAAAACGCTAGTTCGGCAGTCTGCCCAAAGCGTCACAATATTCACCGAAGCTGGTAGCGAACAGAGACGCACGCGATAGCGGCTTCCCAACGCAGTAGTCAGACCGTATATAGATAGATCTATTTATGTTTGGTCTTTGTTGCCAACAAGTACATGTACATAGATCTACAGTGTGTAATATGACATGTTGAGGTTTTCATTCATACACATTCATGGATAAAACGCAGCTAATTAAGGGGCTTGTGAAGCTGCTGGTGGTTATTATAAACCGTGTCCGGCTGGTCGGTGGACAGTGAGAATGCACGCTTTTAATCGTGAATGGAAGTAGCGAATGCGTGGTCGACTTTTGCGTACGCAAACAGTACTTATGTTATGGCTAAAGTCGAGGGTGGAAGAAGTCGGGTAAGAAAGAAAGAAATGGGTATAGTAACTAAATAGTAGACTATGATGCGAGGCCACGAGATGCCGTCACGGGAACACAAGATTATACACAGAACATTGCGACAAATAGTCACTACTCTTTTGTGATAAAGTGGTTGGCTCTGAAAAGAGCCGTTTGTTTTCGTAGCGTAAATGTAACGCTTAGCGGGTGCTCGTGTACTTGGTGACGGCCTTCGTTCCCTCGCTGACGGCGTGCTTAGCGAGCTCGCCAGGCAGCAGCAGACGGACGGCGGTCTGGATCTCGCGGCTCGTGATTGTCGAGCGCTTGTTGTAGTGAGCGAGACGGGAAGACTCGGCGGCGATGCGCTCGAAGATATCATTAACGAACGAATTCATGATGCTCATTGCCTTGCTCGAGATACCAGTGTCAGGGTGGACCTGCTTCAGAACCTTGTAGATGTAGATTCCGTAGCTCTCCCTCCTTCGTCGACGGTGCTTCTTGTTACCGCTGCTTGGCGTCTTTGCCTTGCTGACGGCCTTCTTGGCGCCCTTCGATGCTGCTTTAGGAGGCATGTTGTAGTAGTCGTTGTATGAATACACAGAGAACTGCCGGTGCAGATCAGCCACGCGGCTTTTATAGCGCGCGACGTGTGGCGAAGGGTCGTTACGGTCACGTGGTCGAGCGAGCGGCGATCGTTTGGCGCGCGCGTCGCTCAGCTCGGCACGCCGCTGTAGTATAAAAGGAAGAATCGGCCGTGGCTGCGGCATTCTCTGTTTCTCATCAGAACACAACAGTCATGTCTGGACGCGGTAAGGGAGGAAAGGCGAAGGGAAAGAGCAAGACGCGCTCGTCGCGTGCCGGACTTCAGTTCCCCGTCGGTCGTATTCACCGTCATCTGCGCAAGGGCAACTATGCCCAGCGCGTCGGAGCCGGAGCGCCCGTCTACCTGGCTGCCGTCATGGAGTATCTGGCTGCTGAGGTTCTCGAGCTGGCAGGAAACGCAGCCCGCGACAACAAGAAGTCGAGGATCATCCCCCGTCACTTGCAGCTCGCCATCCGCAACGACGAGGAGTTGAACAAGCTCCTGTCTGGCGTCACCATCGCCCAGGGTGGTGTACTGCCGAACATCCAGGCGGTGCTTCTGCCGAAGAAGACCCAGAAGGCCCACTAGACGACACTCGTCTCGAAACAAAAACAAACGGTTCTTTTCAGAGCCAACCACATCCTCAAAGAGGAGTGTCTGCTACTCATTGTTATCGTGCTGTTTTCTGCATTCCGCTTCGTCTCATTTCCCCGTCTCATCCTAGTACCCAGTTGTAATGACACCTTTGTTTCGTTGCCGCTGAGAAATCGCATTCACACTCTGCTCTGTGCGCGTCTATTCCAGTTAGCACTTTTTAAATCGCCAATTCACAGTGCAAGCTGTTACATAGTGGTTTATCGGACAGCATGTCTGCAAACAGCAAGTGCTATGACAGCAGTAGGCTGTATTGTACGGAGCACGGTTACATGTCCTGTTATGTGTTATGTTCTCGTGCCTGCTCAAATTATACGACGGATTATACACATATACTCAGTTACGTTGCTCACGCGAATGGTTAGCATAGTCGGTTGAAACACTTGATAACGCTTTATGATGCAACTAGTCGCGCATACTGTCATAAATGTGACAGGCCGCAATGACCCAGACCATGAAGTACATTTCATAAAAGTGAGGAAAAGCCACAGTACATATTATATTCGCAGGGGTGAAAGTATCGATTTATTATTAGTTTGAATAATGAAATTTGGAATTGTTATCTTCACAAAGTGTAGTTCGTGGCCTGTTTTGGCTTGAGTGGTATGCAATTTGAAGCGTAAATACTAACTCTGGTGTCGTCTGCCTGAAAACTTGAACTCCTTGAATGGGTCAATCCAATCACCCATAATTGTGTAACATATTGACATAAACGGGTGACACTGGTATCATTGTAAAACTGAAACGTTACCCTTTGAAAGGGTTCTCGTAATTCCATTCCGCCGAAATGTACTTTATGCTGTGAACCGTCGTGACCCGTCACACATTCTTTTGATTGGGGCGCGTATGAGCAGGCTTTTTAAAAGAACTGGAGGTATTCGGTTTTCACTAATCGTGTCAATTATGTCGACGACATGACGGCAGTGGATGGGAAGAAGGTGCAAAATGTGTCATGGTCACCTCTCCTTACGATCAAACAAAAATGTAACATGGTAAAGTGAAGCATAACATGAACTGTGCCCTGTGTCCCGTATCCACGCTTTCACAAGTTACCATGTCTAACAATTAAAGTAACTTATTTAAACACACCCTTGACAAGTTGCATGGCACCTGTTTGTTATCACGGGAGCGCAATTACTCAAATATGTCACGGCCACTTCACAACAACATCCCAACAATTAGTATTTGGTTTGCTAATCTTGCATTGTTTCATTGAGAAGGTATTCGTCTGAATGACGGTTGTCACTGTTTAAACGTCCGGTGCTGTTGACACATGCATACATTATAGGTCAACTATCAGTTGGAATAACTCGCAAACAAACCAGTTATCTTGGTATGTTTGCATCAATAGATGTAATTGAAAAGTAATATACTAGCACGCATTATTTTTGGACGTAATACTCTTACATGAACGTTTTAAAAAAGCACTTATGTTGCAATTACAGAAGGCACAAAACGTGTAATTATTACCTATTACTCTATTACTGTGAACCCAAATGTGTTCGCAATGATGCACATGAATGTCAATACATGCGATAAACGCTGGTAGCTTTTGTCACAGGTTTTTTTTAGACGTAAGTGGGACGTCGATTCTAGTCGGGCTTCAGGCGTGTGGTGTCAATATGTTACCAAATGTTAACTGTGTCTCGCTTTCGTAACGGAACGCGTTCGACACACGAACCACTTACTTACCTTGCGGAGACGAAACACTCGACGTTTGTAAATGCACACGGGGAAACGATTTGGGTAATACACACAGTATGCTGCAACGACAACTGGAATATAGCAGACATGGACATAACAAGCCATTTAGTACGGTACATGTATACTTAATTACACACTTCCTTACCTACTTGCTTGCTTACTTACTTGTACACTTGGTCGCATTTAACCGATGACCAGATACCTCAATCTCTTCTTGAAGTTGTTCAAAGAGGGGGTTGGTACAACTTATTCGGGAAGTATATTACAAGAAACGATTATGCGATTGGTATTTATGTATGCGAATAGGTATTCCGTAATATTATGTTGTGGTCTCTCACAGTAACAGCAGATCGATTAATGATTTGATCTGAGTTGCTACTGTTACTGCTACTGAGGTATTTGAATTCGCCTCTGTTCCAAGCAAACATATATTCAATCGAGTTTCTGCGCTCCCTTTTGATATTGATGTGATTACTTTGTTGTCATTTCTTTGTAAAAGCGATTCCAGACTGGAGAGGCATATGCCAGTGTTGGTTTAATAATATTAATAATAATTGCTTTATTGACAGACTCCATGCAACATACAAGTACGTTATCATGGTTCTATAGTTGTGTTATAAACACTAGTTACAAAGTAGAGAAAAAAAATCACCAGTCAACAAAAATGTATAAATATATATGTCAAATTTCGAATAACAGCAGCACAGTTAGGTAAATTATTGTTAACAAACATTTCACTAGCACTACAGTATCAGTCATAACCTAACACCATTCGAAATATATTGTTGTCAGAGACATACAATTTCTTGATAGCATAGTTAAGAAAATTCCACCAAGGATGGGCAGTATACATAGGTGAGCAAAAAGTAGTAAACAATGTTTTCTTTACATCATTTGAGCATTTCTTATGATCATGTTGCCTTGTGCATACGACTGTCGACATTGTCTAGATATATCATTGTCATCTAGCATACTATTCGAAATGATTTGACCCAAATATTTTACAGATTCTACCTCACATAGTTTGTTGTTACCAAGCATAAAACTCGGAAATTTAACATTCTTACAACTCTTGTTTCTAATTATCCTGTCCATAAACTTTTTGGAATTGTACTTTATATAATCATATATAGGCATACTTAGTCTTTATTATCTGCTCAGATCTACTTCCGAAACACCGCTTAATTAATACAGCGTTGATCTGCTATTCCTGTAAAACTGCGTTATGTGAATGCTTGGCTCTAAACTACTAGAGGTAGTTGGTCCTAATGATGACGTTTTGAAATTTGATAAGCAGGCCCTGGTGAGTAGCGTTCCAAGCTAGAAGAACCCCGTCTATGACAATACTATGTAATGTGGTAAATTACCTTGCCTATTAATGTGGAATATATATTTTGGGATAGAGGAAACTAGGACACAACGAATGAGATGTGGGTGAAATGTGAAGGAATAACAAGATTACGCGAATAAACATCACAACCGAGGGTAACATTCTCTCATGTGAGAAGGTGGTTGGCTCTGAAAAGAGCCGTTTGTTTCGTATGAGTCGAACGACGCAGTACGCACGTTTAAGCACGCTCGCCACGGATTCGTCGGGCCAGCTGGATGTCTTTCGGCATGATGGTGACTCGCTTGGCGTGGATGGCGCACAAGTTCGTGTCCTCGAAAAGACCGACCAAGTAAGCCTCGCTAGCCTCCTGCAGGGCCATGACGGCCGAGCTCTGGAAACGCAGATCGGTCTTGAAATCCTGTGCGATTTCACGTACCAGACGCTGGAAGGGCAACTTGCGGATGAGCAGCTCGGTGCTCTTCTGGTAACGACGGATCTCACGAAGAGCGACGGTGCCAGGCCTGTAGCGATGAGGCTTCTTCACTCCACCGGTAGCCGGTGCGCTTTTGCGGGCGGCCTTCGTCGCCAGCTGCTTCCTCGGGGCCTTGCCACCGGTCGACTTACGAGCTGTCTGCTTAGTACGAGCCATGATCACGATTCGAGTACTGACTACAAATGTGTGCCGTTCGAATAGCGCGCCTAGTTTTTATTGTGTCGCGGTCGCCTCTTGGCGGTAAGTCTGTACCCGTCTCCGATTGGTTGCCGCTTGTGGGCGGAGTTTCGTTCGAGCCCCTTCCGGTGTTATGATTTTAGCTTTCGACTGTTTGTTGCGCTAATTCTACACGAAGGTAACATTTCATCAGCGTTTCAGGAGTCCCGCATCGTACACAGTACCTGCGCAATATAACACTTGGTCGAGAAATTTAGGAAAGGTGCACACCACGCAAAATTCTGCAGTTGACACCGACTTGCTGCTTGGCTGAACAAGAGCGCCCTTCTCGGGGGGCGGCTTATTTCGAGCCCCTTCCGGTTATCCGTTCAGGCGGATGGGGCAACATTTGCTCACGTTTTGCTTTTACCGACACGTTAGCGTACGGTCAATGCCAGTGACACTTTGACAACAATCGATAGGTGTGAATACAACAACGAACACCATAGGAGCTAGCCAGTTATGCTGCCATAACCGTAGATATTCTGAAGATTCCATCTCACAATCATGACTAATTTACAAACTTCACAACACTAGCTACCGTTCTGGTAACACGTATTTGTTTATACCCGTTGCTTCCATATGATACACATGCAGTGAATAGTGATATAGGTAGCCTAGTATAATATCACACGACAACTATGTAATGTGCAATATAATTATATCTGGACGCACCCAATTTCACCGACTAGTCATTGCGCTGCCTGATTATAGCAGCAGTAAGTGTTATGTGAAGAAATAATAAGACGGTTCGTAACATTGCCGGGAACACATACTTGGTGAAGTAACATGAGTGACAGGCCTTCAGTGATCTATATAGCGGAGAGGATTGGACGAACGTACACGCTTAGGACAGGGGCCCTAATAGGTAATGAAGCCGTAAAGTTGCAACCTGAGGTAAACTACCAGTTTTAATCGTTTCTACGAAAGTGTACGCACAACAGGAACAACGTTGTTTAACCGTGTAATTATACATGCTACTATGATACTTTGGCATTTGCCTTGATTTAAGAAATCGGTACTTTTTGATGAATAACACCCAAACGTACGAAACAAGTGTTGACAATTATTATTCAAGTATACGGGGCATGTTGATCAAGTGTAAACACGTATTTTAGAGGTGGACGATCTCGGAACACAATGCTAAGCGTGTATAAGATGCGACTTGCACTGGTAGGTCGGAAGAACAGTGCACAAATGCGATAAAAGTAGCAACTCTCTTTTGAGAAAATGTGGTTGGCTCTGAAAAGAGCCGTTTGTTGCGGTGTCGCCGACAGTGAGAATCTAACCTCCGAAACCGTACAGGGTGCGGCCCTGACGTTTCAGTGCGTAGACGACGTCCATGGCGGTGACGGTCTTGCGCTTGGCGTGCTCGGTGTAAGTGACGGCGTCACGGATGACGTTCTCGAGGAAGACCTTGAGTACACCGCGAGTCTCCTCGTAGATGAGACCCGAGATTCGCTTGACTCCACCACGGCGAGCGAGACGACGGATTGCCGGCTTGGTGATACCCTGGATGTTATCACGCAAAACTTTGCGATGACGCTTAGCGCCACCCTTTCCAAGACCCTTTCCTCCTTTGCCGCGACCAGACATGTTTAGCTCTTCGAATACGATGGCTCAACGAATGATTACTCAAGCAGCCGCCGCTCTTTATAGCGAGAAAGGCGCGCACTATTGTGTGCCGACACGGACTGCAGAGTAGAACGGCAAGTGCAGACACGGACTGCGGGGTAGAGTGCTACAGCTCGAGTAAACACGGACCGCGTAGTAGAACGTGCTTCGCAGCGCGGTAGTTTGCGCGCGTTTAAATGTTACCGCCGACCAACCGTTTCCTTTGTGTTTTCTTGCAACCAACAACCCACTGTGCTGCACTATTTTACTTAAATTAAATAATCAACTGTTCTTCTTCTCTATCACACATTGATAATAGTCGTAAGACATGTGTTCCTTACTAAGTGCACGTTTAACTATCACCCTCTTTGTCAGTTCTGTAAGTGCGTTATATAACAACAATAATAATAATGTCAAACTTCTATAGCGCCTAAATCCCCAGCAATCGGAGCTAAGAGGCGCAACATACAAGAATCGTTGGACAAAATCGTTAACATGGACTAGCAAGAGTGTCGTCATTAGAGCTACGGACCGCCGAAGGTTAGGATGGGAATCCAGTTTCAAATAAATAAGTGTTCAGTTTTATACGAGTAGCTGCTGTTCTCTTAATAAAACTAAAATGTAACAACTACAAAATGACAAGCACGCCCGTCTCAGTCACGTCATTTCTAGTAGGCAGTTTGCGATCATGCACCCGCACATTCCTGCGATCTACGTGTAACGTGTACATACAAATACAGCCGTGTTAAGAAAACGCTAGTTCGGCAGTCTGCCCAAAGCGTCACAATATTCACCGAAGCTGGTAGCGAACAGAGACGCACGCGATAGCGGCTTCCCAACGCAGTAGTCAGACCGTATATAGATAGATCTATTTATGTTTGGTCTTTGTTGCCAACAAGTACATGTACATAGATCTACAGTGTGTAATATGACATGTTGAGGTTTTCATTCATACACATTCATGGATAAAACGCAGCTAATTAAGGGGCTTGTGAAGCTGCTGGTGGTTATTATAAACCGTGTCCGGCTGGTCGGTGGACAGTGAGAATGCACGCTTTTAATCGTGAATGGAAGTAGCGAATGCGTGGTCGACTTTTGCGTACGCAAACAGTACTTATGTTATGGCTAAAGTCGAGGGTGGAAGAAGTCGGGTAAGAAAGAAAGAAATGGGTATAGTAACTAAATAGTAGACTATGATGCGAGGCCACGAGATGCCGTCACGGGAACACAAGATTATACACAGAACATTGCGACAAATAGTCACTACTCTTTTGTGATAAAGTGGTTGGCTCTGAAAAGAGCCGTTTGTTTTCGTAGCGTAAATGTAACGCTTAGCGGGTGCTCGTGTACTTGGTGACGGCCTTCGTTCCCTCGCTGACGGCGTGCTTAGCGAGCTCGCCAGGCAGCAGCAGACGGACGGCGGTCTGGATCTCGCGGCTCGTGATTGTCGAGCGCTTGTTGTAGTGAGCGAGACGGGAAGACTCGGCGGCGATGCGCTCGAAGATATCATTAACGAACGAATTCATGATGCTCATTGCCTTGCTCGAGATACCAGTGTCAGGGTGGACCTGCTTCAGAACCTTGTAGATGTAGATTCCGTAGCTCTCCCTCCTTCGTCGACGGTGCTTCTTGTTACCGCTGCTTGGCGTCTTTGCCTTGCTGACGGCCTTCTTGGCGCCCTTCGATGCTGCTTTAGGAGGCATGTTGTAGTAGTCGTTGTATGAATACACAGAGAACTGCCGGTGCAGATCAGCCACGCGGCTTTTATAGCGCGCGACGTGTGGCGAAGGGTCGTTACGGTCACGTGGTCGAGCGAGCGGCGATCGTTTGGCGCGCGCGTCGCTCAGCTCGGCACGCCGCTGTAGTATAAAAGGAAGAATCGGCCGTGGCTGCGGCATTCTCTGTTTCTCATCAGAACACAACAGTCATGTCTGGACGCGGTAAGGGAGGAAAGGCGAAGGGAAAGAGCAAGACGCGCTCGTCGCGTGCCGGACTTCAGTTCCCCGTCGGTCGTATTCACCGTCATCTGCGCAAGGGCAACTATGCCCAGCGCGTCGGAGCCGGAGCGCCCGTCTACCTGGCTGCCGTCATGGAGTATCTGGCTGCTGAGGTTCTCGAGCTGGCAGGAAACGCAGCCCGCGACAACAAGAAGTCGAGGATCATCCCCCGTCACTTGCAGCTCGCCATCCGCAACGACGAGGAGTTGAACAAGCTCCTGTCTGGCGTCACCATCGCCCAGGGTGGTGTACTGCCGAACATCCAGGCGGTGCTTCTGCCGAAGAAGACCCAGAAGGCCCACTAGACGACACTCGTCTCGAAACAAAAACAAACGGTTCTTTTCAGAGCCAACCACATCCTCAAAGAGGAGTGTCTGCTACTCATTGTTATCGTGCTGTTTTCTGCATTCCGCTTCGTCTCATTTCCCCGTCTCATCCTAGTACCCAGTTGTAATGACACCTTTGTTTCGTTGCCGCTGAGAAATCGCATTCACACTCTGCTCTGTGCGCGTCTATTCCAGTTAGCACTTTTTAAATCGCCAATTCACAGTGCAAGCTGTTACATAGTGGTTTATCGGACAGCATGTCTGCAAACAGCAAGTGCTATGACAGCAGTAGGCTGTATTGTACGGAGCACGGTTACATGTCCTGTTATGTGTTATGTTCTCGTGCCTGCTCAAATTATACGACGGATTATACACATATACTCAGTTACGTTGCTCACGCGAATGGTTAGCATAGTCGGTTGAAACACTTGATAACGCTTTATGATGCAACTAGTCGCGCATACTGTCATAAATGTGACAGGCCGCAATGACCCAGACCATGAAGTACATTTCATAAAAGTGAGGAAAAGCCACAGTACATATTATATTCGCAGGGGTGAAAGTATCGATTTATTATTAGTTTGAATAATGAAATTTGGAATTGTTATCTTCACAAAGTGTAGTTCGTGGCCTGTTTTGGCTTGAGTGGTATGCAATTTGAAGCGTAAATACTAACTCTGGTGTCGTCTGCCTGAAAACTTGAACTCCTTGAATGGGTCAATCCAATCACCCATAATTGTGTAACATATTGACATAAACGGGTGACACTGGTATCATTGTAAAACTGAAACGTTACCCTTTGAAAGGGTTCTCGTAATTCCATTCCGCCGAAATGTACTTTATGCTGTGAACCGTCGTGACCCGTCACACATTCTTTTGATTGGGGCGCGTATGAGCAGGCTTTTTAAAAGAACTGGAGGTATTCGGTTTTCACTAATCGTGTCAATTATGTCGACGACATGACGGCAGTGGATGGGAAGAAGGTGCAAAATGTGTCATGGTCACCTCTCCTTACGATCAAACAAAAATGTAACATGGTAAAGTGAAGCATAACATGAACTGTGCCCTGTGTCCCGTATCCACGCTTTCACAAGTTACCATGTCTAACAATTAAAGTAACTTATTTAAACACACCCTTGACAAGTTGCATGGCACCTGTTTGTTATCACGGGAGCGCAATTACTCAAATATGTCACGGCCACTTCACAACAACATCCCAACAATTAGTATTTGGTTTGCTAATCTTGCATTGTTTCATTGAGAAGGTATTCGTCTGAATGACGGTTGTCACTGTTTAAACGTCCGGTGCTGTTGACACATGCATACATTATAGGTCAACTATCAGTTGGAATAACTCGCAAACAAACCAGTTATCTTGGTATGTTTGCATCAATAGATGTAATTGAAAAGTAATATACTAGCACGCATTATTTTTGGACGTAATACTCTTACATGAACGTTTTAAAAAAGCACTTATGTTGCAATTACAGAAGGCACAAAACGTGTAATTATTACCTATTACTCTATTACTGTGAACCCAAATGTGTTCGCAATGATGCACATGAATGTCAATACATGCGATAAACGCTGGTAGCTTTTGTCACAGGTTTTTTTTAGACGTAAGTGGGACGTCGATTCTAGTCGGGCTTCAGGCGTGTGGTGTCAATATGTTACCAAATGTTAACTGTGTCTCGCTTTCGTAACGGAACGCGTTCGACACACGAACCACTTACTTACCTTGCGGAGACGAAACACTCGACGTTTGTAAATGCACACGGGGAAACGATTTGGGTAATACACACAGTATGCTGCAACGACAACTGGAATATAGCAGACATGGACATAACAAGCCATTTAGTACGGTACATGTATACTTAATTACACACTTCCTTACCTACTTGCTTGCTTACTTACTTGTACACTTGGTCGCATTTAACCGATGACCAGATACCTCAATCTCTTCTTGAAGTTGTTCAAAGAGGGGGTTGGTACAACTTATTCGGGAAGTATATTACAAGAAACGATTATGCGATTGGTATTTATGTATGCGAATAGGTATTCCGTAATATTATGTTGTGGTCTCTCACAGTAACAGCAGATCGATTAATGATTTGATCTGAGTTGCTACTGTTACTGCTACTGAGGTATTTGAATTCGCCTCTGTTCCAAGCAAACATATATTCAATCGAGTTTCTGCGCTCCCTTTTGATATTGATGTGATTACTTTGTTGTCATTTCTTTGTAAAAGCGATTCCAGACTGGAGAGGCATATGCCAGTGTTGGTTTAATAATATTAATAATAATTGCTTTATTGACAGACTCCATGCAACATACAAGTACGTTATCATGGTTCTATAGTTGTGTTATAAACACTAGTTACAAAGTAGAGAAAAAAAATCACCAGTCAACAAAAATGTATAAATATATATGTCAAATTTCGAATAACAGCAGCACAGTTAGGTAAATTATTGTTAACAAACATTTCACTAGCACTACAGTATCAGTCATAACCTAACACCATTCGAAATATATTGTTGTCAGAGACATACAATTTCTTGATAGCATAGTTAAGAAAATTCCACCAAGGATGGGCAGTATACATAGGTGAGCAAAAAGTAGTAAACAATGTTTTCTTTACATCATTTGAGCATTTCTTATGATCATGTTGCCTTGTGCATACGACTGTCGACATTGTCTAGATATATCATTGTCATCTAGCATACTATTCGAAATGATTTGACCCAAATATTTTACAGATTCTACCTCACATAGTTTGTTGTTACCAAGCATAAAACTCGGAAATTTAACATTCTTACAACTCTTGTTTCTAATTATCCTGTCCATAAACTTTTTGGAATTGTACTTTATATAATCATATATAGGCATACTTAGTCTTTATTATCTGCTCAGATCTACTTCCGAAACACCGCTTAATTAATACAGCGTTGATCTGCTATTCCTGTAAAACTGCGTTATGTGAATGCTTGGCTCTAAACTACTAGAGGTAGTTGGTCCTAATGATGACGTTTTGAAATTTGATAAGCAGGCCCTGGTGAGTAGCGTTCCAAGCTAGAAGAACCCCGTCTATGACAATACTATGTAATGTGGTAAATTACCTTGCCTATTAATGTGGAATATATATTTTGGGATAGAGGAAACTAGGACACAACGAATGAGATGTGGGTGAAATGTGAAGGAATAACAAGATTACGCGAATAAACATCACAACCGAGGGTAACATTCTCTCATGTGAGAAGGTGGTTGGCTCTGAAAAGAGCCGTTTGTTTCGTATGAGTCGAACGACGCAGTACGCACGTTTAAGCACGCTCGCCACGGATTCGTCGGGCCAGCTGGATGTCTTTCGGCATGATGGTGACTCGCTTGGCGTGGATGGCGCACAAGTTCGTGTCCTCGAAAAGACCGACCAAGTAAGCCTCGCTAGCCTCCTGCAGGGCCATGACGGCCGAGCTCTGGAAACGCAGATCGGTCTTGAAATCCTGTGCGATTTCACGTACCAGACGCTGGAAGGGCAACTTGCGGATGAGCAGCTCGGTGCTCTTCTGGTAACGACGGATCTCACGAAGAGCGACGGTGCCAGGCCTGTAGCGATGAGGCTTCTTCACTCCACCGGTAGCCGGTGCGCTTTTGCGGGCGGCCTTCGTCGCCAGCTGCTTCCTCGGGGCCTTGCCACCGGTCGACTTACGAGCTGTCTGCTTAGTACGAGCCATGATCACGATTCGAGTACTGACTACAAATGTGTGCCGTTCGAATAGCGCGCCTAGTTTTTATTGTGTCGCGGTCGCCTCTTGGCGGTAAGTCTGTACCCGTCTCCGATTGGTTGCCGCTTGTGGGCGGAGTTTCGTTCGAGCCCCTTCCGGTGTTATGATTTTAGCTTTCGACTGTTTGTTGCGCTAATTCTACACGAAGGTAACATTTCATCAGCGTTTCAGGAGTCCCGCATCGTACACAGTACCTGCGCAATATAACACTTGGTCGAGAAATTTAGGAAAGGTGCACACCACGCAAAATTCTGCAGTTGACACCGACTTGCTGCTTGGCTGAACAAGAGCGCCCTTCTCGGGGGGCGGCTTATTTCGAGCCCCTTCCGGTTATCCGTTCAGGCGGATGGGGCAACATTTGCTCACGTTTTGCTTTTACCGACACGTTAGCGTACGGTCAATGCCAGTGACACTTTGACAACAATCGATAGGTGTGAATACAACAACGAACACCATAGGAGCTAGCCAGTTATGCTGCCATAACCGTAGATATTCTGAAGATTCCATCTCACAATCATGACTAATTTACAAACTTCACAACACTAGCTACCGTTCTGGTAACACGTATTTGTTTATACCCGTTGCTTCCATATGATACACATGCAGTGAATAGTGATATAGGTAGCCTAGTATAATATCACACGACAACTATGTAATGTGCAATATAATTATATCTGGACGCACCCAATTTCACCGACTAGTCATTGCGCTGCCTGATTATAGCAGCAGTAAGTGTTATGTGAAGAAATAATAAGACGGTTCGTAACATTGCCGGGAACACATACTTGGTGAAGTAACATGAGTGACAGGCCTTCAGTGATCTATATAGCGGAGAGGATTGGACGAACGTACACGCTTAGGACAGGGGCCCTAATAGGTAATGAAGCCGTAAAGTTGCAACCTGAGGTAAACTACCAGTTTTAATCGTTTCTACGAAAGTGTACGCACAACAGGAACAACGTTGTTTAACCGTGTAATTATACATGCTACTATGATACTTTGGCATTTGCCTTGATTTAAGAAATCGGTACTTTTTGATGAATAACACCCAAACGTACGAAACAAGTGTTGACAATTATTATTCAAGTATACGGGGCATGTTGATCAAGTGTAAACACGTATTTTAGAGGTGGACGATCTCGGAACACAATGCTAAGCGTGTATAAGATGCGACTTGCACTGGTAGGTCGGAAGAACAGTGCACAAATGCGATAAAAGTAGCAACTCTCTTTTGAGAAAATGTGGTTGGCTCTGAAAAGAGCCGTTTGTTGCGGTGTCGCCGACAGTGAGAATCTAACCTCCGAAACCGTACAGGGTGCGGCCCTGACGTTTCAGTGCGTAGACGACGTCCATGGCGGTGACGGTCTTGCGCTTGGCGTGCTCGGTGTAAGTGACGGCGTCACGGATGACGTTCTCGAGGAAGACCTTGAGTACACCGCGAGTCTCCTCGTAGATGAGACCCGAGATTCGCTTGACTCCACCACGGCGAGCGAGACGACGGATTGCCGGCTTGGTGATACCCTGGATGTTATCACGCAAAACTTTGCGATGACGCTTAGCGCCACCCTTTCCAAGACCCTTTCCTCCTTTGCCGCGACCAGACATGTTTAGCTCTTCGAATACGATGGCTCAACGAATGATTACTCAAGCAGCCGCCGCTCTTTATAGCGAGAAAGGCGCGCACTATTGTGTGCCGACACGGACTGCAGAGTAGAACGGCAAGTGCAGACACGGACTGCGGGGTAGAGTGCTACAGCTCGAGTAAACACGGACCGCGTAGTAGAACGTGCTTCGCAGCGCGGTAGTTTGCGCGCGTTTAAATGTTACCGCCGACCAACCGTTTCCTTTGTGTTTTCTTGCAACCAACAACCCACTGTGCTGCACTATTTTACTTAAATTAAATAATCAACTGTTCTTCTTCTCTATCACACATTGATAATAGTCGTAAGACATGTGTTCCTTACTAAGTGCACGTTTAACTATCACCCTCTTTGTCAGTTCTGTAAGTGCGTTATATAACAACCATAATAATAATGTCAAACTTCTATAGCGCCTAAATCCCCAGCAATCGGAGCTAAGAGGCGCAACATACAAGAATCGTTGGACAAAATCGTTAACATGGACTAGCAAGAGTGTCGTCATTAGAGCTACGGACCGCCGAAGGTTAGGATGGGAATCCAGTTTCAAATAAATAAGTGTTCAGTTTTATACGAGTAGCTGCTGTTCTCTTAATAAAACTAAAATGTAACAACTACAAAATGACAAGCACGCCCGTCTCAGTCACGTCATTTCTAGTAGGCAGTTTGCGATCATGCACCCGCACATTCCTGCGATCTACGTGTAACGTGTACATACAAATACAGCCGTGTTAAGAAAACGCTAGTTCGGCAGTCTGCCCAAAGCGTCACAATATTCACCGAAGCTGGTAGCGAACAGAGACGCACGCGATAGCGGCTTCCCAACGCAGTAGTCAGACCGTATATAGATAGATCTATTTATGTTTGGTCTTTGTTGCCAACAAGTACATGTACATAGATCTACAGTGTGTAATATGACATGTTGAGGTTTTCATTCATACACATTCATGGATAAAACGCAGCTAATTAAGGGGCTTGTGAAGCTGCTGGTGGTTATTATAAACCGTGTCCGGCTGGTCGGTGGACAGTGAGAATGCACGCTTTTAATCGTGAATGGAAGTAGCGAATGCGTGGTCGACTTTTGCGTACGCAAACAGTACTTATGTTATGGCTAAAGTCGAGGGTGGAAGAAGTCGGGTAAGAAAGAAAGAAATGGGTATAGTAACTAAATAGTAGACTATGATGCGAGGCCACGAGATGCCGTCACGGGAACACAAGATTATACACAGAACATTGCGACAAATAGTCACTACTCTTTTGTGATAAAGTGGTTGGCTCTGAAAAGAGCCGTTTGTTTTCGTAGCGTAAATGTAACGCTTAGCGGGTGCTCGTGTACTTGGTGACGGCCTTCGTTCCCTCGCTGACGGCGTGCTTAGCGAGCTCGCCAGGCAGCAGCAGACGGACGGCGGTCTGGATCTCGCGGCTCGTGATTGTCGAGCGCTTGTTGTAGTGAGCGAGACGGGAAGACTCGGCGGCGATGCGCTCGAAGATATCATTAACGAACGAATTCATGATGCTCATTGCCTTGCTCGAGATACCAGTGTCAGGGTGGACCTGCTTCAGAACCTTGTAGATGTAGATTCCGTAGCTCTCCCTCCTTCGTCGACGGTGCTTCTTGTTACCGCTGCTTGGCGTCTTTGCCTTGCTGACGGCCTTCTTGGCGCCCTTCGATGCTGCTTTAGGAGGCATGTTGTAGTAGTCGTTGTATGAATACACAGAGAACTGCCGGTGCAGATCAGCCACGCGGCTTTTATAGCGCGCGACGTGTGGCGAAGGGTCGTTACGGTCACGTGGTCGAGCGAGCGGCGATCGTTTGGCGCGCGCGTCGCTCAGCTCGGCACGCCGCTGTAGTATAAAAGGAAGAATCGGCCGTGGCTGCGGCATTCTCTGTTTCTCATCAGAACACAACAGTCATGTCTGGACGCGGTAAGGGAGGAAAGGCGAAGGGAAAGAGCAAGACGCGCTCGTCGCGTGCCGGACTTCAGTTCCCCGTCGGTCGTATTCACCGTCATCTGCGCAAGGGCAACTATGCCCAGCGCGTCGGAGCCGGAGCGCCCGTCTACCTGGCTGCCGTCATGGAGTATCTGGCTGCTGAGGTTCTCGAGCTGGCAGGAAACGCAGCCCGCGACAACAAGAAGTCGAGGATCATCCCCCGTCACTTGCAGCTCGCCATCCGCAACGACGAGGAGTTGAACAAGCTCCTGTCTGGCGTCACCATCGCCCAGGGTGGTGTACTGCCGAACATCCAGGCGGTGCTTCTGCCGAAGAAGACCCAGAAGGCCCACTAGACGACACTCGTCTCGAAACAAAAACAAACGGTTCTTTTCAGAGCCAACCACATCCTCAAAGAGGAGTGTCTGCTACTCATTGTTATCGTGCTGTTTTCTGCATTCCGCTTCGTCTCATTTCCCCGTCTCATCCTAGTACCCAGTTGTAATGACACCTTTGTTTCGTTGCCGCTGAGAAATCGCATTCACACTCTGCTCTGTGCGCGTCTATTCCAGTTAGCACTTTTTAAATCGCCAATTCACAGTGCAAGCTGTTACATAGTGGTTTATCGGACAGCATGTCTGCAAACAGCAAGTGCTATGACAGCAGTAGGCTGTATTGTACGGAGCACGGTTACATGTCCTGTTATGTGTTATGTTCTCGTGCCTGCTCAAATTATACGACGGATTATACACATATACTCAGTTACGTTGCTCACGCGAATGGTTAGCATAGTCGGTTGAAACACTTGATAACGCTTTATGATGCAACTAGTCGCGCATACTGTCATAAATGTGACAGGCCGCAATGACCCAGACCATGAAGTACATTTCATAAAAGTGAGGAAAAGCCACAGTACATATTGTATTCGCAGGGGTGAAAGTATCGATTTATTATTAGTTTGAATAATGAAATTTGGAATTGTTATCTTCACAAAGTGTAGTTCGTGGCCTGTTTTGGCTTGAGTGGTATGCAATTTGAAGCGTAAATACTAACTCTGGTGTCGTCTGCCTGAAAACTTGAACTCCTTGAATGGGTCAATCCAATCACCCATAATTGTGTAACATATTGACATAAACGGGTGACACTGGTATCATTGTAAAACTGAAACGTTACCCTTTGAAAGGGTTCTCGTAATTCCATTCCGCCGAAATGTACTTTATGCTGTGAACCGTCGTGACCCGTCACACATTCTTTTGATTGGGGCGCGTATGAGCAGGCTTTTTAAAAGAACTGGAGGTATTCGGTTTTCACTAATCGTGTCAATTATGTCGACGACATGACGGCAGTGGATGGGAAGAAGGTGCAAAATGTGTCATGGTCACCTCTCCTTTCGATCAAACAAAAATGTAACATGGTAAAGTGAAGCATAACATGAACTGTGCCCTGTGTCCCGTATCCACGCTTTCACAAGTTACCATGTCTAACAATTAAAGTAACTTATTTAAACACACCCTTGACAAGTTGCATGGCACCTGTTTGTTATCACGGGAGCGCAATTACTCAAATATGTCACGGCCACTTCACAACAACATCCCAACAATTAGTATTTGGTTTGCTAATCTTGCATTGTTTCATTGAGAAGGTATTCGTCTGAATGACGGTTGTCACTGTTTAAACGTCCGGTGCTGTTGACACATGCATACATTATAGGTCAACTATCAGTTGGAATAACTCGCAAACAAACCAGTTATCTTGGTATGTTTGCATCAATAGATGTAATTGAAAAGTAATATACTAGCACGCATTATTTTTGGACGTAATACTCTTACATGAACGTTTTAAAAAAGCACTTATGTTGCAATTACAGAAGGCACAAAACGTGTAATTATTACCTATTACTCTATTACTGTGAACCCAAATGTGTTCGCAATGATGCACATGAATGTCAATACATGCGATAAACGCTGGTAGCTTTTGTCACAGGTTTTTTTTAGACGTAAGTGGGACGTCGATTCTAGTCGGGCTTCAGGCGTGTGGTGTCAATATGTTACCAAATGTTAACTGTGTCTCGCTTTCGTAACGGAACGCGTTCGACACACGAACCACTTACTTACCTTGCGGAGACGAAACACTCGACGTTTGTAAATGCACACGGGGAAACGATTTGGGTAATACACACAGTATGCTGCAACGACAACTGGAATATAGCAGACATGGACATAACAAGCCATTTAGTACGGTACATGTATACTTAATTACACACTTCCTTACCTACTTGCTTGCTTACTTACTTGTACACTTGGTCGCATTTAACCGATGACCAGATACCTCAATCTCTTCTTGAAGTTGTTCAAAGAGGGGGTTGGTACAACTTATTCGGGAAGTATATTACAAGAAACGATTATGCGATTGGTATTTATGTATGCGAATAGGTATTCCGTAATATTATGTTGTGGTCTCTCACAGTAACAGCAGATCGATTAATGATTTGATCTGAGTTGCTACTGTTACTGCTACTGAGGTATTTGAATTCGCCTCTGTTCCAAGCAAACATATATTCAATCGAGTTTCTGCGCTCCCTTTTGATATTGATGTGATTACTTTGTTGTCATTTCTTTGTAAAAGCGATTCCAGACTGGAGAGGCATATGCCAGTGTTGGTTTAATAATATTAATAATAATTGCTTTATTGACAGACTCCATGCAACATACAAGTACGTTATCATGGTTCTATAGTTGTGTTATAAACACTAGTTACAAAGTAGAGAAAAAAAATCACCAGTCAACAAAAATGTATAAATATATATGTCAAATTTCGAATAACAGCAGCACAGTTAGGTAAATTATTGTTAACAAACATTTCACTAGCACTACAGTATCAGTCATAACCTAACACCATTCGAAATATATTGTTGTCAGAGACATACAATTTCTTGATAGCATAGTTAAGAAAATTCCACCAAGGATGGGCAGTATACATAGGTGAGCAAAAAGTAGTAAACAATGTTTTCTTTACATCATTTGAGCATTTCTTATGATCATGTTGCCTTGTGCATACGACTGTCGACATTGTCTAGATATATCATTGTCATCTAGCATACTATTCGAAATGATTTGACCCAAATATTTTACAGATTCTACCTCACATAGTTTGTTGTTACCAAGCATAAAACTCGGAAATTTAACATTCTTACAACTCTTGTTTCTAATTATCCTGCCCATAAACTTTTTGGAATTGTACTTTATATAATCATATATAGGCATACTTAGTCTTTATTATCTGCTCAGATCTACTTCCGAAACACCGCTTAATTAATACAGCGTTGATCTGCTATTCCTGTAAAACTGCGTTATGTGAATGCTTGGCTCTAAACTACTAGAGGTAGTTGGTCCTAATGATGACGTTTTGAAATTTGATAAGCAGGCCCTGGTGAGTAGCGTTCCAAGCTAGAAGAACCCCGTCTATGACAATACTATGTAATGTGGTAAATTACCTTGCCTATTAATGTGGAATATATATTTTGGGATAGAGGAAACTAGGACACAACGAATGAGATGTGGGTGAAATGTGAAGGAATAACAAGATTACGCGAATAAACATCACAACCGAGGGTAACATTCTCTCATGTGAGAAGGTGGTTGGCTCTGAAAAGAGCCGTTTGTTTCGTATGAGTCGAACGACGCAGTACGCACGTTTAAGCACGCTCGCCACGGATTCGTCGGGCCAGCTGGATGTCTTTCGGCATGATGGTGACTCGCTTGGCGTGGATGGCGCACAAGTTCGTGTCCTCGAAAAGACCGACCAAGTAAGCCTCGCTAGCCTCCTGCAGGGCCATGACGGCCGAGCTCTGGAAACGCAGATCGGTCTTGAAATCCTGTGCGATTTCACGTACCAGACGCTGGAAGGGCAACTTGCGGATGAGCAGCTCGGTGCTCTTCTGGTAACGACGGATCTCACGAAGAGCGACGGTGCCAGGCCTGTAGCGATGAGGCTTCTTCACTCCACCGGTAGCCGGTGCGCTTTTGCGGGCGGCCTTCGTCGCCAGCTGCTTCCTCGGGGCCTTGCCACCGGTCGACTTACGAGCTGTCTGCTTAGTACGAGCCATGATCACGATTCGAGTACTGACTACAAATGTGTGCCGTTCGAATAGCGCGCCTAGTTTTTATTGTGTCGCGGTCGCCTCTTGGCGGTAAGTCTGTACCCGTCTCCGATTGGTTGCCGCTTGTGGGCGGAGTTTCGTTCGAGCCCCTTCCGGTGTTATGATTTTAGCTTTCGACTGTTTGTTGCGCTAATTCTACACGAAGGTAACATTTCATCAGCGTTTCAGGAGTCCCGCATCGTACACAGTACCTGCGCAATATAACACTTGGTCGAGAAATTTAGGAAAGGTGCACACCACGCAAAATTCTGCAGTTGACACCGACTTGCTGCTTGGCTGAACAAGAGCGCCCTTCTCGGGGGGCGGCTTATTTCGAGCCCCTTCCGGTTATCCGTTCAGGCGGATGGGGCAACATTTGCTCACGTTTTGCTTTTACCGACACGTTAGCGTACGGTCAATGCCAGTGACACTTTGACAACAATCGATAGGTGTGAATACAACAACGAACACCATAGGAGCTAGCCAGTTATGCTGCCATAACCGTAGATATTCTGAAGATTCCATCTCACAATCATGACTAATTTACAAACTTCACAACACTAGCTACCGTTCTGGTAACACGTATTTGTTTATACCCGTTGCTTCCATATGATACACATGCAGTGAATAGTGATATAGGTAGCCTAGTATAATATCACACGACAACTATGTAATGTGCAATATAATTATATCTGGACGCACCCAATTTCACCGACTAGTCATTGCGCTGCCTGATTATAGCAGCAGTAAGTGTTATGTGAAGAAATAATAAGACGGTTCGTAACATTGCCGGGAACACATACTTGGTGAAGTAACATGAGTGACAGGCCTTCAGTGATCTATATAGCGGAGAGGATTGGACGAACGTACACGCTTAGGACAGGGGCCCTAATAGGTAATGAAGCCGTAAAGTTGCAACCTGAGGTAAACTACCAGTTTTAATCGTTTCTACGAAAGTGTACGCACAACAGGAACAACGTTGTTTAACCGTGTAATTATACATGCTACTATGATACTTTGGCATTTGCCTTGATTTAAGAAATCGGTACTTTTTGATGAATAACACCCAAACGTACGAAACAAGTGTTGACAATTATTATTCAAGTATACGGGGCATGTTGATCAAGTGTAAACACGTATTTTAGAGGTGGACGATCTCGGAACACAATGCTAAGCGTGTATAAGATGCGACTTGCACTGGTAGGTCGGAAGAACAGTGCACAAATGCGATAAAAGTAGCAACTCTCTTTTGAGAAAATGTGGTTGGCTCTGAAAAGAGCCGTTTGTTGCGGTGTCGCCGACAGTGAGAATCTAACCTCCGAAACCGTACAGGGTGCGGCCCTGACGTTTCAGTGCGTAGACGACGTCCATGGCGGTGACGGTCTTGCGCTTGGCGTGCTCGGTGTAAGTGACGGCGTCACGGATGACGTTCTCGAGGAAGACCTTGAGTACACCGCGAGTCTCCTCGTAGATGAGACCCGAGATTCGCTTGACTCCACCACGGCGAGCGAGACGACGGATTGCCGGCTTGGTGATACCCTGGATGTTATCACGCAAAACTTTGCGATGACGCTTAGCGCCACCCTTTCCAAGACCCTTTCCTCCTTTGCCGCGACCAGACATGTTTAGCTCTTCGAATACGATGGCTCAACGAATGATTACTCAAGCAGCCGCCGCTCTTTATAGCGAGAAAGGCGCGCACTATTGTGTGCCGACACGGACTGCAGAGTAGAACGGCAAGTGCAGACACGGACTGCGGGGTAGAGTGCTACAGCTCGAGTAAACACGGACCGCGTAGTAGAACGTGCTTCGCAGCGCGGTAGTTTGCGCGCGTTTAAATGTTACCGCCGACCAACCGTTTCCTTTGTGTTTTCTTGCAACCAACAACCCACTGTGCTGCACTATTTTACTTAAATTAAATAATCAACTGTTCTTCTTCTCTATCACACATTGATAATAGTCGTAAGACATGTGTTCCTTACTAAGTGCACGTTTAACTATCACCCTCTTTGTCAGTTCTGTAAGTGCGTTATATAACAACCATAATAATAATGTCAAACTTCTATAGCGCCTAAATCCCCAGCAATCGGAGCTAAGAGGCGCAACATACAAGAATCGTTGGACAAAATCGTTAACATGGACTAGCAAGAGTGTCGTCATTAGAGCTACGGACCGCCGAAGGTTAGGATGGGAATCCAGTTTCAAATAAATAAGTGTTCAGTTTTATACGAGTAGCTGCTGTTCTCTTAATAAAACTAAAATGTAACAACTACAAAATGACAAGCACGCCCGTCTCAGTCACGTCATTTCTAGTAGGCAGTTTGCGATCATGCACCCGCACATTCCTGCGATCTACGTGTAACGTGTACATACAAATACAGCCGTGTTAAGAAAACGCTAGTTCGGCAGTCTGCCCAAAGCGTCACAATATTCACCGAAGCTGGTAGCGAACAGAGACGCACGCGATAGCGGCTTCCCAACGCAGTAGTCAGACCGTATATAGATAGATCTATTTATGTTTGGTCTTTGTTGCCAACAAGTACATGTACATAGATCTACAGTGTGTAATATGACATGTTGAGGTTTTCATTCATACACATTCATGGATAAAACGCAGCTAATTAAGGGGCTTGTGAAGCTGCTGGTGGTTATTATAAACCGTGTCCGGCTGGTCGGTGGACAGTGAGAATGCACGCTTTTAATCGTGAATGGAAGTAGCGAATGCGTGGTCGACTTTTGCGTACGCAAACAGTACTTATGTTATGGCTAAAGTCGAGGGTGGAAGAAGTCGGGTAAGAAAGAAAGAAATGGGTATAGTAACTAAATAGTAGACTATGATGCGAGGCCACGAGATGCCGTCACGGGAACACAAGATTATACACAGAACATTGCGACAAATAGTCACTACTCTTTTGTGATAAAGTGGTTGGCTCTGAAAAGAGCCGTTTGTTTTCGTAGCGTAAATGTAACGCTTAGCGGGTGCTCGTGTACTTGGTGACGGCCTTCGTTCCCTCGCTGACGGCGTGCTTAGCGAGCTCGCCAGGCAGCAGCAGACGGACGGCGGTCTGGATCTCGCGGCTCGTGATTGTCGAGCGCTTGTTGTAGTGAGCGAGACGGGAAGACTCGGCGGCGATGCGCTCGAAGATATCATTAACGAACGAATTCATGATGCTCATTGCCTTGCTCGAGATACCAGTGTCAGGGTGGACCTGCTTCAGAACCTTGTAGATGTAGATTCCGTAGCTCTCCCTCCTTCGTCGACGGTGCTTCTTGTTACCGCTGCTTGGCGTCTTTGCCTTGCTGACGGCCTTCTTGGCGCCCTTCGATGCTGCTTTAGGAGGCATGTTGTAGTAGTCGTTGTATGAATACACAGAGAACTGCCGGTGCAGATCAGCCACGCGGCTTTTATAGCGCGCGACGTGTGGCGAAGGGTCGTTACGGTCACGTGGTCGAGCGAGCGGCGATCGTTTGGCGCGCGCGTCGCTCAGCTCGGCACGCCGCTGTAGTATAAAAGGAAGAATCGGCCGTGGCTGCGGCATTCTCTGTTTCTCATCAGAACACAACAGTCATGTCTGGACGCGGTAAGGGAGGAAAGGCGAAGGGAAAGAGCAAGACGCGCTCGTCGCGTGCCGGACTTCAGTTCCCCGTCGGTCGTATTCACCGTCATCTGCGCAAGGGCAACTATGCCCAGCGCGTCGGAGCCGGAGCGCCCGTCTACCTGGCTGCCGTCATGGAGTATCTGGCTGCTGAGGTTCTCGAGCTGGCAGGAAACGCAGCCCGCGACAACAAGAAGTCGAGGATCATCCCCCGTCACTTGCAGCTCGCCATCCGCAACGACGAGGAGTTGAACAAGCTCCTGTCTGGCGTCACCATCGCCCAGGGTGGTGTACTGCCGAACATCCAGGCGGTGCTTCTGCCGAAGAAGACCCAGAAGGCCCACTAGACGACACTCGTCTCGAAACAAAAACAAACGGTTCTTTTCAGAGCCAACCACATCCTCAAAGAGGAGTGTCTGCTACTCATTGTTATCGTGCTGTTTTCTGCATTCCGCTTCGTCTCATTTCCCCGTCTCATCCTAGTACCCAGTTGTAATGACACCTTTGTTTCGTTGCCGCTGAGAAATCGCATTCACACTCTGCTCTGTGCGCGTCTATTCCAGTTAGCACTTTTTAAATCGCCAATTCACAGTGCAAGCTGTTACATAGTGGTTTATCGGACAGCATGTCTGCAAACAGCAAGTGCTATGACAGCAGTAGGCTGTATTGTACGGAGCACGGTTACATGTCCTGTTATGTGTTATGTTCTCGTGCCTGCTCAAATTATACGACGGATTATACACATATACTCAGTTACGTTGCTCACGCGAATGGTTAGCATAGTCGGTTGAAACACTTGATAACGCTTTATGATGCAACTAGTCGCGCATACTGTCATAAATGTGACAGGCCGCAATGACCCAGACCATGAAGTACATTTCATAAAAGTGAGGAAAAGCCACAGTACATATTGTATTCGCAGGGGTGAAAGTATCGATTTATTATTAGTTTGAATAATGAAATTTGGAATTGTTATCTTCACAAAGTGTAGTTCGTGGCCTGTTTTGGCTTGAGTGGTATGCAATTTGAAGCGTAAATACTAACTCTGGTGTCGTCTGCCTGAAAACTTGAACTCCTTGAATGGGTCAATCCAATCACCCATAATTGTGTAACATATTGACATAAACGGGTGACACTGGTATCATTGTAAAACTGAAACGTTACCCTTTGAAAGGGTTCTCGTAATTCCATTCCGCCGAAATGTACTTTATGCTGTGAACCGTCGTGACCCGTCACACATTCTTTTGATTGGGGCGCGTATGAGCAGGCTTTTTAAAAGAACTGGAGGTATTCGGTTTTCACTAATCGTGTCAATTATGTCGACGACATGACGGCAGTGGATGGGAAGAAGGTGCAAAATGTGTCATGGTCACCTCTCCTTTCGATCAAACAAAAATGTAACATGGTAAAGTGAAGCATAACATGAACTGTGCCCTGTGTCCCGTATCCACGCTTTCACAAGTTACCATGTCTAACAATTAAAGTAACTTATTTAAACACACCCTTGACAAGTTGCATGGCACCTGTTTGTTATCACGGGAGCGCAATTACTCAAATATGTCACGGCCACTTCACAACAACATCCCAACAATTAGTATTTGGTTTGCTAATCTTGCATTGTTTCATTGAGAAGGTATTCGTCTGAATGACGGTTGTCACTGTTTAAACGTCCGGTGCTGTTGACACATGCATACATTATAGGTCAACTATCAGTTGGAATAACTCGCAAACAAACCAGTTATCTTGGTATGTTTGCATCAATAGATGTAATTGAAAAGTAATATACTAGCACGCATTATTTTTGGACGTAATACTCTTACATGAACGTTTTAAAAAAGCACTTATGTTGCAATTACAGAAGGCACAAAACGTGTAATTATTACCTATTACTCTATTACTGTGAACCCAAATGTGTTCGCAATGATGCACATGAATGTCAATACATGCGATAAACGCTGGTAGCTTTTGTCACAGGTTTTTTTTAGACGTAAGTGGGACGTCGATTCTAGTCGGGCTTCAGGCGTGTGGTGTCAATATGTTACCAAATGTTAACTGTGTCTCGCTTTCGTAACGGAACGCGTTCGACACACGAACCACTTACTTACCTTGCGGAGACGAAACACTCGACGTTTGTAAATGCACACGGGGAAACGATTTGGGTAATACACACAGTATGCTGCAACGACAACTGGAATATAGCAGACATGGACATAACAAGCCATTTAGTACGGTACATGTATACTTAATTACACACTTCCTTACCTACTTGCTTGCTTACTTACTTGTACACTTGGTCGCATTTAACCGATGACCAGATACCTCAATCTCTTCTTGAAGTTGTTCAAAGAGGGGGTTGGTACAACTTATTCGGGAAGTATATTACAAGAAACGATTATGCGATTGGTATTTATGTATGCGAATAGGTATTCCGTAATATTATGTTGTGGTCTCTCACAGTAACAGCAGATCGATTAATGATTTGATCTGAGTTGCTACTGTTACTGCTACTGAGGTATTTGAATTCGCCTCTGTTCCAAGCAAACATATATTCAATCGAGTTTCTGCGCTCCCTTTTGATATTGATGTGATTACTTTGTTGTCATTTCTTTGTAAAAGCGATTCCAGACTGGAGAGGCATATGCCAGTGTTGGTTTAATAATATTAATAATAATTGCTTTATTGACAGACTCCATGCAACATACAAGTACGTTATCATGGTTCTATAGTTGTGTTATAAACACTAGTTACAAAGTAGAGAAAAAAAATCACCAGTCAACAAAAATGTATAAATATATATGTCAAATTTCGAATAACAGCAGCACAGTTAGGTAAATTATTGTTAACAAACATTTCACTAGCACTACAGTATCAGTCATAACCTAACACCATTCGAAATATATTGTTGTCAGAGACATACAATTTCTTGATAGCATAGTTAAGAAAATTCCACCAAGGATGGGCAGTATACATAGGTGAGCAAAAAGTAGTAAACAATGTTTTCTTTACATCATTTGAGCATTTCTTATGATCATGTTGCCTTGTGCATACGACTGTCGACATTGTCTAGATATATCATTGTCATCTAGCATACTATTCGAAATGATTTGACCCAAATATTTTACAGATTCTACCTCACATAGTTTGTTGTTACCAAGCATAAAACTCGGAAATTTAACATTCTTACAACTCTTGTTTCTAATTATCCTGCCCATAAACTTTTTGGAATTGTACTTTATATAATCATATATAGGCATACTTAGTCTTTATTATCTGCTCAGATCTACTTCCGAAACACCGCTTAATTAATACAGCGTTGATCTGCTATTCCTGTAAAACTGCGTTATGTGAATGCTTGGCTCTAAACTACTAGAGGTAGTTGGTCCTAATGATGACGTTTTGAAATTTGATAAGCAGGCCCTGGTGAGTAGCGTTCCAAGCTAGAAGAACCCCGTCTATGACAATACTATGTAATGTGGTAAATTACCTTGCCTATTAATGTGGAATATATATTTTGGGATAGAGGAAACTAGGACACAACGAATGAGATGTGGGTGAAATGTGAAGGAATAACAAGATTACGCGAATAAACATCACAACCGAGGGTAACATTCTCTCATGTGAGAAGGTGGTTGGCTCTGAAAAGAGCCGTTTGTTTCGTATGAGTCGAACGACGCAGTACGCACGTTTAAGCACGCTCGCCACGGATTCGTCGGGCCAGCTGGATGTCTTTCGGCATGATGGTGACTCGCTTGGCGTGGATGGCGCACAAGTTCGTGTCCTCGAAAAGACCGACCAAGTAAGCCTCGCTAGCCTCCTGCAGGGCCATGACGGCCGAGCTCTGGAAACGCAGATCGGTCTTGAAATCCTGTGCGATTTCACGTACCAGACGCTGGAAGGGCAACTTGCGGATGAGCAGCTCGGTGCTCTTCTGGTAACGACGGATCTCACGAAGAGCGACGGTGCCAGGCCTGTAGCGATGAGGCTTCTTCACTCCACCGGTAGCCGGTGCGCTTTTGCGGGCGGCCTTCGTCGCCAGCTGCTTCCTCGGGGCCTTGCCACCGGTCGACTTACGAGCTGTCTGCTTAGTACGAGCCATGATCACGATTCGAGTACTGACTACAAATGTGTGCCGTTCGAATAGCGCGCCTAGTTTTTATTGTGTCGCGGTCGCCTCTTGGCGGTAAGTCTGTACCCGTCTCCGATTGGTTGCCGCTTGTGGGCGGAGTTTCGTTCGAGCCCCTTCCGGTGTTATGATTTTAGCTTTCGACTGTTTGTTGCGCTAATTCTACACGAAGGTAACATTTCATCAGCGTTTCAGGAGTCCCGCATCGTACACAGTACCTGCGCAATATAACACTTGGTCGAGAAATTTAGGAAAGGTGCACACCACGCAAAATTCTGCAGTTGACACCGACTTGCTGCTTGGCTGAACAAGAGCGCCCTTCTCGGGGGGCGGCTTATTTCGAGCCCCTTCCGGTTATCCGTTCAGGCGGATGGGGCAACATTTGCTCACGTTTTGCTTTTACCGACACGTTAGCGTACGGTCAATGCCAGTGACACTTTGACAACAATCGATAGGTGTGAATACAACAACGAACACCATAGGAGCTAGCCAGTTATGCTGCCATAACCGTAGATATTCTGAAGATTCCATCTCACAATCATGACTAATTTACAAACTTCACAACACTAGCTACCGTTCTGGTAACACGTATTTGTTTATACCCGTTGCTTCCATATGATACACATGCAGTGAATAGTGATATAGGTAGCCTAGTATAATATCACACGACAACTATGTAATGTGCAATATAATTATATCTGGACGCACCCAATTTCACCGACTAGTCATTGCGCTGCCTGATTATAGCAGCAGTAAGTGTTATGTGAAGAAATAATAAGACGGTTCGTAACATTGCCGGGAACACATACTTGGTGAAGTAACATGAGTGACAGGCCTTCAGTGATCTATATAGCGGAGAGGATTGGACGAACGTACACGCTTAGGACAGGGGCCCTAATAGGTAATGAAGCCGTAAAGTTGCAACCTGAGGTAAACTACCAGTTTTAATCGTTTCTACGAAAGTGTACGCACAACAGGAACAACGTTGTTTAACCGTGTAATTATACATGCTACTATGATACTTTGGCATTTGCCTTGATTTAAGAAATCGGTACTTTTTGATGAATAACACCCAAACGTACGAAACAAGTGTTGACAATTATTATTCAAGTATACGGGGCATGTTGATCAAGTGTAAACACGTATTTTAGAGGTGGACGATCTCGGAACACAATGCTAAGCGTGTATAAGATGCGACTTGCACTGGTAGGTCGGAAGAACAGTGCACAAATGCGATAAAAGTAGCAACTCTCTTTTGAGAAAATGTGGTTGGCTCTGAAAAGAGCCGTTTGTTGCGGTGTCGCCGACAGTGAGAATCTAACCTCCGAAACCGTACAGGGTGCGGCCCTGACGTTTCAGTGCGTAGACGACGTCCATGGCGGTGACGGTCTTGCGCTTGGCGTGCTCGGTGTAAGTGACGGCGTCACGGATGACGTTCTCGAGGAAGACCTTGAGTACACCGCGAGTCTCCTCGTAGATGAGACCCGAGATTCGCTTGACTCCACCACGGCGAGCGAGACGACGGATTGCCGGCTTGGTGATACCCTGGATGTTATCACGCAAAACTTTGCGATGACGCTTAGCGCCACCCTTTCCAAGACCCTTTCCTCCTTTGCCGCGACCAGACATGTTTAGCTCTTCGAATACGATGGCTCAACGAATGATTACTCAAGCAGCCGCCGCTCTTTATAGCGAGAAAGGCGCGCACTATTGTGTGCCGACACGGACTGCAGAGTAGAACGGCAAGTGCAGACACGGACTGCGGGGTAGAGTGCTACAGCTCGAGTAAACACGGACCGCGTAGTAGAACGTGCTTCGCAGCGCGGTAGTTTGCGCGCGTTTAAATGTTACCGCCGACCAACCGTTTCCTTTGTGTTTTCTTGCAACCAACAACCCACTGTGCTGCACTATTTTACTTAAATTAAATAATCAACTGTTCTTCTTCTCTATCACACATTGATAATAGTCGTAAGACATGTGTTCCTTACTAAGTGCACGTTTAACTATCACCCTCTTTGTCAGTTCTGTAAGTGCGTTATATAACAACAATAATAATAATGTCAAACTTCTATAGCGCCTAAATCCCCAGCAATCGGAGCTAAGAGGCGCAACATACAAGAATCGTTGGACAAAATCGTTAACATGGACTAGCAAGAGTGTCGTCATTAGAGCTACGGACCGCCGAAGGTTAGGATGGGAATCCAGTTTCAAATAAATAAGTGTTCAGTTTTATACGAGTAGCTGCTGTTCTCTTAATAAAACTAAAATGTAACAACTACAAAATGACAAGCACGCCCGTCTCAGTCACGTCATTTCTAGTAGGCAGTTTGCGATCATGCACCCGCACATTCCTGCGATCTACGTGTAACGTGTACATACAAATACAGCCGTGTTAAGAAAACGCTAGTTCGGCAGTCTGCCCAAAGCGTCACAATATTCACCGAAGCTGGTAGCGAACAGAGACGCACGCGATAGCGGCTTCCCAACGCAGTAGTCAGACCGTATATAGATAGATCTATTTATGTTTGGTCTTTGTTGCCAACAAGTACATGTACATAGATCTACAGTGTGTAATATGACATGTTGAGGTTTTCATTCATACACATTCATGGATAAAACGCAGCTAATTAAGGGGCTTGTGAAGCTGCTGGTGGTTATTATAAACCGTGTCCGGCTGGTCGGTGGACAGTGAGAATGCACGCTTTTAATCGTGAATGGAAGTAGCGAATGCGTGGTCGACTTTTGCGTACGCAAACAGTACTTATGTTATGGCTAAAGTCGAGGGTGGAAGAAGTCGGGTAAGAAAGAAAGAAATGGGTATAGTAACTAAATAGTAGACTATGATGCGAGGCCACGAGATGCCGTCACGGGAACACAAGATTATACACAGAACATTGCGACAAATAGTCACTACTCTTTTGTGATAAAGTGGTTGGCTCTGAAAAGAGCCGTTTGTTTTCGTAGCGTAAATGTAACGCTTAGCGGGTGCTCGTGTACTTGGTGACGGCCTTCGTTCCCTCGCTGACGGCGTGCTTAGCGAGCTCGCCAGGCAGCAGCAGACGGACGGCGGTCTGGATCTCGCGGCTCGTGATTGTCGAGCGCTTGTTGTAGTGAGCGAGACGGGAAGACTCGGCGGCGATGCGCTCGAAGATATCATTAACGAACGAATTCATGATGCTCATTGCCTTGCTCGAGATACCAGTGTCAGGGTGGACCTGCTTCAGAACCTTGTAGATGTAGATTCCGTAGCTCTCCCTCCTTCGTCGACGGTGCTTCTTGTTACCGCTGCTTGGCGTCTTTGCCTTGCTGACGGCCTTCTTGGCGCCCTTCGATGCTGCTTTAGGAGGCATGTTGTAGTAGTCGTTGTATGAATACACAGAGAACTGCCGGTGCAGATCAGCCACGCGGCTTTTATAGCGCGCGACGTGTGGCGAAGGGTCGTTACGGTCACGTGGTCGAGCGAGCGGCGATCGTTTGGCGCGCGCGTCGCTCAGCTCGGCACGCCGCTGTAGTATAAAAGGAAGAATCGGCCGTGGCTGCGGCATTCTCTGTTTCTCATCAGAACACAACAGTCATGTCTGGACGCGGTAAGGGAGGAAAGGCGAAGGGAAAGAGCAAGACGCGCTCGTCGCGTGCCGGACTTCAGTTCCCCGTCGGTCGTATTCACCGTCATCTGCGCAAGGGCAACTATGCCCAGCGCGTCGGAGCCGGAGCGCCCGTCTACCTGGCTGCCGTCATGGAGTATCTGGCTGCTGAGGTTCTCGAGCTGGCAGGAAACGCAGCCCGCGACAACAAGAAGTCGAGGATCATCCCCCGTCACTTGCAGCTCGCCATCCGCAACGACGAGGAGTTGAACAAGCTCCTGTCTGGCGTCACCATCGCCCAGGGTGGTGTACTGCCGAACATCCAGGCGGTGCTTCTGCCGAAGAAGACCCAGAAGGCCCACTAGACGACACTCGTCTCGAAACAAAAACAAACGGTTCTTTTCAGAGCCAACCACATCCTCAAAGAGGAGTGTCTGCTACTCATTGTTATCGTGCTGTTTTCTGCATTCCGCTTCGTCTCATTTCCCCGTCTCATCCTAGTACCCAGTTGTAATGACACCTTTGTTTCGTTGCCGCTGAGAAATCGCATTCACACTCTGCTCTGTGCGCGTCTATTCCAGTTAGCACTTTTTAAATCGCCAATTCACAGTGCAAGCTGTTACATAGTGGTTTATCGGACAGCATGTCTGCAAACAGCAAGTGCTATGACAGCAGTAGGCTGTATTGTACGGAGCACGGTTACATGTCCTGTTATGTGTTATGTTCTCGTGCCTGCTCAAATTATACGACGGATTATACACATATACTCAGTTACGTTGCTCACGCGAATGGTTAGCATAGTCGGTTGAAACACTTGATAACGCTTTATGATGCAACTAGTCGCGCATACTGTCATAAATGTGACAGGCCGCAATGACCCAGACCATGAAGTACATTTCATAAAAGTGAGGAAAAGCCACAGTACATATTGTATTCGCAGGGGTGAAAGTATCGATTTATTATTAGTTTGAATAATGAAATTTGGAATTGTTATCTTCACAAAGTGTAGTTCGTGGCCTGTTTTGGCTTGAGTGGTATGCAATTTGAAGCGTAAATACTAACTCTGGTGTCGTCTGCCTGAAAACTTGAACTCCTTGAATGGGTCAATCCAATCACCCATAATTGTGTAACATATTGACATAAACGGGTGACACTGGTATCATTGTAAAACTGAAACGTTACCCTTTGAAAGGGTTCTCGTAATTCCATTCCGCCGAAATGTACTTTATGCTGTGAACCGTCGTGACCCGTCACACATTCTTTTGATTGGGGCGCGTATGAGCAGGCTTTTTAAAAGAACTGGAGGTATTCGGTTTTCACTAATCGTGTCAATTATGTCGACGACATGACGGCAGTGGATGGGAAGAAGGTGCAAAATGTGTCATGGTCACCTCTCCTTTCGATCAAACAAAAATGTAACATGGTAAAGTGAAGCATAACATGAACTGTGCCCTGTGTCCCGTATCCACGCTTTCACAAGTTACCATGTCTAACAATTAAAGTAACTTATTTAAACACACCCTTGACAAGTTGCATGGCACCTGTTTGTTATCACGGGAGCGCAATTACTCAAATATGTCACGGCCACTTCACAACAACATCCCAACAATTAGTATTTGGTTTGCTAATCTTGCATTGTTTCATTGAGAAGGTATTCGTCTGAATGACGGTTGTCACTGTTTAAACGTCCGGTGCTGTTGACACATGCATACATTATAGGTCAACTATCAGTTGGAATAACTCGCAAACAAACCAGTTATCTTGGTATGTTTGCATCAATAGATGTAATTGAAAAGTAATATACTAGCACGCATTATTTTTGGACGTAATACTCTTACATGAACGTTTTAAAAAAGCACTTATGTTGCAATTACAGAAGGCACAAAACGTGTAATTATTACCTATTACTCTATTACTGTGAACCCAAATGTGTTCGCAATGATGCACATGAATGTCAATACATGCGATAAACGCTGGTAGCTTTTGTCACAGGTTTTTTTTAGACGTAAGTGGGACGTCGATTCTAGTCGGGCTTCAGGCGTGTGGTGTCAATATGTTACCAAATGTTAACTGTGTCTCGCTTTCGTAACGGAACGCGTTCGACACACGAACCACTTACTTACCTTGCGGAGACGAAACACTCGACGTTTGTAAATGCACACGGGGAAACGATTTGGGTAATACACACAGTATGCTGCAACGACAACTGGAATATAGCAGACATGGACATAACAAGCCATTTAGTACGGTACATGTATACTTAATTACACACTTCCTTACCTACTTGCTTGCTTACTTACTTGTACACTTGGTCGCATTTAACCGATGACCAGATACCTCAATCTCTTCTTGAAGTTGTTCAAAGAGGGGGTTGGTACAACTTATTCGGGAAGTATATTACAAGAAACGATTATGCGATTGGTATTTATGTATGCGAATAGGTATTCCGTAATATTATGTTGTGGTCTCTCACAGTAACAGCAGATCGATTAATGATTTGATCTGAGTTGCTACTGTTACTGCTACTGAGGTATTTGAATTCGCCTCTGTTCCAAGCAAACATATATTCAATCGAGTTTCTGCGCTCCCTTTTGATATTGATGTGATTACTTTGTTGTCATTTCTTTGTAAAAGCGATTCCAGACTGGAGAGGCATATGCCAGTGTTGGTTTAATAATATTAATAATAATTGCTTTATTGACAGACTCCATGCAACATACAAGTACGTTATCATGGTTCTATAGTTGTGTTATAAACACTAGTTACAAAGTAGAGAAAAAAAATCACCAGTCAACAAAAATGTATAAATATATATGTCAAATTTCGAATAACAGCAGCACAGTTAGGTAAATTATTGTTAACAAACATTTCACTAGCACTACAGTATCAGTCATAACCTAACACCATTCGAAATATATTGTTGTCAGAGACATACAATTTCTTGATAGCATAGTTAAGAAAATTCCACCAAGGATGGGCAGTATACATAGGTGAGCAAAAAGTAGTAAACAATGTTTTCTTTACATCATTTGAGCATTTCTTATGATCATGTTGCCTTGTGCATACGACTGTCGACATTGTCTAGATATATCATTGTCATCTAGCATACTATTCGAAATGATTTGACCCAAATATTTTACAGATTCTACCTCACATAGTTTGTTGTTACCAAGCATAAAACTCGGAAATTTAACATTCTTACAACTCTTGTTTCTAATTATCCTGCCCATAAACTTTTTGGAATTGTACTTTATATAATCATATATAGGCATACTTAGTCTTTATTATCTGCTCAGATCTACTTCCGAAACACCGCTTAATTAATACAGCGTTGATCTGCTATTCCTGTAAAACTGCGTTATGTGAATGCTTGGCTCTAAACTACTAGAGGTAGTTGGTCCTAATGATGACGTTTTGAAATTTGATAAGCAGGCCCTGGTGAGTAGCGTTCCAAGCTAGAAGAACCCCGTCTATGACAATACTATGTAATGTGGTAAATTACCTTGCCTATTAATGTGGAATATATATTTTGGGATAGAGGAAACTAGGACACAACGAATGAGATGTGGGTGAAATGTGAAGGAATAACAAGATTACGCGAATAAACATCACAACCGAGGGTAACATTCTCTCATGTGAGAAGGTGGTTGGCTCTGAAAAGAGCCGTTTGTTTCGTATGAGTCGAACGACGCAGTACGCACGTTTAAGCACGCTCGCCACGGATTCGTCGGGCCAGCTGGATGTCTTTCGGCATGATGGTGACTCGCTTGGCGTGGATGGCGCACAAGTTCGTGTCCTCGAAAAGACCGACCAAGTAAGCCTCGCTAGCCTCCTGCAGGGCCATGACGGCCGAGCTCTGGAAACGCAGATCGGTCTTGAAATCCTGTGCGATTTCACGTACCAGACGCTGGAAGGGCAACTTGCGGATGAGCAGCTCGGTGCTCTTCTGGTAACGACGGATCTCACGAAGAGCGACGGTGCCAGGCCTGTAGCGATGAGGCTTCTTCACTCCACCGGTAGCCGGTGCGCTTTTGCGGGCGGCCTTCGTCGCCAGCTGCTTCCTCGGGGCCTTGCCACCGGTCGACTTACGAGCTGTCTGCTTAGTACGAGCCATGATCACGATTCGAGTACTGACTACAAATGTGTGCCGTTCGAATAGCGCGCCTAGTTTTTATTGTGTCGCGGTCGCCTCTTGGCGGTAAGTCTGTACCCGTCTCCGATTGGTTGCCGCTTGTGGGCGGAGTTTCGTTCGAGCCCCTTCCGGTGTTATGATTTTAGCTTTCGACTGTTTGTTGCGCTAATTCTACACGAAGGTAACATTTCATCAGCGTTTCAGGAGTCCCGCATCGTACACAGTACCTGCGCAATATAACACTTGGTCGAGAAATTTAGGAAAGGTGCACACCACGCAAAATTCTGCAGTTGACACCGACTTGCTGCTTGGCTGAACAAGAGCGCCCTTCTCGGGGGGCGGCTTATTTCGAGCCCCTTCCGGTTATCCGTTCAGGCGGATGGGGCAACATTTGCTCACGTTTTGCTTTTACCGACACGTTAGCGTACGGTCAATGCCAGTGACACTTTGACAACAATCGATAGGTGTGAATACAACAACGAACACCATAGGAGCTAGCCAGTTATGCTGCCATAACCGTAGATATTCTGAAGATTCCATCTCACAATCATGACTAATTTACAAACTTCACAACACTAGCTACCGTTCTGGTAACACGTATTTGTTTATACCCGTTGCTTCCATATGATACACATGCAGTGAATAGTGATATAGGTAGCCTAGTATAATATCACACGACAACTATGTAATGTGCAATATAATTATATCTGGACGCACCCAATTTCACCGACTAGTCATTGCGCTGCCTGATTATAGCAGCAGTAAGTGTTATGTGAAGAAATAATAAGACGGTTCGTAACATTGCCGGGAACACATACTTGGTGAAGTAACATGAGTGACAGGCCTTCAGTGATCTATATAGCGGAGAGGATTGGACGAACGTACACGCTTAGGACAGGGGCCCTAATAGGTAATGAAGCCGTAAAGTTGCAACCTGAGGTAAACTACCAGTTTTAATCGTTTCTACGAAAGTGTACGCACAACAGGAACAACGTTGTTTAACCGTGTAATTATACATGCTACTATGATACTTTGGCATTTGCCTTGATTTAAGAAATCGGTACTTTTTGATGAATAACACCCAAACGTACGAAACAAGTGTTGACAATTATTATTCAAGTATACGGGGCATGTTGATCAAGTGTAAACACGTATTTTAGAGGTGGACGATCTCGGAACACAATGCTAAGCGTGTATAAGATGCGACTTGCACTGGTAGGTCGGAAGAACAGTGCACAAATGCGATAAAAGTAGCAACTCTCTTTTGAGAAAATGTGGTTGGCTCTGAAAAGAGCCGTTTGTTGCGGTGTCGCCGACAGTGAGAATCTAACCTCCGAAACCGTACAGGGTGCGGCCCTGACGTTTCAGTGCGTAGACGACGTCCATGGCGGTGACGGTCTTGCGCTTGGCGTGCTCGGTGTAAGTGACGGCGTCACGGATGACGTTCTCGAGGAAGACCTTGAGTACACCGCGAGTCTCCTCGTAGATGAGACCCGAGATTCGCTTGACTCCACCACGGCGAGCGAGACGACGGATTGCCGGCTTGGTGATACCCTGGATGTTATCACGCAAAACTTTGCGATGACGCTTAGCGCCACCCTTTCCAAGACCCTTTCCTCCTTTGCCGCGACCAGACATGTTTAGCTCTTCGAATACGATGGCTCAACGAATGATTACTCAAGCAGCCGCCGCTCTTTATAGCGAGAAAGGCGCGCACTATTGTGTGCCGACACGGACTGCAGAGTAGAACGGCAAGTGCAGACACGGACTGCGGGGTAGAGTGCTACAGCTCGAGTAAACACGGACCGCGTAGTAGAACGTGCTTCGCAGCGCGGTAGTTTGCGCGCGTTTAAATGTTACCGCCGACCAACCGTTTCCTTTGTGTTTTCTTGCAACCAACAACCCACTGTGCTGCACTATTTTACTTAAATTAAATAATCAACTGTTCTTCTTCTCTATCACACATTGATAATAGTCGTAAGACATGTGTTCCTTACTAAGTGCACGTTTAACTATCACCCTCTTTGTCAGTTCTGTAAGTGCGTTATATAACAACAATAATAATAATGTCAAACTTCTATAGCGCCTAAATCCCCAGCAATCGGAGCTAAGAGGCGCAACATACAAGAATCGTTGGACAAAATCGTTAACATGGACTAGCAAGAGTGTCGTCATTAGAGCTACGGACCGCCGAAGGTTAGGATGGGAATCCAGTTTCAAATAAATAAGTGTTCAGTTTTATACGAGTAGCTGCTGTTCTCTTAATAAAACTAAAATGTAACAACTACAAAATGACAAGCACGCCCGTCTCAGTCACGTCATTTCTAGTAGGCAGTTTGCGATCATGCACCCGCACATTCCTGCGATCTACGTGTAACGTGTACATACAAATACAGCCGTGTTAAGAAAACGCTAGTTCGGCAGTCTGCCCAAAGCGTCACAATATTCACCGAAGCTGGTAGCGAACAGAGACGCACGCGATAGCGGCTTCCCAACGCAGTAGTCAGACCGTATATAGATAGATCTATTTATGTTTGGTCTTTGTTGCCAACAAGTACATGTACATAGATCTACAGTGTGTAATATGACATGTTGAGGTTTTCATTCATACACATTCATGGATAAAACGCAGCTAATTAAGGGGCTTGTGAAGCTGCTGGTGGTTATTATAAACCGTGTCCGGCTGGTCGGTGGACAGTGAGAATGCACGCTTTTAATCGTGAATGGAAGTAGCGAATGCGTGGTCGACTTTTGCGTACGCAAACAGTACTTATGTTATGGCTAAAGTCGAGGGTGGAAGAAGTCGGGTAAGAAAGAAAGAAATGGGTATAGTAACTAAATAGTAGACTATGATGCGAGGCCACGAGATGCCGTCACGGGAACACAAGATTATACACAGAACATTGCGACAAATAGTCACTACTCTTTTGTGATAAAGTGGTTGGCTCTGAAAAGAGCCGTTTGTTTTCGTAGCGTAAATGTAACGCTTAGCGGGTGCTCGTGTACTTGGTGACGGCCTTCGTTCCCTCGCTGACGGCGTGCTTAGCGAGCTCGCCAGGCAGCAGCAGACGGACGGCGGTCTGGATCTCGCGGCTCGTGATTGTCGAGCGCTTGTTGTAGTGAGCGAGACGGGAAGACTCGGCGGCGATGCGCTCGAAGATATCATTAACGAACGAATTCATGATGCTCATTGCCTTGCTCGAGATACCAGTGTCAGGGTGGACCTGCTTCAGAACCTTGTAGATGTAGATTCCGTAGCTCTCCCTCCTTCGTCGACGGTGCTTCTTGTTACCGCTGCTTGGCGTCTTTGCCTTGCTGACGGCCTTCTTGGCGCCCTTCGATGCTGCTTTAGGAGGCATGTTGTAGTAGTCGTTGTATGAATACACAGAGAACTGCCGGTGCAGATCAGCCACGCGGCTTTTATAGCGCGCGACGTGTGGCGAAGGGTCGTTACGGTCACGTGGTCGAGCGAGCGGCGATCGTTTGGCGCGCGCGTCGCTCAGCTCGGCACGCCGCTGTAGTATAAAAGGAAGAATCGGCCGTGGCTGCGGCATTCTCTGTTTCTCATCAGAACACAACAGTCATGTCTGGACGCGGTAAGGGAGGAAAGGCGAAGGGAAAGAGCAAGACGCGCTCGTCGCGTGCCGGACTTCAGTTCCCCGTCGGTCGTATTCACCGTCATCTGCGCAAGGGCAACTATGCCCAGCGCGTCGGAGCCGGAGCGCCCGTCTACCTGGCTGCCGTCATGGAGTATCTGGCTGCTGAGGTTCTCGAGCTGGCAGGAAACGCAGCCCGCGACAACAAGAAGTCGAGGATCATCCCCCGTCACTTGCAGCTCGCCATCCGCAACGACGAGGAGTTGAACAAGCTCCTGTCTGGCGTCACCATCGCCCAGGGTGGTGTACTGCCGAACATCCAGGCGGTGCTTCTGCCGAAGAAGACCCAGAAGGCCCACTAGACGACACTCGTCTCGAAACAAAAACAAACGGTTCTTTTCAGAGCCAACCACATCCTCAAAGAGGAGTGTCTGCTACTCATTGTTATCGTGCTGTTTTCTGCATTCCGCTTCGTCTCATTTCCCCGTCTCATCCTAGTACCCAGTTGTAATGACACCTTTGTTTCGTTGCCGCTGAGAAATCGCATTCACACTCTGCTCTGTGCGCGTCTATTCCAGTTAGCACTTTTTAAATCGCCAATTCACAGTGCAAGCTGTTACATAGTGGTTTATCGGACAGCATGTCTGCAAACAGCAAGTGCTATGACAGCAGTAGGCTGTATTGTACGGAGCACGGTTACATGTCCTGTTATGTGTTATGTTCTCGTGCCTGCTCAAATTATACGACGGATTATACACATATACTCAGTTACGTTGCTCACGCGAATGGTTAGCATAGTCGGTTGAAACACTTGATAACGCTTTATGATGCAACTAGTCGCGCATACTGTCATAAATGTGACAGGCCGCAATGACCCAGACCATGAAGTACATTTCATAAAAGTGAGGAAAAGCCACAGTACATATTGTATTCGCAGGGGTGAAAGTATCGATTTATTATTAGTTTGAATAATGAAATTTGGAATTGTTATCTTCACAAAGTGTAGTTCGTGGCCTGTTTTGGCTTGAGTGGTATGCAATTTGAAGCGTAAATACTAACTCTGGTGTCGTCTGCCTGAAAACTTGAACTCCTTGAATGGGTCAATCCAATCACCCATAATTGTGTAACATATTGACATAAACGGGTGACACTGGTATCATTGTAAAACTGAAACGTTACCCTTTGAAAGGGTTCTCGTAATTCCATTCCGCCGAAATGTACTTTATGCTGTGAACCGTCGTGACCCGTCACACATTCTTTTGATTGGGGCGCGTATGAGCAGGCTTTTTAAAAGAACTGGAGGTATTCGGTTTTCACTAATCGTGTCAATTATGTCGACGACATGACGGCAGTGGATGGGAAGAAGGTGCAAAATGTGTCATGGTCACCTCTCCTTACGATCAAACAAAAATGTAACATGGTAAAGTGAAGCATAACATGAACTGTGCCCTGTGTCCCGTATCCACGCTTTCACAAGTTACCATGTCTAACAATTAAAGTAACTTATTTAAACACACCCTTGACAAGTTGCATGGCACCTGTTTGTTATCACGGGAGCGCAATTACTCAAATATGTCACGGCCACTTCACAACAACATCCCAACAATTAGTATTTGGTTTGCTAATCTTGCATTGTTTCATTGAGAAGGTATTCGTCTGAATGACGGTTGTCACTGTTTAAACCTCCGGTGCTGTTGACACATGCATACATTATAGGTCAACTATCAGTTGGAATAACTCGCAAACAAACCAGTTATCTTGGTATGTTTGCATCAATAGATGTAATTGAAAAGTAATATACTAGCACGCATTAATTTTTGGACGTAATACTCTTACATGAACGTTTTAAAAAGCACTTATGTTGCAATTACAGAAGACACAAAACGTGTAATTATTACCTATTACTCTATTACTGTGAACCCAAATGTGTTCGCAATGATGCACATGAATGTATTTGTGCCCTGTGCATCCGGCTTGCCAGTCGCATCTTATACACATTTTGAATTCCCGAGTTCGTCCGAATCTAAAATGATTATTTGCAGTGAATCCACATGCCCCATACACTGTCGTAGTTTGGCATTTGCTGTTATTTAATAAATCGGTAATGATAACATAATAATTACGACAGTGTATGGGGCATGTGGATTCACTGCAAATAATCATTTTAGATTCGGACGAACTAGGGAATTCAAAGTGTGTATAAGATGCGACTGGCAAGCCGGATGCACAGAGCACAAAAAGAAGCAACTATCTCTTGTGAGAATGTGGTTGGCTCTGAAAAGAGCCGTTTGTTGCGGTGTGTCGCCGACAGTGAGAATCTAACCTCCGAAACCGTACAGGGTGCGGCCCTGACGTTTCAGTGCGTAGACGACGTCCATGGCGGTGACGGTCTTGCGCTTGGCGTGCTCGGTGTAAGTGACGGCGTCGCGGATGACGTTCTCGAGGAAGACCTTGAGTACACCGCGAGTCTCCTCGTAGATGAGACCCGAAATTCGCTTGACTCCACCACGGCGAGCGAGACGACGGATTGCCGGCTTGGTGATACCCTGGATGTTATCACGCAAAACTTTGCGATGACGCTTAGCGCCACCCTTTCCAAGACCCTTTCCTCCTTTGCCGCGGCCAGACATGTTTAGCTTTTCGAGTGCGATTGCTCAACGAATGATGATTACTCACGCAACCGCCGCTCTTTATAGCAAGAAAAGCGCGCCCTGCTGCGACGGCTTTGTGTGGCGACACGGACTGTAGAGTAGAACGACAAGTGCAGACACGGACTGCAGAGTAGAACTCTAAAGCTCGAGTAAACACGGACCGCGTATTAGAACGTGATTTGCGGCAATTATCTGTGCTCGGTAGTTTGCGCGCGTTTAAATTTTACCGCCGACCAACCGTTTCCTTTGTGTTTTCTGCAGACTGAGGGAAAATATCGGTCATTTCAAAGTCTTGCAGCTCACAACCTGCTGTACTGCACTATTTTACTTAAATATAATAATAAACCGTTCTTCTGTGTCACACAGTGATAACCCTGCTAAAATGTACTACAGCTGATTATGGTAAACCAAGATACATCCATAGTAAATCATGGTGAATTATAGTAAACCATAGTATATTGCATTTTACCATGCTTTCACCATAGTAAATCATAGTAAAATACAGTATTCACTGTAATAAACCAATATAAAACATGACATTCACCATAGTAAAATGAAGTATTTACTATAGTAAATACTTCATACTTCATAGTAAAATGAAGTATTTACTATAGTAAATACTTCAATTTACTATGGTAAAACATGGTAAAATATTCTGCAAAAACACTATAGTTTACTGTAAGGTTTACTATAGTGTTTACTATATTAAACTATAGTACATTTACTTTAGTAATGTTTTTAGCACGGAAGACTTCGAAGTGCACGTTTGACTAGCACCCACTTTGTCTGTTCCGTTAGTGTGTCAGCACGTAATCGAGGGGCTTAAATTTGCTACTTTGTTTCTACATCACTACTATCTACAAAACGTTTCCCAGCAATTACGAGTAGCTGCTATTGGCTTAATAAAATGTAAACGTAACAACTGCAAAAATACAAACACGCACGTCTCAGTCACGTCATTTCTAGCGGCTCTTTATTTCGATGGCAGACCTACGTGCAACGTGTAAATAAAAATACAGCCGTGTTAAGAAAACGCTAATTCGGTAGTCTGCTCACAGTTTTCACTCAAGTTGGTAGCGAATACAGACACATGCAGTTGTAGTTGTTTCCCGACACAGTAGTCAGGTCGTATCTGTTCAAGCTTGGTCTTTGCTGTACATAGGCCTACACTTTGTGAGATGACATGACATGGTTTTGATTCATTCACATTCATGGACAAACCCAGTCAATGAAAGTGTGATTGTGAATATGGGGCGATTATTATAAATTGTGTCATACTGGTGGGTGGGGACACCATACTAGGAAAGACTAGCCTCACCATTGGCATATATTGCCAGCAATTCGTGCGAATGAAAGTAGCGAATGCATGGTCGACGTTTGCGAACGCGAACAGCACTCGTGTTGTGGCTAAATTCGAGGGTGGAAACAGACAAGAAAGAAAAGGATATTAACTCAACACGAGAGTAAAATAAGGTGCGAGGCTATGAGATGCTATCATGGAAACAAAAGATTTTTAAACACAGCATTGCGACAAGTAGTCACTACTCTTTTGCGAAAAAGTGGTTGGCTCTGAAAAGAGCCGTTTGTTTTCCGAGCGTAACTGTAGACGCTTAGCGGGTGCTCGTGTACTTGGTGACGGCCTTCGTTCCCTCGCTGACGGCGTGCTTAGCGAGCTCGCCGGGCAGCAGCAGACGGACGGCGGTCTGGATCTCGCGGCTCGTGATCGTCGAGCGCTTGTTGTAGTGAGCGAGACGGGAGGACTCGGCAGCGATGCGCTCGAAGATGTCATTCACGAACGAATTCATGATGCTCATTGCCTTGCTCGAGATACCGGTGTCAGGGTGAACCTGCTTCAGAACCTTGTAGATGTAGATTCCGTAGCTCTCCCTCCTTCGTCGACGGTGCTTCTTGTCACCGCTGCGTGGCGTCTTTGCCTTGCTGACAGCCTTCTTGGCGCCCTTCGATGCTGCTTTAGGAGGCATGTTGTAGTAGTCGTTGTATGAATACACAGATAACTGCCTGTGCAGATCAGCCGCGCGGCTTTTATAGCGCGCGACGTGTGGCGAGGGGGTCGTTACGGTCACGTAGTCGTTGCGAGCGGCGATCGTTTGGCGCGCGTCGCTCAGCTCGGCACGCCACTGTAGTATAAAAGGACGACTCGGCCGTGGCTGCCGCATTCTCTATTTCTCATCAGAACACTACAATCATGTCTGGACGCGGTAAGGGAGGAAAGGCGAAGGGAAAGAGCAAGACTCGCTCGTCGCGTGCCGGACTTCAGTTCCCCGTCGGTCGTATTCACCGTCATCTGCGCAAGGGCAACTACGCCCAGCGTGTCGGAGCCGGAGCGCCCGTCTACCTGGCTGCCGTCATGGAGTATCTGGCCGCTGAGGTTCTCGAGCTGGCAGGAAACGCAGCCCGCGACAACAAGAAGTCGAGGATCATCCCCCGTCACTTGCAGCTCGCCATCCGCAACGACGAGGAGTTGAACAAGCTCCTATCCGGCGTCACCATCGCCCAGGGTGGTGTTCTGCCCAACATCCAGGCGGTGCTTCTCCCGAAAAAGACCCAGAAGGCCCACTAGACGACGCTCGGTCTCAACAACAAACGGCTCTTTTCAGAGCCAACCACATCCTCACAGAGGAGTGTCTGCTACTCATTGTTATCGTGTTGTTTACTCATTTCCCCTTCGTTTCCTTCTCCCGTCGTCCCATCCTCGTACCCAGTTGCAATTAATAACAGCTTTGTTTTGTTGACACTCACAAATCGTATTCACACTCTGCATTGTAGCCGCCTACTCACGATAGCGCATTTTAAATCGCCAAGTGACAGTACAGGCTATCGTTATTATTATGTTTTTACCGGGTGGGGTGTCTACAAACAACAGGTGTTACGGGTTATGTGCATACTATAGTATCAGGAGTCTGTATTGTGCAGAGCACGGTAACATGTCCTGTTATGTTTCGTGTTCTCATATCTGCTAAAATATCACGACGAAACATTTACTCACACAAATGGTTTACTTAGTGGATATAACTATTTGAAAACACCTTAAGTTGTGAAGTGAATTCGTTCAGTACAGTTTGGCAGGCATATTGTTGTGCGTGTGACAGGCCACAATGGTGCAGACTGTAAGGTGCACTACTTTTCACAACTCTGAGTGAGGAAAAGCCACAATATATTTTCGCAGGGGTGAAACTATTGATGTTCATTTGTTTGCATTTTCAAAAACAAACAATTACTGCCAGTTTGAGTATTGACATTTTAAATTATTATCTCGAAGAGGTTGATTGAACGGTAAGTAATTTTACACATGCATAGTAACTTTGATGTCGTCTCTCTCGAAACGAATTCTTTGAGTGAGTCGATGCAATCACCCATAGTTTAGCAACAAATTGCCTTACACGGATGGCACTGGCGATAATGTAAAAATCAACGTTGCCCTTTAACAGGGTGTTCGTAACTCAATACCGTCGAAATGTAATTTATTCTCTGGACCGTCGTGACCTGTCACACGTAATTATTCTGGTGATTTAGGCGACGTACAGGCGTTTTTAAAAGAACTGGAGGTATTCGATTTTCACTAAGCTTGTTCATTGTGTCAACAGCATGACGGCAATGGATGAGAAGAAGTTGCACACTCTTCTGTGGTAACGTTTCCTTACGATCACTCAAAACGTTTACATAAATTTACGTTTGCTTGATGTGACTTTTCGACTGCTATTAGTCACGCACACATGGCTGCAAGCCATAATGTGTTTCGTCATAATTGCTCGCGTCTCTCCAGAATGGATAATATTTGGGCGATGCCTAAATACCCGCGCGTGTGCACCGACACGCGCACATGCACTGTTCAATCTCGGTTTGTGTATGCCCTACACTTTCCGTACCACATTTTGTTTGTTTCTTTTGCGGGTTATCATTTTCGTTAAACTTTCTGTTACATTTTCTGTTCCACGTTCCGTTTCACTTTCTGTTTTTTCATAAAATTGGCTGATTCTGGCCAGATCGAGTTTGTTAAGTGTGCTGGTTTGAGACGCTCCCTTCGATCTATCCTGCCCGTAGAGAACTATGGTGCCATTTACACTCTGTCCCTTCATAAACCCGGTGGTCTATATTATATATATATATATATATATATATATATATATATATATATATATATATATATATATATATCGTAGGACCGTTGCACCATTGGCATCTAGTCAATCAATTGGCGATGTAATAAAAAATTATTATTTAGAATCATTTACTTTTTCGGTTGACAAATTGAGTGGTCAATCATTTCACAGGTGGCGCCACGGGTTTATTATCTGACGCGTACATCGCACTGCCAACAGTATAAATGAAATAGTGACGAGAACGTGCTTAAGTTCAACATACTGTAATGGTGATAATTTTTGCCCTTGTTGTGCTGTTTCACGAATACGTGAAAAATAACAAATGTAATTTTATTATGCAAAAAAAAGCAGCCAAATTAACCTCTAGCCGGAAGCTGACAGAGCCGTTTTGAAATCGAGGCTATAAACATAAGATGGCGTTAGATTAATTTAGCTCGTGTGTTTACGTTTACAAATTGTGAAAGCAGTTGGCAGTACATATGAAGAAAATTCACATAGATTATTACCATGGTAATCGCTGATGCTGATTCTTCACAAATGCCAGTTGCAGACGTGGTTTTTGTGCTGGAGGGTACGGCGAACTTGGGCGCCTACATTGATGAACTGAAAGAAGCATACATTCTGCCAACACTGGAGTAAGCGAGTAAAACGAGACATTCATTTCATGTCGTCTTTGGTACTTTCGCTTTATAGTTCATTTATTATATGTCATTTGTTTTTCTTTCTGTAGATACCACACACTTATTGGATTCTTGTTTTCAATTGAAATAATTGAACGTGATCACACCTGGCTTTTAGTTTTATGCAGTGTTACAAATTTGTTCTGTCAAATGAGCCGAGGCGATGGCGATGCGAAGGCGACTTTTTATTTTGATTAGGGTTTTACCGTCCCAGAAGATCAATTTTTTCTTATTTATTCAGGAAGAAAGTGGGATTTTTTTAATTACAACTTAATCTGAACGAATGACAAACAATAGTTTAATAATACAAAGATTGAGTAGTTACTTATACGAATTTATAACAAACACTGTTCACTCACAGTGTGCCCACGGTATTGTTAACAACTGTTGAAAATTGGTCATACTCCAAAAGCCAAAGTGATACTTAGTTATGTTGCTAGACCTGTTTTAAGGAGTGTGGTTGTGCCACTATGCTCCATCGAGCTCCTCTTCTTCCGTTAAGTGGCCACAATCAATATATGATTATTCTGCCACTATACTGGGGATCTGGCATTTGGAAAGAAAAACCCACCTCCTACAAAATATATAAAAATACACCCTACTAATAAACCCTGCACAAGGCAGTGTCAGGCCCAAAAGAACAGAACAAACAGACAAAAAAACAAATAAAACAACTACAAAAGCTAATACTGGTTATCTACAGTTCTCTAACAAGGACCCTAGCAGTTGAATGTTAGTCTGGAGATCCTTGACAGAAAAGTGTCGACTGTGTTGGCCTCCACTACTAGGTCTGGAAGGATGTTCCATTTCCTGATGGTTCTGGGCAGGAACGAGTGCTGATGGTACTGAGTGCGACACTGCGGCTGTGAGAACTGATGGCTGTGGCCGCGTCGTTGGCGTGGTGGTGGTGGCTTCAGCTTTCTCTTCAGTCCAGTGGCACTGACTAGTAACGGTCTTAAGAGCGGAATTGACTGGTTCAAGCATTTGCATTATTTTTACTATTTTGAAATATATTTTAGTTAAACGAATGGGCTAATGTAACTAAATATTTTGTTCTTTCACCTGCATAAGTCTCATAACATTGGCTCCTGTGTCATTTTGGTAGCGCAGAAGCATTGTAACCCATCTCGGATCGTTACCTCAAAACTCTTGCTGCTGTAATGTAAATGTTCAAGTAATTCCATGTGGTGGCATCATTGTGTATGCCATACATTACCATATGAGGGTGACATATTGTGATGCAAAAACAAATTCTGAGGGGCATTACTGAATGCTCTCATTGTGCCACAAAGTGTCAAAAATAACTGTGTCTTGTAAGCAAATTACTGTCACTGGCCTGGAGAAGTTAACTTGAGAACTCAGAAGTAATTAACAGAAATCGTGATCAGTTACAATTTACAAGTGGTGTAATCACTACATCTCTGATATAACATTATTATATTGTCATAATGTTGACGTGGATGTGGTAAGACATTTTTCTTTAGCGGTGGCAGGTGACAGTACTCGGTAGTACTACTTTCAACAATATAATTTCAGGGCTTGACATTAACTCCCATAAAGCACTTGCACAATTCCAGATACAGTTATTTAATTGGACCTAGCCATGGCTGCCATACACGGTAATTTTGTTGATATTTACAACCATAACAGTTATTTAAGCAATTGAATGCTTTTATGAAATTATACACATTTATTTTGAATGTATGTATGTCCACACAGTATTCACATAAGGAACACTCTCCTCTATATATATTTTGGCAGGCTGTATGTTGAATTTTGTATAGGCGCACATTATTTCAGAGTTTAAACTTTAAAAAAATAAAAAAAATAGCTAGTTAAGAGTTGCCCCTTTCCTTAACTGGTTGCCCAAGTCACCAAGTGATATAAGTATTGACAGTACAGTGGTACCTGTACAGGACTTCATACCTATAGCTTTAGGCAAAGTCATCATTCACTTGCTACAATTTATCAATATTTTGCTGCAGTAGACTATAAGCAGGGGCAGAGCAAGGGGTTAAAGTGGCATCATGCACAATTTGTTTGATATTTTTTTATGATAGCTAATGCCCATTAATATATCAACACAAGGACCCAAATGTCAGTCGCCCACAGGCAGGACAATAATTAATTAATTAATGGACAAAGTTATAAATTGCACACCGCAACTAAAGCAATTTATCTAGTCGCAGGCATAAGACTATACTCGCAAATGCAACGAGGTAGTAGCAACTTCAAGCCCTGTTAATATTGTGACTAGTACTGACTACTTCTGGGTAAATCAACTTGTCCCATCGGACAAGTGTCGTGGAAAATGTACTTGTCCGACATTGGTGATTACTTGTCACAGACAAGCGGACAAGTGTTAATGTCGAGCCCTGCACCTATAAGAAAACCGAGAAATGTGCAGAACAGCCGTGTCCTATTTCTTGCTATTTCTATCGTTTCATTTTTATTTCAGGTATTTCAATGGCGGCCCACCATACGACGTGGACTATGGATGTGATGTAAGTAAAACACAGTCTTGAATATAATATCTAACCACCTAACACACCAGTGTGTTTATTTAATTTGTAGGTATTTGCAAATGCACACATGTATGTCCACAGGTTCAGTGGTAAATATGTAATGTATAATTTTTGCTGGTGTTTAAAGCTGCAGTTTTTGTATCATGGTTTGTAGTTACTCATTCATGTGTAACAATAATAATAGTAATATTCATAATCTATATATTATTTGTGGACATCGGCCATTCTGCATGTACAGTCACTCCTCGTTATAATGCGCCCCGTTAAAATGCTGATTCAGTTATATCGCGGTCGGTTGTGGACCCCAAATTTCTGGCGCCAGGGGGAAAATGAGCGCTATGGCAAACTATATTAACGTGGTAATTACTGTCACTTGTTTTGTGTGAAGTTATCCTCGTCTTTGTTTGCTACGTGTGTATTTTGAAAAACTAGTTGGCAGACAATAAATATAGCGTTGCGCCTACAAGTTCAACTGTGCATCGAATCTGGTGTGAGGTGCATCACTACGTTGGCTTGCTGTTGTTTGTTCTGCACTACCAGTGCTTTCAAAGGCATCAATTTCATTTACTATAGTCAAGTAATTTTAGGAAAAGTAAATGTGGAGCGAGGCATTGTTTGTTTCACGTCGACAAGCGAATCATTTCCTTTCTGCAAGGCATGGCTTCCGCGGATCGGCTCCTTCGCCTTCCACCGAACCGCTTCCCCTGGCTTCGGTGCCGGGCAGCTTGTAAAATGCAACTGAAATTCATAAATACGCCTTGCTTAAGAATGGGGCAAGAATGGGATAACAACGTTTTAATGCAGCTTAGTAAGACCAGTATGCTAACATTGCATCAGAAATATTAGCCTTTTCGCTGCGTTGAACGCAAAGCTACAGGTGCACCAAAATATGAATTCATCAACCGCATATGAAATGGTGAATTGCAATATTGTTCGTCGCGGTAAATGTGCATTCTAAATTTTGTATTTTTATATTGCTTTAAAGATGAAATTAAGCCAATTGTAAACATATTTATTATAGTTTTATATCTTTAGTCAGCTCTAGCACAGCCTTTGTTTTTCAACATACACAAAAACGTTTTTATTTTAAATTATGAATCCACTTGTCGTATCCATAATTGCCTTATTTGTAATTCGTAATACATATTAGAATGTAGATTCGTTGTATATGTATCGTATTTATAGGTCAAATAAATTGATTCTGAGTTCATTTGCGTATTATTTTAGATCTTACGTCACCGGTATCATATTATCGTTCAGTTGTTGGTCCGTAGTCTATTTTAAAACTGTATATCATTCGTGAATTTTATTCGGTTCAACATTCAAAAGTGTATGACATTTAAACGTAATACACATTGACGTTGGCTGACATTTTAATAAGCTTCATAAACCGCGTATAGACCGCGCAGCCAACACACTGATTGTGCATGTGGCTATGATGGCATTCCTGGTGCAGCGGCAGATATGGGAACCCATTATCATGCCTCGCTTATACCGCGGATTCATTTCGTGAACCCCGACTACTGCGTTATAACGAGGCGGGACTGTACATGTATTTGTACACTGACGGTGTGTTGCTTGTATGTTTACAGTATAGCTGCACCTTGTACAGTCTGGTGCTGTTCTTTGGAGCGGACTGTACCCCCGGCCCCGCCTCCATGTGCACCCCACCAACCACCAGCATACACAACTTCATCCAAAGTATTGACAAAACAGAGTGAGTATGGTTGCTTCAATGTTGACGTCATTTGAATGAACAATTTCCATGCAGATTTGTGGGTGTGTCATTTAATGCAGTGTTGTAGCTCAGTGGTATTTGACCAGTTGGGTGATTGCTGTACAGTTTTGTAGATATCTGATTGGATAAAATTGGTGACTTGCATGTCATTATGTTATTATTATTAGTAAATCATTTAACTAAATAATTTCCATAATAATAATACATTTAACATTGAACTACAAGTGTATAACGTCATTTGAACAAATAATTTCTTTGCAATTTTATTTAACATGACTGAATATTTTCCGTGCATGTTTACAGAGATGCTCAAATGACTAAAATATTGTTCCACACGTTTGTAATGTGTTATTTGACTGCTGGTATGTTCCTTGTAGATTTATTGGAGGTGTTGGCGAGACGAGCAGTCACGTCGCTGAAGGCTTGTGTACTGCCATTCAACTCTTTGATGACCTCGCTGGTTTGCGCAAACCCACGTAAGTGACAACTTTAAAGGTTGGTTGTCTGTTTTTTGACCCAGGATCAGCTTTGGTGGTAATTATTAACAGGAAGTTCACTTAATAGCGTTTCTTGCTATTTCTATTTCATTTAATGTTGTAAATGTTTGCATGTATTGTATGTATCACGTTACTTATAAAGTATATCATGATATATCAATGCATCAATGAATTATTACATCTATAGTAAAGGTATGTTCTTTTATAGTGTGGTATCCAGTCCGTAGGACTGCTCAAAGCTCTTTACTCCTTGGCAGATCTGTTCAATCGAACACCATCTCGACTTGTCAGGGTACCATTGAACCATGCTGCAATTAACAAAACTATTCTGTCTAAAAAATTTGGCGTGAGACTCATGCATTTATCGTCCACCTCACACTTTCACACGTAAACCTGAAAATCTCGCATATTTGCCTTTACAAAAAATATTATTGCAAATAGGCTTATTTTCATGCATGTGTTGATGTATGTATTCGTATGCATGGGCGTTTAGCTCAGTGCATATACAAATTCAGCCTGGTTATTCTTATCATTTTCGGTGACGTGTATAAAATGTTTTTATCTGGAAAATTTAAATAACTAAAAGTGCTGCCACCTAGTGTTGTTTAGAGAAATTGCAGTGTTGGCGCCTGGTGTCCTTTTGGTGAACTGGACTTCATGCATATTTCCCCACACAACTTGGCAGCTCTGAATTAATGTGCAAAGACTGTTTATACACAATTATCCACCACTGTCTATAGTCAGGTACTCATACAGATGAGTGAACTGAAGCAACTTAGAGTGTTCAAACCCTGGGAGGGGGCACTACCCTTACATGTGGATATGGGTGTGTAACAAAAGGTCACATACACCTACCCTTGATAAGGGCATCCAATATCAAAAAGTATACCCTTGATGAGGGGTCATCTCGAGTTAGAACCCTTGACTTCTCGTGGCCGAATTTCCAGCAAAAATTGCCCCGAACATATACCGAAATATACATGATAGGTAACCTTGAATGGTGCGATAAATAGGTGCCTTGTTCTAGGGAGAGTTCCTCGAAATGATTCCCTTGTTTAGGGAACTTCTGTATAATGTTGGCCCTTGTTCTAGGGAGAACATAGGAAAAACAGCCCCTTGATCTAGGGAGCCTCGGTAAAAAAAACGACCCTTGAAGTCGGCACATTCACAGTACTGCTAGTATATGCAGTGCACCCCCAGGGTTCAAACTATGTTGCCGAAGGTTTAAAACAGCAGCAAGCGGATTCGAACCCGGGATCTCTCGATTGAAAGTCTGACGCTCTAAACGCTGCGACGCTCCATAAAGTGGATATTATGTACATCTGATTTCACTCATTTCATTTAAATGAAAAAGTGAAAAATCTAATTGAGGAGGCAGCTTTAAACTAGATTGATATCAATTGTTTTGGATCACCCCTAACTGGTTGTGTCCACTTCTGACCACAGAGCTGCGGACCAGAAACACTGCATCCTCGTGTCCAACTCCAACTACTACCAGCTGCCCAGTCAGGAGAGCCTCAACTACGTGGGCTACACGGCTGAACAGCTGGCGGCTATGATGGGGGAGGTCAGTGCTGTTTGTCATACACATCTAACTATACTCAAGCTAGCTCATACATATGTGTGCATGTGGTTTGTTACAATTTTTATGCTAGTCTTGTACTTTGGGCGCCAAACTTTCTATTACCTCAGAAGAAAAGTGACATTTTAAAAATTCTCCATGGGTTAGGAGTTATTACTGATTTTAGGGCTTGTATCAGATGTTAGATGGATGTAATTTGATTGTTCATAAGATTGTTCATATTTTGTGCGATTCATGATGCGAGAACTGCCGATCAGTTGAGGACGTTGTATTTAACTTGCATTTAAAAATCTACTCACATTTACATCATAACAAAGGTCATGTTCGAATACTTTTGGAAGCCATCTTTATGCATATGTGTATAATGCTGTGAGGTTGGGATATATTATCTTCTTCCCCTTTGGGGGCATGATCCGACATGTCACTTGGATCTGATCCATCCTGTCTGTAGTATTCTCTTCCACTCATTCCCCATATCTCTTAACACTATCTGTCCGTTGTAATTTTGGTCTTCCCCATCTTCTAGTACCCTGTTGCAGGCCTGCCTTCTCATTTTCCAGTCTCTCTTCCTCAGTGTGTTCTCATTCATTCTTTGTAGGGCTCCTGCTCATTGCATTCTGTTCCCAACTATCTTCATTTTTAGGTATTTTTCATTCCATTCTCTTCCTTTAATTCCACCATATTTTCATAAAAAATTATTGATAGTTAAATAGGTATCTTACTTACTCAGCTATACTGTAACTGTATGTAGGCATTTTGACATAAACCAATAAAACTGTATTATATTTGTAGTTTTTGTGTATGTACTTTAAGAGGTCTATGTATCTTCTTGTGTAATTAGTTTGTTTGTTTCCCACAGCGCGGCATTTCTTTGTCGATCATCTCCCCACGAAAGCTACCATCCTTGTTCAGGTTGTATGAAAAGGTAAGTTGTTCATGTAAAGGAAATATCATTTCTTAAGTTTCTCTTCTGTATATCATTATTTAATATTCTTGACATTAAGTGTTTGTAACAACCTTTGCTGTACATAGGGATAATTAGTCATATTAATTTTTTTGTATAATTACTGTTGAATTGGCCACAGTGTAGTGGAGTTGGTTATGGTTCATACATATTTCAGCCACATTCAGTAAACATTTACATTGTACATTATCTCTGCCATTGTTCTATGGAACGTTGTACTTTATTAATTTTACTTTATTACGGCACTATTTTTTAAATATCTGAATTGGCCTCCTAAATGTGTTGTGGAGTTTTGAGATGGCCCAAGGCAGGGAATTCAGCCCCAAATATTGACTGGTTGATTCATATTTCAGCCACATTCTGTAAACGTTTACATTGTGCATTATCTCTTCCATTGTTCTATGTGTTATCACATTATTTTTGAAAATATCTGTGTTTATCTTGAAGCATAGTTGAGTGTATGTGTATGTCGTAGGGTTGTCCAGATGGCATAGTGACGAACACAAAGAACTACGCAGTGGATTCACACCATTTAGTAATGCTCAAAGGTTACCAGTTGCAGGGTACGTACATGTGTTATGGTCTACCTCTGCTAAACATCCACACCTGACATCCACCATTTCTTATTTACTGTTGCCATGGAAACTGGTGACATCCACACTAATACATTCATATTCAGATCTTTCATTTCAGAAATTAACTACAATTCTTTAAAATTCTTAAAGTGGACAAACTTAACCTGGTTTATTTTGACTATTGTTGCGTTAAATTTCTGAACATTCTTCTGGATAGTTGATTTTTGTACACTAGAATTCTTGTGAACATATCCAGAGTAACATTGGAGCACGGTGGCACAGTGGTTAGAGCATCAGACTCTCAATCGAGAGATTTTCAATTTGACTCCTCTTGATGTACTTTCAAACCTTGAGCAAGTTCATTCATTTATTCTGAGCTAACAATTGTATGTGTGATCATGCAATTGTCAAGAATCAGTAGCTAGTAAAATGCTCCTCTGTCAGATAAGGTGGTTTTGGGCAAGGAAGTTTCATTGCCGTGGTAATACACAAGCACACACATATCATATGCCATTCATTTTTAGTCCTTTGGGCCGAAGGTCAAAGGGACTATTGCCATCACTCTGCGTCCGCCGTTAGTTGCCGTATCTCAGAAACTGTTCAGCAACTTTTTTCTAATTTTGCATAGACGTATCTTAGGGTACTGCCACTATGCACGAGAAATCTGTATTTGATTGAATCATTTAAGGGCACCTAAGGGGCCCCCAAAATGCAAAAGTTTTATATTATCTAGTGATGTGGTTTTAAGAAGGGCCCTTGAGACCACCCCCAACAGTAGATTTTGTGTAACGTGCCAGAAACATCCAGCAGCCTGACTCCACACTGCAGCCTAGTGCTATTGTTCCATTGAGACCTTGACAAATCTTTAATTAGTCACAGGCAGAGCAGATACACTTGACCCCTGTTAGACGGAACAGTTGCCTGAAACTTTTAAACTGTATCTTCAAAACTTAGACCACAGTGAGGACCGGTCTACTAAATCAAATGCTTTCTTATAATCAATGAAGGCACAATAAAGCCTTTTGCGTCGAGACAAATACAATTCAACCAACGAGCGCAAAACAAATATATGATCAATATGCGTGGAATACCCCTATCTGAACACTACCTGTTCTGCACCTATTACATTCGCTTTGTTTAGGTATGTGATCAGTCTGGGGTTCTGAACAATCACTAAGGATTAATGAACACTTGTGCCCAATGTCACCTGCTTGGGACTGAGGGGCAGGTTTAATTGATCTATTCAGCAAGTGGAGTTTTTAGGTTTTGAGTTATTGCCTTATTAATCCTGCAATGTATACGCGGCAGTGGATTAATCATTCGTGATGTTCAAACGGCAATAACTCAAAATGTTAACACAATTCCTGTGTACATCCAGCAACAAACTTATAGATAAGATAATTAATCTTGATGGTGACATAAAAATAGTAAATTCTGTTGTTGCAATTTCGTGTACAGTCTGACACAACAGGCCTAACCACCGTTTGCCTTGCTAAAGGATAAGTCACGCTCAACGGCATTACCTGTGGTGACATCAGTAACATCTGACGAGCTGGTTGCTTTACAAATGACCACGTTTGAGGGGGTTTAGTGGCATGAGTTCGCAATGAACTGCTTCATATTCGGCACAATACTTGACAAGAGTATTAAGTTTACGTATGCGTTTCATAGACATTTAAAATTTCATTTCAGTTAGTCTTTCATAAAAGTATTAATGAATATATTTGATTTACTTCACAACAAGAGAATAGAAACTTCACAACAAGTGCATAGAAGGAAAGACTTTGTGATTTTTAAATTTAATTTTCATGTGTGAAATATTTAGGTATATATTTTTCTTGCTATAGTTTTATATGATAAAAGGCCTACAGTGCATGGTTATATTTTCAGAGCGGCCCGTGAGTCCAAGTGTACTGCAAGAGGAAATGATTGTCGACGTAAAAGGCCCGATCAACCACGCAAGTCCAGCCCCCGGTAAGTTTACTCAGCACTGAGAAAACAACATCACGTCTTCCACATTTGCAATAAAATATGTTGATAAATTTTTGTAGATTTATTCTAAAATCACTCGATTCAAATTTCCAATGCAAATTTCATATCGGTGATGTTTGAAGGGAGGATGAAATGCTTCAACAACCACAGCCCAAACATTAGTGCATACTATTTACAGTACATGTCACCTTGATTTGATGAGAACAATGCCACTGTATACTTCAAATAATTTTTTCTAACTTGGCCATTATCAGCACTGAACGGCACCATTACTATTCAGCGGCCAGTGGTTTGAGTTGCAAAATGTCTGACACCACTGCACACAGTAATCCAATAGACAATGCGGCATAGCCCCAGAAAAAATTATGAATCGTATACAAAAACAAAACAAAATTGACAATTTGAATGCACCAATTGGCTACTGGATATTCTATAACTTTTCACATACGTCCACGGAAGGATTGTCAGAGAAAAAAGCAGCTTATAGGTGACAAAATTGGCATGTCCATCTGCGGCAAGCTCTGCAAGAGTCTGCTGTGGTCACTTTTGGTCACTGATTGCAAGACTAAATATAAATCTGACGAGAATGGAAAGACGATAAACCTCTAAATATAATTCTTTGTCAAAAATACAGGTTCTTCATTGGTCGATTTTCTACATATAACTGCATCTATGAAGTCATGTTCGGCACAAATTTGTTATAATTTATCGCCTATTATGAGTGCAGCTGCACTCAGACGCACTCAATCTACTTTTTCATTGACTAAATAATAGCCAATTTTGTTTTACTTTTTAACATTTTGAATGCATAAACAACTGATTTATTGGACTGTAGTAGGAGTACCTTGCACAATAATAAGGCTCCATATTTTTGTTTTGGCCCAGAAATGTAAATGAAATGAAATCAATTTATAACAATAAAAAGTCTCCATTGAATAGTTATGTGTAACTCAAACTGCTTGGAATTTGCATTGAAAAAAGGCAGGCTTAGGCACCAAAAAAAAAAAGTTTGTTTGTCTTAAATGAATAGATTTCTGTCACTACTAATGTATAAAATATACTTTATTTTGACACTCGCACCCAGAGTAAAATCTCTCTTCAGGTGTGTTGGTACTTATATTGCACATATTGCACTATATGGTATAAAAGGCTGTGCTCCAATTTCCATTTACACAATTTCTCCATCTCTAGGAGGCATTCTCGGGCAAAACCAACCGGCAGTAGCACAGATTCCAAACCAGCTAGTTTCGACTGTTCAGCCAATTGGACTGGGCACTGCGGGCATGATATCTAACACTAGTGCCCCTCCGGGTGCAAAGAGAGCAGCTGACGAAATACTTGCATCAGGTAGGTCAGATGTGAGAAACAGATGCAAGACCACTGATGAAGTATAATATCATTCAGTACAAATACAATTTTACATACATGCATAAGGTACGTAATTATGAAGTTCAACATTTTATGTACAATTAGTGTAACATTAATGGAGACTCTCTAGAAACCTCTAAGGTTTATGGCGAGAACCACAGCGAATGAGGAAATTGTAGATTGTATAAAATAAAGTGATGTCCAAAAAGAAACAGGAAACAACCCAGTTAGTTGTCATTGTGATTGAATAGTGATGCAGATGTAATATATGAAACTACAACATGTAATAGTAATAAATCATTAAATGAATGAACGTTTATTCAACAACAACAACATAATACATGCACAGTATGGTGTGCTGCTGCTGCTGCTGCTGCTGCTGCTGCTGCTGCTGCTGCTGCTGCTGCTGCTGCTGCTGCTGCTGCTGCTGCTGCTGCTGCTGAAAGGACATAGCTGAAGTCATAGACTTATGTGTTGCTATGCCCTACTCGATTAAACGTATAGTTTGTCAGTTTTTTAGTACAAGTTCTGGTACTTGACATATGACCCACAGAATGCCAGTCACACAGTGAATGTACAATACTAATAAAATAATTCTACTATGCAGATAATAACAAGTCATACAGATTCTTTTTGAATTTCACCTCAGATGTAACTGATTTTCTCTGCTGAATCCATAGAGTTTGTCATGAATAGTTAGTGTAAATTTTCAACAGTTTGTTTCAGCTGTTTGTATATGCATACCTCAGTTAGACTGTTGGTATATTGTTGTAACCTTCCTAGCCCCTTCCATTCCAGCCCTTCATAGTGTCAGTGTGTTTCATTTTACTTTTAGTTCTTCCATTTTTAGTCCTTTGGGCCGACTAATGCTTTCGGTCCAACGGACTAATGCCATCACTCTGTGTCCGTCGTTAGCTGCCCTATCTCAGAAACCATTCAGCAACTTTTTCTCAAATTTTGTATAGATCTTAGGGTACTGCCACTACATGAGAAATCTGTATGTGATTGAACCATTCTAAGGACCCCGTAGGGCCCCCAGGGCCACCGAAACTGGTAAATTGTCACATTTTGCCTATTTTTTTTTTAAATCTTCAGTAACTTTTTCTCTATTTTTGCATAGACATATCTCGGGGTAGTGCCATTATACACAAGAAATCTGTATTTGATTGAATCATTCTAAGGGCACCCAGGGCCCCACAAAATACTAAATTTTCACAAAATTTGCCTGTTTCCTTAATACTGTGGCACAACTTGGCCAGCTGCCAAGTTCTGTGTATTGGTCACTGCCAGAGAACACGGCCAGCTTGCTCTGCCTGCCATTGTCCCAGTGTTGGAACAGAATGAATGCCTCATACCCCTACAGAATACTTGCAAGCTATGTCATTTTAAAGGCGAGCCTATTTGTTTTACACATGGTGTATTTATCATATCTGGCTTTATATTGGAAGTGTTTGAGTTAGTGCTATTTGAAAACACATTTTGCAAATTTATAGTTATGGGCATACGGTTGGGAATAGGACGGCACTTAATTCAGATATCACCAGGGTTAAAGGGAGACAGTCTGTTCCTCTACCTGGAATTAGCTTGCATGATGAAAATGTGAACATGTTATGTCAGCATTATTGCCAATAAAGCTTGTTTTGAAACTGGATGTTTTGTTTACCATTTGAACAAGCTCCAGGTGCGCATCTTTGAAATTTGCGAACATTGTTAAGGGTTTACTAAGCACAATTTGGCGGTCAGTGTACCTTCAACATAGTTATCACAGTCATAAGAATATTGTATTAATTAATTAATTAATTGAAAACTTGGAACATAGTGCCTCCCTTGAAATGATATGTTAAATATATATGTTGGGTTTTGTTGTTTCAGTGAAGAGGGTCGGCGGAGTGAACAGTGGGTCGACGCCGGTAGCGGTGCAGCCCGCGGTGCAGCCAGTGGGCCTGTCCAGTGCCAACCAGCCACCGCCGGTGCCAGTACAACACTCCCTGATCTCCATGAATGGTGGCGCATCCATCGGAAGACTCGGCATGTCCTCCATGTCCGATCTACTCAGTAAACCGACCAGTGCAGGGGGCAATATCATGATGCCCTCCAAGGGCGGCATTATGTCCCAGACTCCTGTGATGCCAGTGCAACAACAGCAGCAGCAACAACAGCAGCAGCAGGGAGTATTCATCAACAGCAACATGGTGAACACAATCAGTCAGCCAACTATGGACACAACGATGCAACAACAACAGCAGCAGCAGCAGCAGCAGCAGCAGCAGCAGCAGCAGCAACCCGGGGGCATGGCCACTGCCATCCCAATGAAACCCAGTCAGCAGCCGATGGTCAGTGACGTACAACCGCCTCAACGACGTGTCATCTGGACAGGTCAGTCTTTTACTGGTCAAGCATCGGACCAAGTTTGATAGATAGAGTTTATTTTTGGAATTGTATAAATCATATTTTAACAGTGTAACAATCAGTGAGATGACATACAATTCCGGGTTTACAGTTAATTAACTTTCCAAGTTAATTGCCCCATGGCTGCCGCCCATACTCAAATTACCGCCATCGCTATCTCGGCCACATACAAAAACACATTATTGTTATAAAATTGTAGAAGAAAATGTGCAGAAATGCAACCAAATGTCATGTAATCCCTATTGAACTACCTCTGGTGGTATTAACAGGGTGTTGTTCATTAAACTGATAATAACTAATTTTGTGGTGGATGAATGTCCATATATCCAGTGAGACAAATTTAGTAGTACATATAAGCTACTACAGAAAAAATCAGATGACTTCAACAGTTTTCTTTTTATATGATTTTATAATTATATGTACAGTCTGCCTGCTATGGATTTACCAATCAAGATCAGCAGCTTAAATGCTTCCTGCTCAAACTGGGTTGTAAATATAGACCCTCAATGAAAGATTATTGACCAGTCACCTGTGGTCTCCCTTTCCCACGCTAGGCGCTCTCACCAGCAGACGTAAACACTTGGTACCTGGCCAGACTTTGACAGCAGTAATTAACACAATGTAACTTTTTGGGTGTTGCACAACAGCCATCCCTTTGATGTGCTTACTACCAAGCACTTTGAAAGTCGGCAGAAATCACAATGGAGCAACCACTTCCTGTATGGTACAGAATTCCCAGGCACTGAGCTGCACGTGTCGTACGCAGCCACGGGCTCGGAACACTGGAAACTGGGTTAAAGTGGGTGGTCCAAAGACGTCATTGTCGCATTGACTGTTTGAGCCCTGCGTACCGTTTCACTAACATTCTTCAGAGCTCTTAAGCCCGATTTTGCTCCATAAAATCGAGTGTTCTCCTCACCTAGGAGCAAAACTTGAAAACTCCATTTCACTACCCATTCATCCTGGTTATAGTCAATAAAAACGGTCCTAAAAATGCCAAATTCTAAGACGATGTTACACCAGTCTTTTAACTATCATAAACAGCTAGATTTAATTTGGGTCCACTTTTATACAGAGAACCAGTTGTTCACAGCCAAATAAGCTGTATCTAACTTAACCTCTCGATTACTGCTCTTCATATTACTATATTCGACGGCACAATTTCGGTTTAAGTTGTTGGTGCTCTCTATACTCTTGTAAACTGAAAATTGTCAACAACGTCAAAACATTGCACCGTGTGTGCTTCTGTGAGATTTTGTTTTAATTCTTCGCAGAGTGAACAAAAAGTCATATGTTGTTGACAAGTGGTTGTGGGGCCGTATTTTCAAACACTTTTGGACAACTGTTCAATATATTTTGTCAAATTGTGCCAACTGTGTAGATTATCGATTATCATGATGGAAATATCGCTCTTTGCCAAATAATTTGAAGATCACGTTAGTGAAACGCATTTTGAAAATACTCTTTGATTTTCCCCTGTCAAATTCTATTCTAGGATGGATTTTCCTTAAGAGCTTAATATGGGCCCAGGGCTTCCGTAGATGTTAGTTTACATTTTGTGAATCTCCTGTCCTCCCGGAAATTAAGTTAATCTCCCAGATTGTAAGGGTATAGCCTAGGTGCAGTTGTAGGATTGTTTTAGCCTCAAGGCGAGGTGCAGTTAGAGGTACCAAGAGGGGTGCAATTGGAGGTTTTTAGTGAGCCTCAAAGGAGAGTAGAGTTTGAAGTCCTGGAGGGTGCTGTTGGAGGTTTTTGGTTTGTCCTCAATTAAAAACACAAAAGTTGGCAGGTACGCACTACTTACTAGTTCTTTGCAGAGATGGAAGGAATTTTACTCGGCCATTGTACATGCACAAGTAATCATAATAGATTATACTCGTTTTCCATGTCATTGTGTGTGTAATCATACTCTTTAGTTTTAGAAGTATGATTTGTATGTATGATTTATTCCATTCCAAAAATAAAATAAGTAATTTTACTTGATTACATGTGAGGTGTAATCATGCCCTCTCTGTTGGTCGTCCTACTGCATCCTAATTCTGTGTCTTCAGGTGCTGTCGAGTGGCATGAGAAGCCTCCGAGCACAACAGTGTCCCTTCCTGAGACGAGACTCACACGCAGTCTGCCATGCAACATAGTACAAGCAGCCGGCGAGCCTGACATGTACGTACATCGCACACGACCAGCGCTCAAATCAGGGTTTATAGGGGACATGGAAATCCTTGAATAGCATGGTATTTCATTAGTTAAAAATCATGGCCTTTAAAGTCTGGAATTTTCTAAATGGCATGGAAAAGCCTGAAATTCTTAGTTTTCAGAAATAAAATGGTGGACAGTTCAATGTTCAATTCTTTGCTTGTGGGAAATGTGAGAGGCAAGCCACTCACCTCCAGCGGGTGCCACTTAGGGAACAAGGTTTAAAAAATTAAAAAACTGCAATGATGATACTTGCTGCACTTTTTTATGGGTGCTAGCTAGTACATTATCATTAAACTTTAAATATATTTTGGTGTAACTATCATGTTAAGAAATTTTTCAGTTTTGGTATTGATTTTTGAAAGAAAGCATGGAAATGGCATGGAATTTTATATATATACGAACACTGGCTCGGAATCTGCACTGAAGCATTGCACATGAATCAGACTGTCAACTTTATTAAGTTGTTGGTCCACAAGCTCACAATTTAAAGGGAGGTTGTCTGTTCAGTTTTTCTCGTTGAAATTTAAATATTTCAGGAGGTAACGGTTTGTTCATGTGACAGTGTGCACCTTTTGAAGGCTTGGCCTTAGGTGTGATTACTAATGAGATTGATAAATACATCGTGTGATTCATTGTCATGACCACAGAATTTACCGAGCTTTCTATTCAGGAATTCGAGTGACATCTCAACGATTTGTATAAACATTAAACTGCCGAATTCATTAATTTAATTTTTTTGCTTTGAAACATTTGGGTGGTTAGTTCATTAGCATACATATCATTTATACTGTGTAACATGCTTTTACAATAAAAATGAACAAACTACTTCCCTCTAACTTAAAAAACTCATGCTACTGGCACTAAGTGTTTTATGGAAATATATATGTATATGCTATATACTCTCAATCAGCAAAAAGATGCAATAGGTTCCAAAAACATTCATACAAACCATTATTGACTAGGTGCAACTCAGACTGAATCAGGTGTATCTGGTTGTGGTACATAATAACCAAGATACACCTCATATTTAAACTAGCAGACAACCAGTTGATCTCGGTTTGGATACATAAGTTTAACAATATTGGCTGCACGGATGCTCATTAAGCAATTAAAACATGTATTTGCACAAACTGCTTTAAAGACTTAGAGAAATGAAATGTTAAATGTCTTTGAAATTTTGTGTAAAAAATGTTGTGTAAAAAACATAAACTTAATACTCTTGTCAAGTAATGTGCCAAATATGAAGCCTGTTCATTGCAAACTCATGTCATTAAGCTTGCTCAAACGTGGTCATTAGCATGTCACAGCCTGTCAGATGTTGTTGACGTCACCACAGGCAGGACCGCTGAGCGCGCCCTATCATTTAGCACAATGAGCAGTGATGCAGCCTGTTGTTTCAGAATGTACATGAAATTGCAATCGCGGAAATTCATATTTTTTATCACCGTAAAGATAATATTCTTATCTATGAGCTTGTTTTGTTGTTGGGTGTACACAGGAATTGTGTTAACATTTTGAGTTATTGCCATTTGGACATCGCGATTGCTCAACCTTGCATTATATCCGCTGCCGCATATACATTGCATAATTAAGCATTCGCGATGTTCAAACGGCAATAACTCAGAAACTAAGAACAAATTCTGGGTACATCCAGCAACAAACTTGTTTAAAAGATATAATAAATCCCATTGCAAGTTTGAGCATTCGCAATGTTGAAACGGCAACTCAGAAAGTAAACAAAATGCATTATTTTCAACAGGAAATAAAGATTTGAATTGAGACTTGCGTTTTTTAGAAACTTGTCGAAGTGGCCGAATAAGCTGCTGATGCAGATCATCCCCCAGCACCTGTTGCAGCCGCTACAGTTCCTCTTCCACAACACACGCAGTGTCGGCTTCATGTTCGCCAACAACGACCCTGAGGCAATCAGGAGTTTCTACAAGATCATGGCGACAGGAAACGTCAGTGGACATTTTTATTCATCTTAATATCTTATTTGTGGAGCGCAGTGGCACAGTGGCTCGAGTTTCGGACTCTCAATCGAGAGAATCCGGGTTCGAATCCTGTGGTGCCATGTCAAACTTTGGGCTAATTTGTTCACTCTACGTTGCTTCAGTTCACTCAGCTTTATGAATGAGTACCTGGCAATAGACAGTAGTGGATATTTTTGTATTTGTGCATTAATTGCAGCTTGGCTGAATGCTTCCCAGAGAAGTGAAAGTGGTTTTCGATTGAACAGATCTGCCAGGTAGTAAGGTGTAAAGCGCTTTGAGCAGTCCTAAGGACTGGATACTGCGCTATATAAGAACTTACATTTTATTCCATGCTTCAACACATGCAGGGTGCACAATGGCTTTAACTGACAGGTAGTCCATAGGACTAGCAACAAATATTAAGTCCATAGGACTAGCTGACTCAGAAACGACTAGTCCTGATATTGTTTTACTAGTCCTTAAAAATAAATGTGCTGGGTACCACCATACTGGTATATATGACAGTTATGGCACATAGTAAAACTAAAAGAAACAAAACAAGCCGTTTCTCAACTAAATGTGTCATTAATAGAAACAAAAACATGTGATTTCGTAGATACAATTGCAAAGTAATCAGAAGAAAGAGCCTTAGTTTAATCAGGGACAGTAAACGGCAGTGGTGGACAAGGCGATGCCAGCTGAATTTGAAGCCTGACGCCAACGGCGACGAAGGACCATTGTCGGACTAAGTTGCATCGTTTGACCTATACATAATTTTCATTATCATTTACTATCCCGAAGCCAATGACTGAACAATCAGTAGCATTGCTTGCATTTGGTAACTTGCTAAAATAATCGCCCAAAGTGAGAATAACGCATCTACGATGGGATAGCACGTAACTATGTCTGTAACCCACGCATGTATGTTTGTCCATGTCGCTCATTACTCATGGTCGGTAGGCGGCACTACCTATCCTAACCGGATGTAAACAGCCGCCATTTACATTCTCCGCATTCAGCAAGTTTCCTATTCGGTGGTCGTAGGGAATATTTAGCTGCGGGTGATAAAATGCTACCTTTTAGTTTTATTTTGTTTTATTCCATCACAACACCCAACTAGCATGTACACAGCGTAAATTAATTCACATAATCACAGCTAGTCCGATGGGACTTTAAACATGGATTAGTCTGGTCACTGAAACTACTCATCCGGGACGATCGGACCGGCCTTATTTCGCAGCCTGCACATGTATTTATTGGGGTTAATACGGGGCATGGTAATAATTAGTTGAATAGCGTGGAATTCCATTTGTTTTCTAAATGGCATGGGAAAACATGGAATACTATGTTTTCAGAAATAAATTGTATCTTTGAGAATTGTATGCAGCTGGAATTGGATTTGGTGGCAGAGTAACACACATAATCGGACATGGCCATAGATCGCGTCTAATTATTTAGGCTACTCCGACAACCATCGAGTACGATTACAGCGGAATATAGGTAGCGTGCACGCACATTTCCATGTGATACGTACTTCGTGGCCTAATCCAATGACGCAATGTGATGTTATATTTACTTGTAGGCGGGCTACGTGAACGTATCCTCGGTGACACAGTGCGACGTCCGGGTACTCATGCTGCTCTACAGTAAACGCAAGAAGCAGTTCATGGGGCTCATTCCCACAGACCAGGTGTCGTTTGTCAGCGGCATTCACAATATCATTGCAAAGTTCAAACAGAAACACCAACAAACGAAGGTACCGTCCTCTCATTGCTACTGGGCTAACAAACGAAGGTACCGTTCTCTCATTGCTACTGGGCTAACAAACGAAGGTACCGTTCTCTCATTGCTACTGGGCTAACAAACGAAGGTACCGTCCTCTCATTGCTACTGAGCTAACAAACGAAGGTACCGTCCTCTCAATGCTACTGGGCTAACAAACGAAGGTACCGTCCTCTCATTGCTACTGGGCTAACAAACGAAGGTACCGTCCTCTCATTGCTACTGGGCTAACAAACGAAGGTACCGTCCTCTCATTGCTACTGGGCTAACAAACGAAGGTACCGTCCTCTCATTGCTACTGGGCTAACAAACGAAGGTACCGTCCTCTCATTGCTACTGGGCTGACAAACGAAGGTACCGTCCTCTCATTGCTACTGGGCTGACAAACGAAGGTACCGTCCTCTCATTGCTACTGGGCTGACAAACGAAGGTACCGTCCTCTCATTGCTACTGGGCTAACAAACGAAGGTACCGTCCTCTCATTGCTACTGGGCTAACAAACGAAGGTACCGTCCTCTCATTGCTACTGGGCTGACAAACGAAGGTACCATCCTCTCATTGCTACTGGGCTGACAAACGAAGGTACCGTCCTCTCATTGCTACTGGGCTAACAAACGAAGGTACCGTCCTCTCATTGCTACTGGGCTAACAAACGAAGGTACCGTCCTCTCATTGCTACTGGGCTAACAAACGAAGGTACCGTCCTCTCATTGCTACTGGGCTAACAAACGAAGGTACCGTCCTCTCATTGCTACTGGGCTGATCGAGTCGATATGCCCCAGGCCAAGACTTGTTATATCATACAGGCTTAAATCAAGTTTCATAGAATGTCAAATTGTTGTGAAGACGTCGATAGAAATATATATTCCAAACTTAAGGCTGCTTCTACAACTCGTTTAACCCGTTGTGAATTTGTGTCTGTTGTCCGACTACAAAGTGTGTCACTAGTTTAAGTAATATCGATCGGTTTAATTTAAAATGCTTGTTTTTATTCGATTAATTGGTCAAAAGAATCAACTTTGTTTGTTAAATCTGGTAATTTGTTAAAGTTAGTTGCCATGCTGAAAGTTAGCCTTCGTACCACTGAATTTTTTGGCCAGATGGTTTTCGGGTGAGCAAGGAACATTAACAACGTCAATACGAAATCACATGTATAATTGTATCATGCATTCACATGAAGATTCCAATTTTTTATAAACACTTGCATTTATGTTTGGTCCAACATTAAATAGGTTAATAATTTGTCCGGTGATTTCAACAAAACTACATCAGAAGGTTGCGTAAACGAGCTAGCATACTGTTATGGATACTAGGTTTGTATTTTCATAAAATTAATATGAAAGGAGATGAGCAAAAAACTTGAGTTCAGGAGGCACCTTTAATGTGGGTCAATGAGTCGGTGGGTGGTCCTGCTAATTGTTCTAGTTCTAGTTCTAGTTGTTTCCAGCACTCGGCAACGTTCTATTAACTGACTAGTCTGTATATATTGTGGTTACAGTGATCTTATGAGGTCTCATTCAACTAGTCAGCCTTTTTCAGAACATTATCGCCAAGCCGACCTTTCTATGCTGGCACTGAGGGTGGTCACTGCCAGGGTGCTTGTCGTCCTCAGTGGTTCTTTTACGTCCCAAATTGAGACGGGACCGACATTAACGTGATCTCCGAGTCACGAGGGATACACAGTCCCCAATGTTGAGAGCCAGGTTTTTACACCAAATATACCATACCTGCCCGGTCCGGGTTTCGAACTCGGGGCGCTGGCATGTCAGGCGGATGTGCTAACCACTACACTATCGCGCGCCCCCGTTTGGGTGGTCTGGGGTTGTGTCTATGACGTGTAGTTCAAGTAATGTGGCTGCCACAACATTAGGTCATACTGTATTGAGATCCGCTAAGACTAAAGTTTGCGGTGTTTGGTGCAGATGATGCAAGCGGCAGGGCCCGGGGGTATGGCCCTCTCCTTCAGCTCTACCCCCCAGACCATCTCCACCCAGGGGCTACAACAGGTACTGTCATCTGTGAATTGGTTCATGATTATTGAATATTTGTGAGATGTAATTGAATGAAACGTTCTGTACACATTCAAGCACTTATTCACTGACACCAGTGACACACACTCACCTACACATACACACATGCATGCACACGCACGCACGCACACACACACACACACACACATATCTAGGCATCCAGACACTGTTTTGATTAAAATATGGTATGTCTAATTTCAAAGAACGCATTAATTGATGGTTCCTTCCTAGCAACAGTGTAACTATTTATGTTGTTTAGATTGTTCAGATTTGAAATGTTATTTTGTATTTTTTTCAAATGACTCACTATTTGTGTTAATTTACTCATTCACTTTAATGATTAGTTTGTTTGAAAATAATCATGTTAATATGTGTGCATGCTTCTTTTGATGTATGTGCATGGTGTAGTTTATGACACTGTCATAGTTTGGTACATGTGTATGTGCATGATGGAGTTTGTGACATTGTCCTAGTTTGGTACATGTGTATGTGTATGGTGTAGTTTATGACACTGTCATAGTTTGGTACATGTGTATGATGGAGTTTGTGACGTTGTCCTAGTCTGGTACATGTGCATGTGTATGATGGAGTTTGTGACATTGTCCTAGTCTGGTACATGTGTATGTGCATGATGATGTTTGTGACATTGTCCTAGTCCGGTACATGTGTATGCGCATGATGGTGCTTGTGACATTGTCCTAGTCTGGTACATGTGTATGTGCATGATGGTGTTTGTGACATTGTCCTAGTCCGGTGCATGTGTATGTGCATGATAGTGCTTGTGACATTGTCCTAGTCAGGTACATGTGTATGTGCATGATGGAGTTTGTGACATTGTTCTAGTCCGGTACATGTGTATGTGCATAATGGTGTTTGTGACATTGTCCTAGTCCGGTACGTGTGTATGTACATGATGGTGCTTGTGACATTGTCCTAGTTCGGTACATGTGTATGTGCATGATGGTGCTTGTGACATTGTCTTTGTCTGGTACATGTGTATGTGCATGATGGTGTTTGTGACATTGTCCTAGTCTGGTACATGTGTTTGTGCATGGTGTAGTTTATGACATTGTCCTAGTCTGGTACATGTGTATGTGTATGATGGAGTTTGTGACTTTGTCCTAGTCTGGTACATGTGTATGTGTATGATGGAGTTTGTGACATTGTCCTAGTCTGGTACATGTGTATGTGTATGATGGTGTTTGTGATATTGTCCTGGTCCGGTACATGTGTATGTGTATGATGGAGTTTGTGACATTGTCCTAGTCTGGTACATGTGTATGTGTATGATGGAGTTTGTGACATTGTCCTAGTCTGGTACATGTGTATGTGTATGATGGTGTTTGTGACATTGTCCTAGTCCGGTACATGTGTATGTGTATGATGGTGTTTGTGACATTGTCCTAGTCCGGTACATGTATATTTGTATGATGGAGTTTGTGACATTGTCCTAGTCCGGTACATGTGTATGTGTATGATGGAGTTTGTGACATTGTCCTAGTCTGGTACATGTGTATGTGTATGATGGAGTTTGTGACATTGTCCTAGTCTGGTACATGTGTATGTGTATGATGGAGTTTGTGACATTGTCCTAGTCTGGTACATGTGTATGTGTATGATGGAGTTTGTGACATTGTCCTAGTCTGGTACATGTGTATGTGCATGTTGTAAAAAGGCTAGAGAAGAAGAGAATGGTGACCTGTGTTGGCTGTAGCAGTCACTAATGACTCAGTTGGTCAGTTATTGCTGTCTGACTGCAGTATGCATAATAGTGTAGCACTTCAATGCTGCTGCATGAAGTTTAAAGAAAGCTTCTTAGAATATTGGTTGTGAAGATAGTGACAGTGATATTCTATTAAAACACAAAGTGGTTAATACAAGTGGAATAGGCATGATAGAATAGATGGGTAATGCATTTTGGACCTGGTGACAGACATGGTCCATTGTGACAGAGTAAGTGGGTAGTGCATTGGTCCTGATGACAGACATGGTCTGTTACGACAGAGTAGGTGGGTAATGCATTGGTCCAGGTGATAGACTAGGTGGGTAATGCATTGGTTCAGGTGACAGAGTAGGTGGGTAATGCATTGGTCCAGGTGGACATGCATGGTCTGTCATGGAGTAGCTGGGCACTGGTGATGCTTTGTTAATACGGGCACTGCTTTGTCATCCAATAGCCGTATGTGAATGACCGTTGGAGTTATATGCGCCCCCTGTCACCAGAAGCAGGGGTGCGAGAGGTCAGGGCAAATATCGGGTACTGCCCTGGTGCTCCAGTGCCTGAGCGGTTTATGTATCTGGGGCGATGTGAGGTGAGTAAAAAACCCTGTTGACAGAATGGGGTGAGGTGATTGGGGTGTTGAAAGGCCTGGTACATGTAGAGCAGACAGTAAGGGTACATTGGGGTGGCGATGACATTGTGCTAGGATCAGTTTTGACAGAGTAGGCATGTGTATGTGTGTGTGCAGGTACAGATGTGTGTACATATATGCATGAAGTAAAATATTTACACACACACACACACACACACACACACACACACACACACACACACACACACACACACACACACACACACACACACACACACACACACACACTCACACACTCAGATAATAATAATACATTCACACACAAACACATGCGCATGCACACACATAGTACATGCATACACACACATGAAAATATTCACATGAAAGCACACACATGTGCATTTATACACACAAATGCATGCAGGCACTGTTCTGCACCCTTGTCCACTTTCCCTACCACATTCTGTTTGTTTCTTTTGTGTGTTATCACTTTCGTTCAGCTTTCTGTTACACTTTCTGTTCCGTGTTCAGTTTCACTTTTTGTTGACATTTGCTTCTTCATTCTCGCCAATGTTTGTGAAATGTGCAGGTTTGAGACGCCCCGTCAGTGGTCTTGGACAGTCTGTGTCACTTACCCTCTGTCCTTGCAGGTCAGCACCGGACTAACGACCATTCCAACAGTAACCACGGTCACTCCCGGGCTGCCTCCTCCCAACGCCGCATCCACACCGGGAATTACCCTGCAGGGGCAACAACAACAGACGAACATGATTATCCTAAATAGACAGATACAACAACAGCAGCAGCAACAACAGCAACAACTACAGCAGCAACAGCAGCAGCAACAGCAGCAACAGCAACAACAGCTGCAACAACAGCAGCAGATCGGCTCAGTGTCCATGGTGATGCCGGGCACTCAGGTTTTAGCCAGTCAGTCTATGGCTGCCATCAGTCAGCAGCAGACGATGGTGAATCAGATGGCCAGCGGTCAAACCATCCCAATGTCTAGCATCGGGCAGGCGCTGACCGACGACCCCCCACAGGTCGCAGTCGTTCGCCCAACCGGTCAGCCCCAGGGCCGCACAGTGACTGGAGTCGATCAAGTTCTCACGGTGCTGCCGCCTACTGGCGTGACGCCTGTGATGAGTGCGCAGGACGGACAGATGCCGTTGGGACCTCAGCCGGCCAGTGGTCAGTCTGTTCCTGGGAACGACAGTCCAGAGCGGGAACGCAAGGCAAACCTGGTCAGTGGTCATTTCATTGGTCAGTTAAACTAACTTATTTTATTGTTTGTTTAATTAATTGAAGCACCTAGTTTATTTTACTTATTTAATCTGTGTATCTAATTACATTTATTCTTGTATTTCTGATATATTTAACTTAGATTTTATTTGCTGGGGTTTAGTTAACTTATCTATGCTACTCGTAAATTGTCTAATTTTGTTTATTATCCCATTTTTAACTGATTAGGTTATCATGTGATTATGGCAACGTTTACATTTCTGTGTGCTATAAAATGTTTATTGTTGTATGATTATAGTATGATACTTGAATTCTTAAAATGCCCATGAAATATATGCCAAATTCCTTTGTGAAAAGACATAATAAATGAACTTATCTGATCTGTTTTAGTTCATTTTAATGTATTGTACTTTTTAAGGTGCCAACAATTCATCAGTGTTAACACCTTTGAGCAGGTGTATCACTCAGAGACAAAATCCCGGGGACTGCTAATAATAAATAATTTCTGCTTCAATCCTATTGACCCCAAAATGCACAGCCAAATTAAAGTTTTTTAATGGAACTGAACTCAAGAACTGCCATAATAACCAGCACATGCATCAGCAATTAATAAATTTAAATGTCAGCAAACTTTTGCCTGCCATTGTCAAGACATGGAAACACATGCATGCATTCATGCATGCATAATATACACATGCACACACACATACAAACATTTGGATGTTTACAATGAACTGTCTCACATTTGTGATGATTTATGTAAAGTCATGGTGTAGTAAGTTGCAGGCTAAATTAGTTTGTATTGTGTATATATATATATATATATATATATATGTTTACTTTGGAAGAAATAATTTCAAAGTGAGAAACCGTTTCCTGCCTTGGAGGAAAATCTGTCGTGATCTGTTGGACTCCTGATGTGGCTAATTGGTGTTCAACTGGTCATTGCTGAGTTATTTGTGTTTGGTTGTAGGAACAAATCAGAAAGTTGCAGGAGACTCTAGCGGCTGCTGAGCAGAAAGAGAGACAATTCAGACAGCGAAACAACCAAGGTTAGTTAGTTAACACATGGTACATTTTTTGCTCCTCACATTTCAGAGTAATTTCATGAAAAATCAAACCTACCTAGTATTCATTATGATATGCTAGTTTGTGTGTAAATTAATACAAAAATGTTTCAGTGAAATTAAAAGACAAACTATCAAATCAGTTTTCACCATGTCATTTCTAAATTAGTTATAGGACTCGAGTCAAGAAATTCAGTTTACCCAAGCACAGTCTTGTTGAAGTTAGACCAGGCTTAACTCACTGCTGGTTTGTTTACATAACAAGTTTGCCATTTGTCGAGTGATTATGTAACTCACGTCAGTGGATTCTTTGGTGTATCTGCTGTGTGCTATGGGTATTTGTTATATGGCTTTGGATTGGACGTTTTCAAATCAGCGCTGTTTGAAAGGATCAACTGACAGAATTTGTAGATATGCATATCACTGTATGTTTCACACATCTAATTTAAAAGTTGACTAGTATATTTAGAACTGCCATGTGCAGAATTCAGTTGCCTTTATAATAAGTACATCTTGCAATGGTAGGAGAAAAAAAATAAAAATGCAAAAAAATAGGTGCACCCACATCTATCTCTGATTTTTTGCATGAGCTGCATGGACTTGGAGTATGTTTCATAAAACGACATTGGATCTAAAGGGTAAAATGGACCTAGTCTGTTCCTAGTTTTTCATGTATTAATTATAATGTTCTTAAGACTACACTAACTATGGTGAAGGTATACTGCCCAGCATACTGTTTAGTAAGCCCATAACAACAGTCGCAATTTGAAGGCACGACCACGGGTGCATGTTCAAATAGTAAACAAAACATGCAGTTTCAGAACAAACTTTATTGGTAATTGGTTGTTGGGCTGAGTTAACTGCTGTACCCTTTGATGTTCAATGATGCTCACTTTCCCACGGTCAAAACAACAGACTCCAGCTAAATCATGGTAGACGAACAGACTATTTCCCTTTAGTACACAGATAACTTGCGTTGTGTCATCTGCAGGTGTGATGATACCTGGACAACAGCTACGACAGCAGCAGATATGTCAGCCGGTGCAGCAAGGACAACAACAGCAGCTACAGCAACAAGAACAGCAGCAGCAGTGGCTCCAGTTGCAGCGACGACAGCAGCAGCAGCAGCAACAGCAGCAGCAACAACAACAACAACCGATACAGTCGACAAATCAACAGTTGCGACATCTACTATTAAGCCAACAGGTGAGTGCTGTCAACTGGTCCAACGAAAAAACTATAAAATACAATGTATATAGAGTATTTGATTAAATAATTTTACAGCTACACTTTTAAAGCCGTCTCTTCAACAGTTTAGCCCTAGGTGAGAATAGTTTAACCATTTCTGTACGACAGGCCGCTACACCGGTGTGGCGGAATTGACGATGTCTGCTATTCAAATCACTTTTACTCATAATTATCCACTACGTGGAGCCACTTGTTGTGTACCGTTGTCATGGCAAAAAATGACCTGTTCAGCAGTTGTCATTGTGGATTATCGCTCAATAATAATTTACGGAGAATTTTAATGATGGATTATCAAAATCTGTGACCACAATGGCGGACGGCATTACTTCAACTAGCAATGTACCACTGCGTTTTGGACAGATTATTTAATAGTTTTAGCAAAGTATCTGTGTCGGATGTTGACGTTCGACACAATGATGTCAGTGAACTTAGCGACAGAGTCGGAGATGAAAGTGACGGTGACAACAAAAACATTTGCGGTCATCTTGGATTGCTGGTTACCATAACGACGGAATGTAAAATCATATGGCCGATCTTACTCGCTGATTATCATACTTTCCGAAAATTTGGAACATTCCTACTCATAAAATGCATTTTTGTTGCTCAAATCTTGACGTGAGGTGAGGTAGTCCATTGTCTTGCATAGTCACTGAGAGTGCAGTATTCAGTGGTCACAGCTGATCAGGGCTGTAGTACTGTAATGGATAGATGGTAGTTTTGCTTTTATGCAAAATTAATTTGAAATGAGATGCGTAAAAAATTTATTCAAGGAAGAGTTTTAACATTTTAATGCATACATGTATATAGTTATTGTTACTTGTTTTTATTTATGATATCTTTTTACTTGTAATCATCCTTCGTGTCCCCACCCAATAGTATGACACAATTTATAATAATCACCCCATATTCACAATCACACTTTCATTGACTGGGTTTGCAAAACTAGCCCTGGCTGATCCCCTACGTGAAGTGCGGAACTTAGCTGAGTCAAACTAGTAATTGACATCGCCAGTCGCGACTGCATCGCCCGTGAGAACAGCACAAATACCCGCCCCAATTTGAAGACGGATAAACGACTTCTGGGAATCCCAATATATAATGACCCATTCGCCCATTAACACGAGAAGTTTAGCAGTATTGTGTATTCGACTAATTGCTTCTACTTCCTAAACATTGCATGTAACATGAGCCATGGTTGGCTGAAATTAGTTTTATTATGACCACCTGACCTGAGTAGATCTACTGATCTAGTGAGCGATTTGATAGGCTGAGCTTAAATTCAGTGTTTCGCAAAGCGATCAGCCAGGGGTACTGCTGGCTGGGACTGACGTAATCTGCAGCACCGACCCCTGGCGCACGAGGATGCTTGTAATTACCTTCGGGTACTTATATTAATGTTTTTATTAGTACGTTTGATTTGTCTATTTTAATATATCATTTTTTCTACTTTTAAAACATGTCCATGTATTTTATATATTCCGCACACCTTGGGGTAACTTAATATAAAAGCAGTTATTATTTTGTAAACATTAGTAAAAAATGTAAATTAATAATATAAATAAATAAAATTATATTAAAAGGAATTAATCGAAAGGAACTTCTACACAAATAAATAAAGAAAAAATACATCTTTAAAAAATATAATTTGTCCAGACAGTAATATCGTTTGTGTGTTTACAGCAACAACAGCAGCTGCGGCAACGGCAAGCCCTGATACAGCAGCAGCAACAACAGCAACAACCGAGGGCAAGAGTACCGGTGCCAGGACAAGCGGGGATGATACCCCCTACAGCGGGGCAACAGGGCATTCAGCCCAATCTCAATGTGCCCATGTCGGGGGTTCAGGGTTTTCCTATGGACGACTTCACATTCTCTTAGCCACTGTCATGTGGGGTACTGATGCGATGATAGGTTTGTGGGTATTAAACCTGCTCAAGTCAGCCGAGAATGCCCCCCCCCCCCCCCCCCCCCCCGCTGCTGTTCATCATACATGAGGCTGGATTGGCCGAAGTACACATGGTAGCAGTAACTGGAAATTGTGTGGTAACAAAAATTGCCTTTGCTGAAAAATCCTGGGGTCATTTACACTTACCACAGATGAGTGGTGTACTGCTATTTCCAAACCACAGTGGTTTTTCATAAATCCTCTTTGACGAATCTGCACAGTACCAGTCAATTTTTCAGATAGCATTTATCTTTACAAGAGGTAAGACTTCTGCAACTTGCTGTTAAAAATTGAGGCACACAAAAGTAGTCCTATGCAATCATCTCTCCTCTTCACTGTCTAGTTCAATTTTCCCAAGTCTTCTGCAGATTTCCATGCAGTTAAGCACGCTGTGGTTGTCTCCACTCCCCCTGTTATCATCATATTCTGGGCAGTGGCTACAATACTGCCTCTTCCTCATGCTTCTGTATGTGGACAGCCATGTTTAAATGTGCCAACAAACTATTCATGTGACTACAGTCAACAATTTGCATAAATCACTGTAGTTTTCTCATCTCTCTTGGTTTTTACCTCACTGTTCTTGCGTTGCTGTCTCCACCATCCATTTCCACACCCAATTCATCAAAATCTCTCTTTGCCAACACAATCCTCCCATCTTGGTCTTGGTCATCCCCTAGTTTACTTTTCACCTTCCGCTTTGAGGGCATCCACATCCATCACTAACCATTCCCCCATTTGTTCCCTTTGTCCAGTCCACTTCAGACGACGTGTAATCGCAGATATCACCTTCCATCATGTATTCCTGTTACTGCAGCCATGTGTAATCAGGCCATAAGTGTACATTTTGTAGCTGTGCGGCCACTGGTGTGGGGGGTGAATGGACATTGCGGGGAACTGATACAGTGGACTTGACAAGGAATGGTGCTCGGTGATACAACCAGATACACACAGGTTAACAATGTATACTCAGTCTATTACATCGGCCCTGTCACATTGTACACATTTCACATAGGCAACACATGTTTTAGAGTTTTGTGCAGGAATGTGGCCATGTAGTGGAAAAATAGTGACAAACTATTCGTTTGTGTTTGTTACACAAATTAAATCAAAAAATTATGGTGCATTGGATAGAATATACTAGGCATAGTCCCGTTGGCGTTATGTTTGATGCAGGTATATTCTATTCTGTTAAATGGCACCATGCAATCGGAATGGGACTGCTATCGGCTGGTTAACCTATGCAAAATTAGACATGGATTTGTATGGCTTGATACAAAATTTCTATTCAAAAATACGAATTTCAACAAAAAACTGTGGCAGGTCTGCAGTACATAATACTGGTTATTTTTTAAACCATTTGGAACAGAATGCCATGGCAATATTTCAAACCACACACTATATGGAGGAATTATATATTATTTCACATGCCCAATATTTGGGTACAATACTTCTTTTTAAGTGTATTATTGTTCTATGTTAATTACTGTGGTGTGCCATTTGTGGCAAAGATAGACACATTTTAAAACAGCCTCTGCAATTCCTTTTACCAGTGTCATTTTACAATTATTTTGTGAAAAATTAAACCCACCTAACTCGTGTACGTTTTTTATTTTGGTTATTCATGCTTTTGTAAGTTACCAGATCTTATGATGGAAAAGGAAATTCTTTAAAAAATGTGAACATTAGTATTAAACAGACAGTGTATGTTATATAAACAGTTCAGAATTTCAAACCTGCATAATGGGCATCATGAATTGTTAAGAAACCTTTTTAGATACAAAGTAATAAATTCAGTCATAAAATCATGTTGTAGTATAAACGATATCTTGACCACCCAAATATGACAATGAATTAACAGTTTTGTAATGTAATTTGACCTTTAATTGTTTAATTTGGAATGTTTTAATTCTAATTGTATGCCAAACTGCAAGGTAATTACTCGTAAATGTACATTGGTCATATTACATTTTAAAATTGGGGTTTATTAAACACATTTGTGCAGGAAAGATGTTACAGTGGATATAGTTTGTACTATATATGATAAAAATGATAAGATTTTGTGCTTTTATTTATATATATATTCAACTGTACCAGGTATATATAATGTCATATTTATTATTTTCTATCGTATCTGTGACCACCGAGGTTTCTAATGTTCAGTTGTTATCCATGAGAATTGAGACAAAGTAATTTGCCAAAAAGGGTTACTGGATGTATGTATAATCAAGTCAAAGGATTTATTGGATGGTATGTTTATGGTATGTTTTTCTAGTTTGATGAACAAGTCGGTCTTGAATGATATATCTCAATTATGCGATCTTCAAAGAACAATGTTAATAGTATAAGGCTGTTTGTAGGAGTATTTTCGGTTAAGTTGTCAAAATATTGGAGATGAATATTGTTGACATTGGTAACCTGAGATATTTGTGACCTAGTTAGTGGTAATCTCGTAAATTTGCAAAGTCCAAAAAACACTCCCCACTCCCTCCAATAAATGGTAGGGATGAAATCACTGCAAATAGCAGTCAGATTCAACTGATATAAAATGGCTGCAGGATATTTCCCACCATGCTACATGATTCCGATAACACCAGTGTCAATGGGCATTAATATATTTCACTTGATAGGTGGCACCACTGTAGTGATTTATTTTCCAATGTGAAGATCAAACCACCGCTCACCCATATTTAATGCTACACGTTTTAGAGGCTTTGCAAACTTATACAACAGCCCAATACTATGAAACGCAAGCAACGTGAGTGAACAGGTTCATCAGGCTGCATGGGTAAAATTAGTAATATTTTAGCTTTTTTCAATAAATTTACCTTACATTCCATGACGTTTTCGACTGCTGCAATCTTCATCAGACGGCTACACGAGAGTCACCCAGGCCACAGGGGAGGGGATGGTGGGCACACACCAGAGTGATATGTCTGTGCAGAATAACTACCATGTTGTTATCTAGTGGTAGCTGTTTGGTGGAGATTGCAGAGAGCAGTTGAAAGGTCACTGAATATATAGAAAATTGACTGTGAAAAAAGTAAAAATATTACTAAGTTGCAAGACAATCTGATGTTGTTTGCAATCAAAAATATGGACGTGGCAGAGAAACACTATTGTTAGTTGCCTGTTTACAAGCAATGTTATAAGAGACTTCCTGCTTTCAGCAAACATGCCCCATTGTACACATTTCTGTACACAACATGGAATATGGCCATGTCATTTTGATGGTTGCTTCAAATGAAAAAAATCATGATAAAGTAAAAATGATGTAGTTTATCACAGATAGTCTAAGATTGATTGGGCCAATGCAAAATGTCACATGGGTTTGTTTGGAATTTCCCATGAAAAATACGGAATTCAACCCCAAAAATGTGGCATGTCTGTTTCAGCATGACGTCTTCACGCAGTTAGACAGTGTTTTCTCAAGTGTTTTGCTGGCGTGGTTCAACGTAGACCATAGTGTGTGATTCCTGCAGTTCCAGAAGTCGTCTCATTGTATAGCTGTACTGTCGCCTGAGAAAATGTTGCTTATTTTCAATGTCATGCTGTATTTCTACGGCGGTCGGCAAATTGAATTGTATCTTTGCATGGTTGAAACTCTAATATTTTTGACATATTTATTATGTAGAAGATTAGATCAGAGAGTATGAGGCATCTATATACACATTGCTGGAATATAAATTTGTAGCAATACATATGGAAAATATTGCAGAATTTGCATTGTCATTTCAGTTACCAATTAGTGATCTTTAACAAGATTAACAAGATTGCCATCCAGAAAATTACTCTGGATGGCAGGTGGACAAGGAAGCCTTTTGGCTTATCGAGAGTCCAATACTTTTTATCTATATGTATCCCGCCTTTTTAAGGTGTGTGTCGATTTTATTTTTAAACATATTCACGCTACTAGCACCAACACAATCAGGAGATAATCTGTTCCATTCATTTACAGTCCTTTGTGAGAATGAGAACTTTCTTATATCTAATCTACACTGCTCCTTTACTAATGTAGCTTCATGTCCTCTGGTCCTTCTATCTTTCTTAACTGAGAAAAAAATGTTTCTATCAATATTTTCATAACCAATCAATATTTTAAACACTTCTATGTGATCTCCTCTCAATCTCCTGGTCTCTAGTGTTGTTAAACCACATTCTTTTAGGCGTATTTCGTAACTAAGATCCCTCAGATTTTGTATCATTTTAGTCGCTCTCCTCTGTACTCTTTCTAGCAAATCTATGTCCTTCTTGCGATATGGCCTCCATGCTTGTATACAATATTCTAAATGAGGCCTCACTATTGTTTTGTACAGCAGTACTATTAATTCTTTTTTCTTATACGCTATATTTCGCCTAATTAATCCAAGGATTTGATTTTCCTTTGACGCTGCAATTCCGCACTGCTCTGAAACCTTCATATCAGCACTAATGGTTAACCCTAAGTCCTTTTCTTTTACAGTAGTACTTAGAACAGTACCCCCCATTTTATATTTTACCTCTTCATTCCCATGACCTGTGTGGAGGCATTTACATTTCCCAAAATTGAACAGCATTTGCCACTTTTCAGACCATTTGATCAACCTATCAAGATCATCTTGTAAATGCTGTCTGTCTCCATCACTTTTAATCCTTCTAAACACTTTTGTATCATCCGCAAATTTTAACATCTTGCTTGTTATATCATCGTCCAAATCGTTGATATATATTAAGAATAATATAGGTCCTAGTACTGATCCCTGTGGTACCCCACTCAATACCGATTTCCAGTTTGAAGCCTCCCCATCAACTACTACACGTTGTCTTCTGTCATTCAGCCATTTTTCTATCCAGTTTATTATACCATTTCCTATGTCATGGGCCTTTAGCTTAAGGAGTAATCTTTGATGTGGTACTTTGTCGAAAGCTTTTTGAAAATCTAAATAGATGATATCTACTGGTGATCCCTCATCTACCCACCTAGTGATGTCTTCCAAAAAACATAACATATTTGTTAAGCATGACCTCGCTTTTAAAAACCCATGTTGAGATGGGTTTATCAAGTTGTTTAACAAGAAAATCCACCATGTGATCTTTAATTAGTCTTTCTAATAAATTGCAAATCACTGATGTTAAACTCACTGGTCTATAGTTCTCCGACTTGTTTCTCGAACCTTTTTTAAATAACGGTATAATGTTTGCCTCTTTCCATTCTAAAGGAACCACTCCCTCTTCTAATGACAAATTGAAAACTGTTGCAAGCGGTGCGCTAATTTGTTCTACAATTTCCAATAGTAGTTTGGGCGGAATCCCGTCCACTCCAGGTGATTTATTATCCTTCATAGCCCTTATTTTCTTAGCTACCATTTCCGAGGTTACAACTAACTGTCCTAAATAGTCTGAATCTGCCCCCTTGAACTTAGCCTCTGGTACTGGCAGTGAACTAATATCTTCCCTGGTAAACACTGAACTAAAATACTCATTCAGGTCTTCTGCCATTAAGAATCCCTCTGATATTGTATTTCCAGCACTATCTTCTAGAGGACCGGACCTTATCCTGAACTTTCTGTTTGCTTCGAATATACGCATAAAAACTCTTACTGTCATGTTTTATATTACTAGCTAATTTTTTTTCATAGCTTCTCTTTGAATTTCTAATTTCAGCTGTATCTTGATTAAGTGCTTCTTTATAAATGTTGTAGTCTTCATCATTTCCAGTACATCTATATGACTTCCACATCATTTGTTTATACTTAATTTTTCTAATGGCTTCTTTCGATAAGTGTTTCTTTTTAGACCGTTTCCCTTGTTTTTTGAAAGGTACAAATTTATCGACTATGCACTTAATTTCAATATTTAAGATATTCCAGCATTCGGTTGCTGTCTTATTCTTCAGTGTGTTATTCCAGTCTATCTTTGCTAAATATTTCCTCATGTTCTTATACCTTCCTTTGTGGACATTTCTCCTATACTGCTTTTTACTATTCCTTTCTGATTTTACTTTGATGGTAAAATGTATCTGGTTGTGATCACTACTCCCCAGTGGCTCACATATCTTGACATTGTCAACTAATTCTTTCTGTGAGGACAAAACTAAGTCTAACACATTCTCTCCCCTGGTTGGTTCTAGCACATGTTGAGAAAGGAAACTATCTTGTACTAAAACTAAAAACTTGTGGTCCTCACTCCCCATACTCTGTAGAGATTTCCATTGTATATGCCCATGGTTAAAGTCCCCCATAATAATACAGTTCCGTTTGCTTACTTCCCTTATAGCGTTTTGTATTTTTTCATTCTCTTCTATGCTTATGTTTGGACTTCGATAAACTAACCCAACTGTTAACGTTGAGTTTCCTGTAACTATGTTACACCAAACAGCTTCTTCGCAATCTGCTTCTCTTTCTAATTTTATTTCATAAGCCTGGATAGATTCTTTAATATATAAAATAACTCCACCTCCCTTTCTTCCTATTCTATCTTTCCTAAACATTACATATCCTGTTAGTCCCAATTCGGCATCTGATATATCAGTGGTGGCCCACGATTCGGTTATACCTATTATGTGAGGGTCAATATCTTCTACCATAATGTTTAGTTCACTTCTTTTGTTTACTATGCTCCTTGCATTTAAACAAATGCATTTATATCCTGATTCAGAACAGTTTTCCAGGCTGTTCTTTGCCGATTTATTTCTGCTGTCTTTATCTATGCCTCCAGTTTCAGGCTTCTCTGTGAATCCCCCCTGCGAATCTAGTTTAAATAGATGCAGCCTGTCCCACTGTCAACAGATTGCAGCAAGTTCTCTGAGAAAACTGCTGCCCCCTTTCCACTTAGATGTAGGCCATCTCTCATGTACATATCTTCCCTCCCAACAAAGTATCCCCATAAATCTACGAATCCCACCCCCTCTTCTTTACACATCTGCTCAACTAGTGCGTTGATCGCCATCCTCTTGCAGTTTCTATATGTCGGCCCCCTTCCTCCCATTACTGGCAAAATTCCTGAGAGGATAATCTGTTCTACTCTTGTCTTCTTTAACTTCTTCACTAACTGTCTGTACTTCTGAACTATCCCAGTTGTTCCCTCCCTCTCTGCGTTATTTGTCCCTACATGTACTAGTATAGACCCTCCCTTGCCATGCCCCAGTACCTTCTCTACCCTTTCAGTTACATGTTCTATCCTAGCCCCCGGTAGACAAACAACGACGTCCTCCCCCTCGCTTAGAGTCTTATCTGTCTTTCTCATAATCGAATCGCCCATAAACACCCTCTCTTTCCTCATTGCCCCCTCAATCACTGCCTCAGTGTAGCTCTTTCTACAGTTTGCATCTGTCTGGTTGTAATCTTGTTCCCCTGTCTTCTGCTCTCCCGTCACAATCTCGTCCGTTCCATTCTTTCCTGACGCTGTTTCTCTTGTCACCTTTCTTCCTGTCATCGTCCCTCCCGACTTCTCTTCTGTCACATGTACTCTCACTTCCTTTCTTCCCGTCATCTTTCCTCCCATTGCATTTCCTTCTCTCCTCTCCCGTCTCTTTTTCCCTCCTACCTCTTTCTCTACGGTCACTTTCCTGCCACCTTCACACCTGTCACATTTCCTGCCGTCGATCCTCCACTTTCTTCCCCTCCGATCACCTTCCCTCCTCTCAGTCTCCTTTCCTCGGTCTTGTTGCCACTACTCTGCTCCTTCAGTTTCACAGTATTCCCAACTTTATCCCTGTCGTCTCTCTCCATTCCGTCTGTCTCCTTGCTGATTCTCAACTCCATCCCCTTCACAATATCTACCAACCTAGCTACCTCTTTCTCCAGACATTTCACCTTCCAACACCCAACGCACTGAAAGGTGAATCCCTCTTCCTTGGTTTCTGTCCATGACTTCGTACAGCCGGATAAGGCAAAATCTACCCAACTGTGGCAGTCGTCGCACACCAAGTGTCTCTTTGCCTTGACTTGCCGCTTGCAAGGCGCCATATCAGAATTTATTTAATAATAATAATCTAATTAGCTATTTAAAATAGTTTTGTCAACTGTGTTTACACCATTCACTGTCTATGTAGTCTTTAAGAAGACTGTTTTCTGTGTACAAATGTTACACTTTTCGTAAGATTGCGTACGCTAGACTGCCTTATTTATTTAGGTTATACAGCGCCCTAGCGAATAAGAGAGACACTAGCTACATAAACTTAGTTCGCCCGATTATCGCAAATGCTTAATTTTAACAACAAAGCTACCTTATAAAAATGTCTAGCAGGTACTGACTTACACAGATATTATCTTATGTAGGTAGTTAATGGTTGTTACTTTATCACCTATATATTCTACCACATAACGAGGTTTGTTAAATCTTGTTTACAAACTTATCGTAGCCGTAAGCTAACGTACCCTATTATCACTCACTAGACTAAAGTGTCCTAAAATACTTTATCTAACTAACTTTAAGCACAACTGCTACTCAATATGTGTTTACTGCTACTTTATGAATGATATTAAGGCAAGAATAATACTTATCAATCAGTAATTCCACTTGCTTATGAACTTTGATACACCACCATCTATCTCCGCCAAATATAGCCTCGAAATCTTGAATTACTAATGTATGCCACTTCCAAGTCATGACACTGCTCTCGATTTGGTGGTAATCAGAAAGAAAGTAATAGGACAAACACAGTTTGTCAATAAAAAATGCATTTTGTTAAGAAAATAATACATACAATATTGACGGAATTAAATGTTACTATTTATAGCAATCAAAATAGGACGTGTACCTTTCAAACACACAATATTTTAACATAAAATTACTTCTATAATGTATAAACTAGTAATCATAATGTAAATAATATGTTTCTTTTTGTCTGTTTCTTCTTTTTCTGTTCCTTTTCCCTTTTAACTTTCACTTCTATAATGGCCCGAGACGGGCCTATATTTGTTTGCACTTTAGCACACAAAGATGCGAAAACACCATTATCATTTGTGTCACAAAACATTGTAGTTGTTTTGTAACTATCAAGCCATTTATATTTCAAACACCCGCATAGCTTAATTATCAAAATATTAATGCGTCCAAAATGAAATCATAAAAAAATGCTCCAAATCAAACCATCTACATATACAGAGGACTCGAGGCACTTCCCTGTCTGAGTCCTACTTCCACTCCAAATTGTTCCGATGTTTCTCCTTCGACTCTCACTACCGCTGTTGTCTCCTTGTACATTTCCTCCATCATTCTGGCTTCTGCTTCTCCAACCTCCATCCATCTCGTGACTGCAAATGCGAGTTCTCTCGGCACGGTGTCAAATGCCTTTTCCAAATCTACAAAACCAAATGCTACATCCTTTTTAAATTCTCTCTTCTCAATAATTTGTTTGATGGCAAACAATCCATCATCTGTTCCTCTCCCTTTCCTAAATCCCAGCTGATTCTCTCCGATTTTGCTCTCCACTGTAAGCCTCACCCTAGCATCCAGTATCCTTTCCAACAATTTCAGGGCTTGGCTCAGTAATGTGATGCCTCTGTATCTATCTGGGTCATGGATGTCCCCTTTCCCCTTCCATATCGGCACAATCACCCCTCTTAGCCACTCTGCTGGTATCTCTCCTGCTGTGAAGCACACATTAAACAGCTTCGTCAGCCACTTGATTCCAACTAGTCTATTTGCTTTCACCATTTCCACTGAGTTTGTCAACTCCTACAGCCTTTCCTGTTTTCATTTTCTTTACTGCTTTCTCCACCTATTCTTCTGTTATTCCAGCTCTCCTTACAGTATGATGTATCTCTATGTCATATTCTTCCTCCAGATTTAGTAGTTTCTTGAAGTACTCCTCCCAAACACCCAGCACTTGTTTTGCTCCAGTGACCAGTGTCCCGTCGCTTCTCTTTATTGCTGATGTTCGTATAGTATCTTTGCTGTTTCTGTCTCTATCCTTGGCAAGTTTGAAGATCAGTTTTTTCCCTCCATCTTCTTCAATCCTATCACATAATTCCTGCAGTTTATCATCTCTTGCTTTAGCAACTGCCTTATTTGCTGTCTTCTTCTTCTCCCGGTACTTCTGCTTCAGCCTTGTCTTCTCTTCATCACCCGCTTCTTCCACACACTTCAGTGTCTTCTTCTTCTCCCGGTACTTCTGCTTCAGCCTTGTCTTCTCTTCATCACTCGCTTCTTCCACACACTTCAGTGCCTTCTTCTTCTCCCGGTACTTCTGCTTCAGCCTTGTCTTCTCTTCATCACTCGCTTCTTCCACACACTTCAGTGTCTTCTTCTTCTCCCGGTACTTCTGCTTCAGCCTTGTCTTCTCTTCATCACTCGCTTCTTCAACACACTTCAGTGTCTTCTTCTTCTCCCGGTACTTCTGCTTCAGTCTTGTCTTGTCTTCATCACTCGCTTCTTCCACACACTTCAGTGCCTTCTTCTTCTCCCGGTACTTCTGCTTCAGCCTTGTCTTCTCTTCATCACCCGCTTCTTCCACACACTTCAGTGCCTTCTTCTTCTCCCGGTACTTCTGCTTCAGCCTTGTCTTCTCTTCATCACCCGCTTCTTCCAAACACTTCAGTGCCTCCTTTTTTTCTCGTATTGCTTGTTCAACTTCCTGGTTGATATGAGACCTTTCTAAGACTAACATTTGTTCAATAGTGTAAGACTTATTATAAACAATAGTAGTTATATACAACTCAAATAATGACCAACTTCATCTAATAGAGGCATAACATTTATTTATTTGTCAAGCAGTGTTTATAAATGTACATATATTTGGAATGTAACTGAATTGTTGGCATCCATAAAATGAGATAAACAATTTGTTGAGTGGCAGAAATAATTTATGCAATTCTAATACAACTACAAATGTTGGTATCGATAAAATGAGGTATGCATGTTCAATGGCATAAATTAATTATACCATTCCAACACACCAGTATCAATGTCCATACATCACAACAAATTTCTTTCAGTTGAAATATCATGATCTACAAATCGCTCAGAGTACTTTAATATATATTAATAGATAACACATGGTATATGGACCGTAGGACCAGTAAGTCTTTTACCAGCCTACATTTGAAAATCCAACAGATCACCTTTCAGTAATACAGCTGTATTAAAAGATTGGAATACATCATACAAAAATATAGTGCACGATTTATCAGAAGATATAATCGTGCAAGAAATTTATTACTGGGCTAAATACCAGTTTGATTCACTAAACAAATGATACATATGTACCAGAAATAGCATATTTTTAATTGTTTCATGGTAAATATACCTTAATGCAAGGCTTCTTGGGATAAATGTAAGCACAATTTTCATGAAATGCATGTGGGTTAGAAGCCATAAGAACACAAGTGTTCATTGTGTTGTAATACACTGTTCGTCAAGTAAGATTATTTGAATGGCTGACACATTGTTTAATTAAAATGAACAAAAGGACACCAAAAATTACCGCTATCTATCAGAATTACTTGTAATTTATATAAACCAATTATATTGATATTTTAATATCACAATCATGTGCAATATTCCGAATGACCAGAATTACTTGTATTTTATCTACATCAATTATATTGATATTTTAATATCACAATCAGATCCAATATTCTTGAGTAACCAGAATGACATGGCAATTTATCTTCTCCGATTATATTGATATTTTAATATCACAGGTTTAATATTCTGAGTGACCACAATTGTGTAATTTATTTACACTGATTACATTGATATCTTAATATCACACTCAGATATAATATTCCATGTTTAATTGCACTATCACCACTGGGCAATTGCAATTATAACAGGGCATTTGTCGATCACACCAAATGTATTAACAAAAAATCGCAAAATCCTACCACACATATACTGAAATTAAAACTGTAACATTAGTGATATTTTAACTAAGTCATTCACAAAAGTGTAAAAGCATAAATTACTGTAGTATATCTATATACACCGATTATATATAATATATCGCAATCAGATGCAATATTGTGAGTGATCAGAATTACTTGTAGTTTATCTACACTGATGATATCTTAATATCACAATCAGATGCAATATTCCGTTTAATTGCAAATATTATTTACCAGTACCACCTCAGGGCAATAGCAATTACAACAGGGAATTTACTGGTCCCATCAATTATTTAAACAAAAAATCGCAAGATCATACCACACACATTGTGAAATTGAAGCAGTAGCATTAGTGATATTTTAACTAAATCATTCAGACATGTGTAGAAGCACAGGTTACTGGAGTAGAGCCTTGTATGCCTCAAAGCCAGCTTGTTGATACTGTTTGGCGGTAGCGACTGGGTCTTCAGCATTGAGGATACCTCGGCCCACTATGATAACATCTATGTGTCTCTCAGTGACCATCTGCCCTGGACTGTTGTACTGTTGACCCAACTGGTCCTTCACACCCCCCAGCTGGACACCTGAAACAGGTGGTTCAAATATTATAGCAAATTGTGCCTTTGCAAACTGCATGCAAACAGAATTGAGATGATGGAAGAGTAGCACACATTTTTGGTCTACTCTACAGCTGCTGCATACAACTGCTGATAAATGCAGAACGCAAAGTATAATTTTACATATATGCCACATACACATCTAATAGTTTTTTTTGGCAAATTCATCTTTGTGAACTATGTCCTATATTGTCGCAGTCAGTTGTCAGCCAGTCTTAAAACAACAAGAATGTTCATCTGCCTTCGTGTTGGGATAACATGGATAGATTTGTCGTCATAGCATAGATAGTGTTTGAATGAACAGGTCTGCCAGGGAGTAAAGTGTAAAACGCTTTGAGCAGTCCTAGACTGGATCCCATGCTATATAAGAACTTACGTTTACTTTAACTTTGAATGTGATGATTGCGTCACAGCATAAAAATGGCCATAATTGGATGTGTGGGATTATGAAATTGTAAATACCAGGGTACACATTCATACTGGACAGAGTGTAGGACATGCGTGTTTAATAATACCACCAACTAAACAGCATCTTTGAGAAGAAAGATACTGCGAACTTATATTTACCTGGTGCCATGTGAATGAACCGTGGGTTATCTACGAGTGTTTGCTGACAGATGAACCCCATGACAAAGTCACTGTTCTCTTCAGCCATCTTCACCGCAGCTGTGACAGAACAAGGAATTCAGTTACATTCAGCGTATGCATTACGTAACTTTCTGCCAACAATGACCTGTGTGCTGCTATCTACCAGCTAAAATTGTGACTGAATATTAGGGGTGGTTCCATATTTGCAAAAACGGAGTGTTTTGTATTGGTTCAAATGACCACCCACTCCACAATATGTAGTGTGGAACTTAAGATTTTGTGGTTTCCAAAAACACTGCCAACACCCACCAGATTCAACTGACGTGATATGGTTACTAAGACATCAGCTGCCCGGTTCTCATATCCACAATAGCATCAATGTGCATTAGTATATATTCAACCTGATAGGTGGCTCCATTGTAGCACTTTATTTTCCCCATGGACCCATGCCAGTGACCAAACCACCTCCCACCCATGCATAACAGCATAGCTTTTTTAAAACTTATAAGATTCGAATTCCGATATTCTTGGCTGAAAGTGTGATGTTCACTGTGCTGTTGGCCCCACCATATCAATGTAACACTCACTGACCTGCGGTGTACTCGCCATTGGCCAGACTGCCTTGTGAACTCATCTCCCCTATCAGAAGACAGCCTCGCTCCTTGGGCACACCAACCTGCAACAGGCAACACACAAAGTAAGTAAAAGGTAAGTTCTTATATATTTAAATTCCAACTGAACGAAGAACAAACAATTGAACAAAAACACTGTGGTACCCATGCCTCAGGACTGCTCAAAACGCTTTACACTCTACTTCCTGGCAGATGAAACACCATTTCAACTTCTCTGGTAAGCATTCAGCCACAGTGCAATTATGCGTGAAGACTATTTGCTACAAATATCCACCACTGTCTATTGCCAGATAGTCATTTATAACGCTGAGTGAAATCTAACGATCTTTGTGTGTCTTGAAATGCATCGTATGAGTGAACCTCGGTGACAGAGACTGAGAGGAGGAACCATCCCAAAGTTAATAATATCTAGATACTAGACTTACAAGTTCTGGCTATACCTAATTGAATATGTCATTATGTAAACATTCTAACAAACGTTTGTGCAAAGTATCAATGTTCTTAATCACTAGATATTATTTAATCGACTGAATGCAAATAAATTGTAAGACAAGTTGTTTTTAGTCAAACACGTACGGCTGTGGAACAACAAAATTAAACGAGGGTATCCACAAAGTTGGGGGTTTTAATATCCCCATTACACTGTTCATTTTGATTGCCCCATTGGGCAAGTGAAATGCACAGGCTGACTGTACATTCTACTTGTCCTGGGCAATCGGGCAACCATCAACGTTGTGCCCAAACGTGATGGCGATTACATGTTATTACCTTGCTTAGACCGTGAATGACGCCAGGCCCCGGCACTACGTGAGCATTCACGATGTGTGCCCAGTCACAGATGCGGTAGAGGCCACTGGTGTACTGCTTCAGCACTGTCTGGCCAATGTCTGCAAACTTCCTGCAAAAACAAAATCTTCAAATACTCCCCCCTTGTTTGTTATACACCTATCGCACCTTTGTAGATCACATGCAGCTGTAATTGAATGAGATGCGGTGTGGTAGTAGCACACGTAACCCTAACCCTAACCCTTTGTAGATCACATGCAGCTGTAATTGAATGAGAATGCGGTGTGGTAGAAGCACACGTAACCCTAACCCTTTGTAGATCACATGCAGCTGTAATTGAATGAGAATGCGGTGTGGTAGTAGCACACGTAACCCTAACCCTTCGTAGATCACATGCAGCTGTAATTGAATGAGAATGCGGTGTGGTAGTAGCACACGTAACCCTAACCCTTTGTAGATCACATGCAGCTGTAATTGAATGAGAATGCGGTGTGGTAGTAGCACACGTAACCCTAACCCTTCGTAGATCACATGCAGCTGTAATTGAATGAGAATGCGGTGTGGTAGTAGCACACGTAACCCTAACCCTAACCCTTTGTAGATCACATGCAGCTGTAATTGAATGAGAATGCGGTGTGGTAGTAGCACACGTAACCCTAACCCTTCGTAGATCACATGCAGCTGTAATTGAATGAGAATGTGGTGTGGTAGTAGCACACGTAACCCTAACCCTTTGTAGATCACATGCAGCTGTAATTGAATGAGAATGCGGTGTGGTAGTAGCACACGTAACCCTAACCCTAACCCTTTGTAGATCACATGCAGCTGTAATTGAATGAGAATGCGGTGTGGTAGAAGCACACGTAACCCTAACCCTTTGTAGATCACATGCAGCTGTAATTGAATGAGAATGCGGTGTGGTAGAAGCACACGTAACCCTAACCTTTTGTAGATCACATGCAGCTGTAATTGAATGAGAATGCGGTGTGGTAGAAGCACACGTAACCCTAACCCTTTGTAGATCACATGCAGCTGTAATTGAATGAGAATGCGGTGTGGTAGTAGCACACGTAACCCTATCCCTAACCCTTTGTAGATCACATGCAGCTGTAATTGAATGAGAATGCGGTGTGGTAGAAGCACACGTAACCCTAACCCTAACCCTTTGTAGATCACATGCAGCTGTAATTGAATGAGAATGCGGTGTGGTAGAAGCACACGTAACCCTAACCCTAACCCTTTGTAGATCACATGCAGCTGTAATTGAATGAGAATGCGGTGTGGTAGAAGCACACGTAACCCTAACCCTTTGTAGATCACATGCAGCTGTAATTGAATGAGAATGCAGTGTGGTAGTAGCACACGTAATCGGAGGTCAGTCTGCATCTGATTACCATGTATGTCATTGTTTTCCTACTAACACCTTTTTTCTTGAAATTCCTCATTTGCTAAGGTATTTTAATGGTTTTACGGTTCTTACAGGACATTAGATGGAGTTGATTGTAAATGACATGCTACTACGTCACCAGCGAGTATGCTTACAGTAGAATGAATGTTGAAAAGGTACCATTGTGAAATTTATAAATACTCTCAATGATTGAATTTATCCAATCCAAATTCATTGCTGGCGACTATGTTCTTCACTGCTGCAATCTAAAACAACCGAATATTTTGAAAGCAATGACCACATCTTGACATAACAAAATGGTTTCGGTCATAATTCAACATGTGCGATTATGAAATCTGAACTGCAAAACTGTATTGCTTGGAACATATTGCACAAATGTATACAAATTATGTGTGAGAATGGATGAAAACATCACCTGTCTTCAAAGATAAGGAAATTGTGTTTCTTAGCTACCGCCTGGAGCCTAGTGACAAAGTCTTGGCTGAAGTCTTCCAGGATGTCAACGTGAGTCTTCAGCAGACAGATGTAAGGTCCAATGTCGTCTGCAAGCTGCACACAGGTAAAAAAGAAGCATGGTCAGCACATATCAACAGAAGCTTTCCAAAGTGTACAAATCAAGTAAAAGTAAGGTAAAGATAAGGTCTTATATAACATGGTATCCAGTCCTTAGGGAAGTTCAGAGATCATTAACTTTCACTCCTTGTTCATTCAGAGATCATTTTGACTTGTCTGGGATGCATTCAGCCATGCAGCAATTACTGAATGAAGACTATTCGTACATAAATATCCACCATTGTCTATAGCCAGGTACTTGTTCATGTAGCTAAGTTTCGACACAGTAGCAATCTCCCAATTGAGAGTGTGATGCACTAACTACTATATCACCAGTGTTCAAAATAGCACTTGTCCGTTTGTCCGAGACAAGTGATTTTTGGCCCGGACAAGCAAAATGACTCTACATGGTTATCCGGTGGACAAGTGAAAATTTACATTAAATAGTGACGCGTGCAACATTGCAAACTTTTTATTTGAATGAAGTTCGCTAGCAATCGCGCGCATTCCAATTTTGTTAGTGTGTCGGCGTCTTGTTGTTCCGCCACCAGTGTGTTGTACGCCAATGTTCGATCGAGTGTAGTGCCTGAGTTAACAGGGTCATCCGCTGAGCGCACCGACCTAGCTCTGTCATACGCGCAGGACAGACTCGGCATCAGCCATCGTTGATCGAGGCTGTATTTCACACAATCGTAAATCGTTCAGTTTGGCCGACGTACAACTTGCTCCCACTGACGGATCGTATTTTATGAACTTTAGAAATAGTAGACTTTGTATCGCTACCTGTTATTTGAATAATTATATAGTTTTAACCATTATTACGCCTAACCCACGCGGACTCGGCAGTCTTCCAACTTTGAATCCAAGACCAAGTCATCGAACGTTAGCCGATCCAGATCGGTGACAATTTTCAAAACTTGTAGCTGGCTCTCCGGTAAATCTATGGTGCTGGTTGATAAACGGAATATTAATGGAATTTCAGAAGTGTTGTTGTATCTATGTAACATTTATTTTAACCATAAATTGCGAGTTTTCGAAACCGAATTAAGCAAGACGCGCTGCCGGGGACGGGGCGCTAGCCGCCGTTGACATGTCGGCTTCCGCCAACTACGGCGGTCTGCGTGCGGCAGCAACGTTGCGACGCAACTAAATCTGTAAATTATTTTCCGCCTGGTAAATGTAATTCAGGCACCGTTAAAACTGTTTTATCATCATTGAAATGGTAATATAACATTTAGGAAAAACAGAACTTTGTTAATATTGAAGTTCATAGAGGTTTAACAAAATATTATCACATTATATTATAGTTTATTATGATTTTTGTGACAACATTTCCTGGCTTTGCATTGGTCATGTTCCTGGTTCAGTGGAGTCTTCAATGACAAACTGATACCAACATTTTACACCAGTGTTATATATATAATTATATATATACCATATTAAATATAAACAGTTTTTGCAACATTATAAAACAAATAGGAAGGAAAACAATTGTCTCATTCCTACCATCGTAATAATGATGTGTTATTAATAAAAGCGTTCATATCAGCATCACTAAAACATTGGTATACATCATGTAACGTGTCTACTTTTAATATTCGTGATGAATAGTAATGGACCGGAAAATAGTTGCAAATATAATTTTGCAATTTCAAAATTTGAAGATTAAATCAAATTGTGTCTTTGATCACAAGTCAGTCATATGTACATGCAACGAAACAGCAGGAACATTGTGTTGTTGTCATAAAAATAAGACAGACTTTTTACGTTTTTTCTGAAGCTTCGATTCCCCTTCACGACCACTCGGACAAGTTAAAATTTTGGCAGACAAGTAGATTTCAAAACTTACTTGTCCGGCGGACAAGTAAATATTCTGGCTTATTTCTATCGCTGATCACCATGTCCCAAGTACAATTCTAGTGGACTGCATCCTCTATTCTACGAGTGTAGGACACAACCCTTTACAAACAAAACCCCCCACAGACAAAGTCTCTCACTTTATTAGACATACAACAGATGACAGCGATCATGTTATACGTGCAATTAGTTAGCTCATTATTAGTTCTTCTATCCAATACATCTGAAAGCCAATATTTATGAGCATGTATAACATTAAATTAAAAATTTAAAATTAGCATTATAAGTTTGTCCATGAGGTGCTATGTAATAAGAGATTATGTATTGCATAATCTACACAACTCATAGTATACACATTAGAGCTTGAAGTTTCCCTCATCTCGGTTGACAGTACAAACACAAGACAACAGAGAATGGCAGTGGGTGGGTATGACTCATTGAGAGGGAGAAACAGATGAAGTGATGTGACCCCCCTGCAAGGGACGGGAGGGGGTGACTGGGAGAGGAAGACTTACTTGTAGCAGCTGTGTGGAGCTGGTGACATCGACAGAGAACGCGAGGTTGCTGTGTTTCTCATGCATGATTGTGAAGAGCCTCTTCGCAACAGGATGTGTGCACAGTGCTGCCCTCTCTTGGTAAGTCAGCATCTGCAAATATCACTTGAAATGTCAGTGATGCACAGTGTCAACTTAACGTGAGGATGTCTGTTCTATTATTTGGTATCAGCCAGGGGTGGTAATTATTAGCAGGAAGTTCACCGAATCAGTCGTCTTGATTGTGGGAACCACACGAACTCTCTGACCATCGATGGGCCTTGTAGTTAATTCAGTCAACCACCGGAATATTGCCAAGAAAGTGATTAATGTTTCATTTACAATTTGACCATATTGTGGGTAAAACATTCAATTTGTGAATACTGTCTTGGGTTTACTAAATGCCACGTTAACCAATAATTACACGTTTTCCGTTCTTCAGGCCAATCACGCTAACACAGTTGGCTCAGGAAAATGGTCAGACATTACTCTTTGATGTTGGGCGTTTGGGCACACATGCGCATGGTTCCAATGAAAACAGCAAGCGGGACGAAGTACAAATGACTGATCATACACTGTGTAATGAGAATAGTTAGAGAGAGCATTATTGTCCAGTGGTTAGCACTTCCACTTGGCTGGAATGCCAGCAGTCTTGAGTTCAAAACCCGGACCGGACAGGTATATTTGGTGTAAAACCTGCATATTGGTCCCGACTTGGAGATCGTGAAAATGTCGGTCCTGTCTCAATTTGGGATGTAAAAACCACAAAGGATGACAAGCACACTGGCAGTGACCACGCTCAGTTTTTTTTCTTTAAAAAAAACAGGCTAACTAGCTGAATAAGACTTCATAAAACCATAACACTCTAACCACAATATATACAGACTAGTCATTTTTGTTAATAGATTGTTGCCGAGCGCTGACTAGAACTAGATATATATGCGCAAGGTAGTGTAGGACTATCACTCTTTGTTTGTTCCAGTTGTATCCTACCTTCTTCTGTTTCTTGCTAGGCTGCTGTCCATTGTCCTCAGAGGATTCGCTGGGTGTACTCTGCGGCGGCACCTTCACTTCGTTGGTGGTGGCGAGAAACTTTCTCACTTTCGCTGCAGTCTCCGAGTCAAGTCGACCAGCGCCACATAAGATGTCCAGGAGTTCACTGATGCCACACACGCTGAAACATCATTATGTCATTTAACATCACAGTTTGTATGACCCATTGCATGGATTTCCTGTATGCAATGTTTTTTGTTTATTTTAACAGGAACAAAGCCATATTCCGTCTTGATACAGATTTATTTCAGTTGTGACATGGTACAAATTTTCTTGTATTTGTCACATGGGTATACATTAAATGATCAATATATAGCTGCTAAATTTATACTTGTTGAAGAGCAAATATTGTTGATACTAGGCATATTTCCTACAAAACGTGGCGTAGATTCTTGTATATATATTGTAGCTTGATAGATGGTAACCCTTATTCGGAATAAGAATTATATGGGTCAGTTAACAAACAACATTAACATAATACAATTTTATTTAGAATTTCAAGTCAACAGTATGGATTTCTACCAAGAAAACAAGGCATGTCATGACATGTTATGATTAATCAATTTACAAACTTTCACAGTGCTCACCACTTGTCTGACTTATTTTTACTAACAATGGTAACAACTGTGAATTATGACGAATTATAAGGGGCGTCTCATAATTTTGCAAAGTTCACAAAGACATGTAGTGTTTTGTATTGTTTCAAACCAAAATCCATCCCCACTAATACATTGGTATGGTATGATCCAAAATGGCTCCCAAAACTATGACCAATACCCACCAGATTCAGGTGGTATGACATGGCTGCCAAGACATTACCACAAAACTCCCTTGTTCTGATATCCGCAATCACATCAGTGTGCATTAATTTATGTTCCACTCAATACGTGGCATAACTATATCGACTTAATTTCTCTATGATATATGATGACAAACTCTGCACCCACATATTTGTAACTTTACATGTTTTGGGGAAATTTCCGAGGTTATTCGACCATCCCCAACAGAGATGACTTAGGAGCTGAGCTTTACCTATAAAGATTAATTCCTTTTGCCTCAAGGTTTTGTCTCCCTCCCTGCTCCCGGTCCAACAGCACCACAGCGTCCTTCACCACAAGCCCCTCCTTTGTCAATGACTGCAAGAAAGTGGGTCAAGATCAAGGCAAGGTCAACAGACAGACACAAAGAGATAGAGAAGAGGTCACAAGTAGACAGAGACATTGCATTGATGGTTGGGGTTGTCAGAGGAAAAACTGGTTTTAGTCAGGACACATGGTGTAATGTAAATCAATTTATTAGAGGTCTTTTTTATTATTATAATTGTATGTCTGCAAGGAGATTATATTTGAAGAGCTCTAAGATCAATGACGTTACACTAACATTTGTTTCAAAAAGCCATCTTGTACAATTAACCCGTTTAAAGGCTATGAATGTGTTTTGTATCAGGATTGTATTTTCCAGTATTTCCCACCTGGTAAATGTAGGTGTGTGAAAAGATGTCCTGGCCTGACATAGATGACAACTCATCCTACCTGTACAGTCTCCAAAACACTTGCGCCACTTGTGACAACATCTTCAATAATAAGACATGTATCACCCTTTGCAAAGTTTCCCTCGATCATCTTTTTTGTCCCATAATCCTTCATTTCCTTCCGCCGAATCAACATGGGAACGTTCTCCTTGACGGAGATGCACTGGAACAATAAACATATAAACAACTGTTTCCAAAAGAAAACACAGACAATGGTGAATAATTTGCGCCTTAAAAAAAGTTCTTTTCTATCTTCAATTTAATCAATCTGCGTAGCGAAAATCTAGGACTGTGTAAGTTTGATGTGATTTGATACCACATGAGTGGGTACATGCATATTTATTAAACATCCAGATGATACACAGTTCTAAGCTGGTTTCCCAGAGTAATCATAAATTATGTTTGTAATTTACATTGCAAGTTACGTATAACGTGCTAAAGTGATCAGCAAACAATTTGCATGGCTTGGAACCATATGTAATGTAACTAACAATTAACCCGTGCCCATCTAACATCAGTTACTGATATGAACATTAAAACTGTTAATATCTAACAAACAAGGAATTTCAAAAAAGTAAAGATGTTTTATATTGGACGAAAACATTAACATACATGCATATGTGCTAGCTCAGTTATAGTTAATCTATTTACCTGACTGACAAATATAAATGTACTTACAGTGGCAATTGGGAGGGCAGTGTATGGCACACCACACATGACATCAAATGAAGCCCCTGCTCTTTGAGCGACCTGCCATAACTGGGCTGATACCTCTCTCTGCAATATAACGTATTTTTTTATCACATTAGTTTCACATGCTGGTGTACACAAACATTTCTTTGTTACATTAATATAGATACTGGAATAATGTAAATTTTATTACATAATTTTCATACTAAATTACCATAAATATGACAATTTACTAATGTAAATGGAGATGGCTAGGGCACATTTGCCGAATGCCCACTGACGCACTGCCTAAGATAGCTCTATGTTGAACAGCAGACAGCATCGCCCGTAAGAGACATTAAGACAGACAGTGGAAAAGGAAATGAAGGCAAGCGAGCTGATGTGCAACCAACACACAGGCTGGCAACCGACACCAGAGGTGCTCTCTTATGGAAGACTTTTGTTTTGATTTGTTTAATTTGACCTCAGCCTCAGGCCGAATTCACCAAGCGATGTGGGTCGAATTCACCTGTAGAACCCCCTCACCGAGTCTCAGCAAAAACCTTTTGTCTTTACCACATTGTTTTGACATTTTAATTTATCATTTCTTCATACATATCATAGACATATAAAACAAGACATATCTGCAATTTGAATTTTCCATTGTCAACCCTTTCATTAGCCCTATTAAATCAGCCGAACACGTAGCCTTTTATAAGCACTAGGCGATAATGTGGTGTCGCAACGTGTTCGATAATAGTTTCGACTTACCATTAAATCTGGATATGAAACAATGACGCGCAAATCAAAATAGATTGGTGATTCTATGCCACTTTTAAGTATGAAGGATCCAAATTTAATAGCATTTTTTTCGTGTAGTTTTAGCATCAAATTAACAAGACTGGATTTTGAATCACCGGACCAGCCCGCCATTTTGTTTGTTCGATTAGCCAATCTCCGCAAGGTAGCGCCATCACCATATTGACCCCGGAAGTGAATGATCATGAAAATGTTTACATTTCAATTTTTGTCAAATCGTCTCATAATGTAGTGTCATATTGTCAAGTTTTCAGTTTATATCGTAGTCTGTATGTTATGTGTCTGTGACGTAGCAAGGTGTAACAAATCTTGTGTTATTTGCGTTGAGCGGGTGACATATGTGATTTTAACTGACGGCGATCCTCATCCATTTCAGTTGACAGATTGTAAACGTGGACGGAAACCAATTTAACGGCAGCTGTAATTTTTTAAACACGTGATTGGCGGAGTGTAGGATGGCTACCTCTGTTAGTTGATGTGCTGTTTTGCCACTATATCGTAATCGGGGATCAACATTGTCAAATTGATCTTTGCACCAAGTTGATGATGACGAAACTTTGTTGACGCGTCCGCCCGTGTCTGGCTGTCTCACTCTCAGTGTCTGGGACTTGGCTTCTGGCCAGACTCGACACTCACAATGACTATGTCTATGGAAGGCACTCTTTGGAAATGGACAAATTATTTCAGTGGTGTGTACCTACACGAGTAATGCCATTATTAAACCATAACCAAGCAGTACACTAGCCATTTATTTACTCAGCAGGCTCCCAACACCAAACCTTCGTATGAGCCTGAGCTTGATTCAATAATGTCAATATCCCTGTTGATTACAAAATTTAAGTATATGAAATTACAAATGTTTCGCACTTAATTTCTTAACCATTAGGCCGTATGTACTATCTATCTGGTTTTTAATAATAAAACACTGTTTACTTAGACTTTGTTATAATTATACAAACAGTTTAATGGTTAATAAGGCAAACTTGTTTGTACTACTGATGATCGACTGTGGCGTTTTCAAAACAATTTACTATATTACTTGAGAATGATATGAAGCATGTATAAATATTATGTCATAACCAAAATGTTGTTGCCTTTGTTTAAAATGTTGTAAATAATAAATTATGTGTAATCTGTATTCCACATTCCCATGGTCCTTAGTATTTGTTTACCCATGTTGTTGGTGTTCCATTGATGGCCACCCACCATTAAATTTATACTACTACAATCTGTTTATATATACAATTACATGGATCTATCCTTGGAATACTGGAGTTAGTGCTTGATAATATTTTAGATATTTTATGTATGGTGAATTTAATATGTTAATGTTTTAAGGAATGTTGAAATTGTGATGTGAATGATCTTGATTAATATACTACTGGGAAGTTATGGTTACCTCCCTCCAAATGCAGTCTGGCTGACTATGGGCCACACCCATCCATGGACATCTCATGATTTTTATATGAGTTACTACTTGTGATTCTTATTAACATGTAGAGGTTTAGGCTTCACCACCTCTATAACCCATGGGAGGTATAAACCATGAACATGGTACAAATTATTTTTTTTTTAAATTGGTGAAATTACCTCCACATCAAGCTCAAATGAACTCAATGTCCTGCAGAAACCTAGCTATTCTTGTTTAGATGCCTTTGAGAAGTTATGTTCAATTGGTTCATTTTGTGATAATCAGACATCTTGATACATTAAATAATGATTTCAGTGGTGTACTTACCTAAACATTCACAACAAACAAATACATTTACAAGTAATCACAGTTTTGTGTCATTACTTGTGTTAAATATTTATATTAACATAATATCAGGGGTTTAAGCAGTTCACATGGCTTCAGTAACAAATATACCAAGTGGAGCTGAATATTGATAATATAATTAATAACATTCTATTCATAATTACTTCAGTTGTAAGCTTAAAAACATAACAAACCAGTTATAAGTATTGGTGTCTTTGTTAATGATCAACATTTTTTGTAATTACATTCATACATAATTCATATGTGTAATTGTATACAAGTGCAACATCTGATGCTGTTTACCTCAAGATAAATAATATTGTGCTATTTATTAATTTCAGGATGGCAGTCCCGCTGGTTTATTCTGGATAATGGCATCTTGTCTTACTACAAATCAGCTGATGATGTGAACAATGGATGCAAAGGATCGATTAAAATGACTGTCTGTGATGTCATTGGTAGGCAGAATGATTCTACATGAAGCCAATCTATATTGGCTTCTATAGTGCTGCTTTGTTGACATGTGTTGCATACATTGTAAGGTTCACTTAATTCCTGAAGCATTGTGTTCATTAAACTAAAAATTAGCAAGCAAATACTTGCTAGAGTGTGTGTGCATATGTGTATAATTATATATAAAAATTTGAATGTTTACAAAGAACTGTCTCACATTTGTGACGTTATGTAAAGTCAAGGTCCTAAATATACACTGTACAAACCATTCTTTGTATAGTATTAGTAAGACAACTTTAATATATATATATATACCAGGGGCCGGTTTCATGAAGCGGCTAAGAACATTCTTAATGCTGAGATGATTGTCTTAGTAAATTACGCGATTTTTAAAATATGAGCAAACATAGGAGTTACGCAAAACTCGTGACGCTAAGTAATTGCGTAACTTTAAGTGCGCTTCATGAAACCAGCCCCTGATTCAATGTGTTTAAGCTAATTTGCATTAACAAATATTTGAAAGGAAGATACCAGGATATCTAGAAATTAATAAAAAGACTTGGAAGATCAAGACACAGCAAGTGACATGTTTGTTTGATTGACAGTTCATTCGACAGACAACACTCGGTTGGACCTGATTATTCCCGGTGAGGCCCACTTCTACGTGAAGGCAGCCACACCACATGAACGACAACAGTGGCTGGTCGCACTTGGCAGCTGCAAGGCGTGCCTCAGTGAGGGCACTGCCATAGGACGACTCTCATCTTCTGGTCAGTCGGAAGGTCACTTTCACATGCAGATTATCTACTTATTTTTTAATATGTACTGGTACTATACTGGTAACATTAAAAAAGACAACATTTATGATGATTTTGTTATAGTTATGAAATTTATATAACATTAGTATAACTATACACCTTGCACAATGACTTTCATCTCAAGATCAGTTTGCAGGCCAAAGTTCACTTATAGACCATTTATGTATTTTATATAAAAAAATGTAATGATACTGTGAAGATATAACAAAAAAGAAAACAGTTATGTTGTTATCATTGTTACGAAATTGATATCGTTTGAGTGACTGCAGAATGGAATATTGTCGTGAAAGTAGCTTGTTTAATTTCAAGGTCAGTTTGTTTATTTTATAAAATATGTACTGATACTGTGCTGATGTAATAAATAAAAAGACAACAATTATGTTGTTTTTAATGTAGTTATAACATTGATATCTTGATGACTGTATGCAGAATGGAATCTTGTTGTTCAAGCAATTTGCATTTTAAAAAGAAAACCTATGTTTTAGTGTCTGTGATGTGCTTTGTGTTAAAAAAACACAACATAGTGAGCAGACTTCTTGCATGTCCTCACGTACCTTAATATTTAATATTTGTTATTTGGAATACACATACTATGAATGTATGCTTGTCGTATGTTTTCCATTCCTCAATATGATAAGTTTCCGTCATTTCAGACGAGATTCCAGTCGATGAGTTGAAGTCGAAGAAGTCGGAGCTGAGACTGTACTGTGACCTACTTATGCAGCAAGTGTATTCTGTGAAGTCAGCAGTCCAGGAAACACCTGTACCAAATATAGAGGTAGGACTATGTATTGGTGTATTTTGGACGGTTAATGAGTGTGATGTAGTCACTCGTTTACTTGCATGACACTAATCGGTCAAAACCTGTCACTGATGCACTAAATTTATTTACACTTACTGAACAATGAAGCGCAACTGCATCTTGCAGTGATGTAAAATTATGACAGCTAAGTCTGGTTGTTTAACATGATCATGTTAACAAACAAAACATATTGTAAATTGTGGAGAGATCTTTAGTAACTGTGCATTTATTTTATTGTGTTTATTAAAATTTACCTAAAATAAGGTGACAAAAAATGAAAACAAATTTGAACAAATTTACATATGAAAATTTCAGAAATTAGACGAAGCTACGTTGCTTCTCAGTGCCACCTGTGATACATTTATTAACGCACTGGAGGATTGCGTGAAACTTGCCAATGCCAGTGTTTCCCTCGAGGGGGCAGCACCAATGGCACATTCCAGCCACAACAAAGACAGCGTCGTTCCTCCTTTGCCAAATTGCCGATCTCCTGGTACACGGGTATGTGTTTGGTCAAAACTGGAACTGACCACAAGTTGTCTTGCCTTGAATGTAGGAACTAAATATTTGCAGTCTGATAAAAATCCATTGCAGGATTGTACCCACCATATTTTTGTTTGTTGTTGAAATCAATATTTTTATTACCAATTTTGAATAAAATCATATAAATGCATTAACAAATGTAGAATTGGATAATATAGTATTCCTATTGTGATCATGTTTCACCATCTGTCAGGTTATGAAATATACCTGCATAAAACATAATCTACATAATTTGCCTAGCATAGAAGGTATTTTTTCTTTAACCACTACGTTTGTTATTAGATTTTATACTTGTATGATGAACACAAGAGAATGTGCATTGTTTCAAAAAGATATGAAGGAAATCTTTTTAATCTGGAATCAACTCCCCGTCATTTTAAATCATCTGAAACTTTAGTGGCTCCCTCTCATAAAAACTGAAGATGTATCTGTTTGAAATCACTTTCCCATCCTGAACCTTTGGTGGTCCCTTGCTCTAATGACTCTCTTTGAATACAGCAGGCTGTGCTTGAACATAAAATGATAGTTGATGGTTATTTTTTGCAGAATCAACCATTTTCTTGGAGTAGCGGTGTGCCATCTAATCAACGATCAATGTCAGTAGACCGGTGAGTAATGTTCACTTTGCACCTACAGAGGTCAAAGTCTCGGGTCATATTTTCAACTCTGTCACACGAAAACCTTTGATGTATATTTTTCATGGAAATTATTTTAAGTTCAATTGTTTTCAAATCAATAGTTTTTTATTCAGTTTTTTTTCAGTTTTGTTCCCTTTCCAATAAATACAATTGCACTTTTATTACGATCACCAGGTGCACTCCGAAAATGTAGAAATCAGTTTTATCATTTCAATAACAGATGTCTTATGTGTGGGCCAAATGTTTATTAAAAATGTGTATTCAGTGTTTCCTATTTACATGGCGTGTGTGGCTGAATTTTGTTATTTTGTATAAAATATGGTTAATAAAACTGTGTGAGACAGCACTTTAAAATACTTCCAAGTAAAGTTTGTGATTCAAAAACACACTGTAATGTAGTTAATCATAATTGGTTGTTACAGTTCCACAAAACAATCATTGCATAATTCCAAAACAGGAATGAATAACTATTCATAATTCCAATATTTAAAAGGGTTGAAGTTGGTGCAGTTGTTACAAGGTAATAGTCACAAATCATTGTCTGTGTTTGTGGGATTAGCCAGTTAAATGGCGTCTGTGTCTGTTTATGATTATTTAGTGTTTGTGAAATGTGGTGTCAGTGCACTGCCAGTGCACTTGATACTTACTAAAAGATAGCAGTTTGCACAGGATGAAGAAATATTAGAAAATATTTAGGTCAGGGAGTAACCAGGATTACAGTATTTTGCTGATTGTTTGTGAAAAGTCAGGCAATTTTTTCTAGGTGACAGCAAGGTGACTTCTTTAGTCGTTACGAAAAGTGGTATGTCAATGATACAGCAAATTATTGTTCAGAAGTTATGAAAAAGTAGACTTTTGTGATAGAAAAATGTACAAGCGACTCTTTTATGCATGTTAGCAGCAGTGTGTAAAATAATGAGTGTAAAATTGTTGTCTATCTATTGCTTATTTGTGATGTATACATACATGCTGTCTAGCTTGTTTTTCTTATATTCCATTGGTTTACTACAGTGGAATGTGAATATTATATGATAAATTCAAACGTAACTAAATTGAGTATTTGTTGTAACTTGAACAGTAGTTCCAGTAGGTTGTTTAGAATGTCACTGATGACTACAAACAAGTCAGACTGCTTGGATATCTCACCAGAAAGTATTTCTACAGACAGCGTCTCTGACCTGCTACAGTAAAGTGGGTAGTAAGTTACAAAATTGTGAAATGTTATTTTGTATCTGTTTAGATTCCACAGATGATGAGCTTTAGAGACTAAGTGAAATGAACCTTTTTTATGCAAACACCAACACAAGTCATCAGTCACCGAAACATGTGACAACCAAATGAACCTTTTTTATTCCAAATCTGAATGAAATAATATACTCTAAAAATAGTGTCCTGATATTCAACACATTTTTTAACCCCCTCCATCACCCTGTTCAAGGCCTCTTTTGGTCGTGCCTTTCTGTACGTTTTCTGCACAGTTTGTTGCAACACCTAGCGATCATTGTGACATCACTGCAGGTAGCACAGTTAGGATTTACCATGGCACGCATCTATGCGGGTTTGTGTTTCAGACCATACTTAGAATTGCAATCATGGAAGTTAATATTTTTTATATCACCGTAAAGATAATAATCTTACCTACAAATGTGGGAATTTTAGTTTTTGGGTTGTGGCTGTTTGAACATCGCGAATGTTTAATCTGCAATGTATATGTTGCAGCGGATATAATGCAAGGTTTACCATTCGCGATGTTCAAATGGCAATAACTCAAAAAGTTTACATAATTCCTGTGTACATCCATCGACAGACTCGTAGATAAAAGTATTATTTTTACAGTGATATTAAAAAGTATTAAATTCCGCAATTGCAATTTCATGTACAGTCTGAAACAACAGCATACACTACCGCTTTGCCATGCTAAAGGATAGGGCACATCCAGCAGCCCTATCTGTGGTGACGTCAGCAACATCTGACGAGCTGATATGCAAATGACCAGTGTTTGAGCGGCCTTAGTGACATGAGTTCGCAATGAAGAGGCTTCGTATTTGGCACATCGTGGCAGATCACATAGGCATTATATCTAATGACTGTAAATAATAATATATTGTCACATCTGACCATCCGCCATGACAATTTGGTCAAAACTTTTTTTGCTCTGTCATCCAGAGGTACAGGAGACTAGTATGGGCTCAGTCACAGGCCTGGCCTTGGGATGTAGAGCCCACATTTCTCTCTCATTAACTTAATCTCTTTAATAAACGTCATTCATTTGGCCTTATTTCATCACTATTCATGACTTGTGTTGGTGCTTGCATAAATACTTTTTTTTTAGATAGAGGCTGCAAAATGAAGTCGAGAAGTTGTCTGGTTGATTTAGGAATCTTAACTGCTGCTAAGAAATTATATAAAGCATTATTCTGTCAATATATTTTACTAAGAACTCTAAATAAGTAACCAAAATATGCTTTCGAAATATGGCACCTTCGGGCAAACACATCCCTTAATTTAGAGCAAGATTTCTCAGAACTGCTTTTTCTGTAATTACCAAGTTAAACTATATAATGTTGCACACATTAAAGGTGGCAGTGTATTGTTGACGTCGTTGAAAATACTGTTTCTCCAATAATTAAAAAATAATGGTGGTGTAATGAGACTAATTATAATGGATGATCATGTGTAGTTTTGTAATCGGGTCAAGTCTTTATTATCTACCGTATTCATTCTATTAAGCGTACATGCCCTAATTAGATTACGCCCTCCTTTTTAGCAGCGCCTGACACCGTGGCGGCAATCTACAATGCCAACTTTGACTGTTGAATCTGCCATCATAATTTGATTTCTACCAATGTCACACTAGATTCAAATTCACCGCTGTACGCATATTGGAACACAAAATTCTACATATTTCTGAGTCTCAAATATTTGTTAAGCGTATTGTACACTGAATAGAATGAACACAGTATGTCAATGCTCTTTTAAACAAATTTTCTTCATTTACAATTACTATTGTATGAATTACATTACAAATGTGTACACAATGTTTGTGCAGTACACAAAACTAACATAGCCTAGGTCCCTAGGTGGTAATAAATAATAAACCAGTAAAAGAGTTTTCTCGCTATTTGTCCGAGTTATCTGGAGGTGGCCTCTGCGGACGACAACTAGAATAGAAGTCCTGATGGCACACTTAGCCAGCAGGAAGCAGCACTAGTACTTCGGCAATGAATCTCGCATTCAGTGCCAACCCTTGAATGTCGCCAGACCTATTGCAAGTGATTCTCTCTGACTTCAGGACAACGCCATTGGAACAGGACAATCGTAAAGATGACGGTGTCAGCGTCTCAAGTTGAACGAACTCACAAAAGTACTTTGACATAACAGAGACTTACCCAGGCATAATTATGGTGCTAAAAATATGGCCGGACAATGTATGTTGACAAGTAATTTGCTGTCCATAAGTTGGCTGGCCAATATATGGTAATATAATTTGCAGCCTATAATGTGGCTGGACAGTGTCGCCAAATCATTTGCAGCCTGTAATATTGCTCCTGGACAGTGTGACAAAATAATTTGCCATGTATACATACATACAGTGATGCTTCCTGTGTAAACTGGTGCAATAAACAAATGGATAAATATTTGTTTTCCTGTGAGTGTAATTGACAAGGTTCGTTTAAAGGTATCAATGTTTTAATACTACATGAAATTCACATCAAGGAGGGTAGCTTTTGTTTCTTTAGCATTGTATTTTTCAGAAATGTTTTATTTTTCCGATCACAGTGCTTAAGACATACAGATAGACATTTGTAGAAATGTTATTCTCTACTGTCTCTTTATCATACGACAACACAAACTGTATGTTTGTTTGTAACTGCTTACAGTCTGTACACTTGTACTTTATTTGACCACTACACATCACTCAACAAGTTTGTAATTGTAAAAGTATCAGTATGAAAATTACAAATGCTATTCAACTCGGGTCCTTTATTACAACTAACATTATTAATTAAGGACGCCCACATTGTTGGCAGTTTTACTGAACTGCCATCTAGTTAATATAACACTGCAAACAGATCAGTGTAATTATAAGTTTTATATACACCCATGATTAAATTGGTTTCATGTAGTGTTATACATCTATGTTTCTGAGATCATCCCTTGTTTATAGGTACATTGCATGTTTATTTTATATTGTTTTAATGTTGTAGTAAATATGTTGAAGGTATACTGCCCATGAAATTACGTTTAATTAGCCCTTATGGTCCCTTAACTGTGTTTGCTATTTGAAAGTATGCATGAAATGTTGAACAAATGGTGAACAAACGTTTGTCTTCAGATTACAAACAAGCTCTATGTGCAGTACTATTGAGGCTAGCTGGGTTAACAGGAAATCTCTTTGACAAATGATGTCATGCCATCACTCCGCGTCCGCTGTGCGCCGTGCACCATTAGCTGCCATATCTCAGAAACCGTTTAGCATGTTTTGCTGTAATTTAGCATAGACGTATCTTAGGGTACTGCCACTATGCACGAGAAATCTGTATTTGATGGAATCATTCTAAAGGCCCCCAGGGCCCAGAAACTGGTAAATTTTCACATTTTGCCTATTTTTTCAAAAACTCTTAAGTAACTGTTTCTCAGATTTTGCATACCCGGGTAGTCATTTCATGTGTTACTGCCATTGTACACAAGAAATCTGTATTTGATGACTCATTCTAAGGACACCTCAGGGCCCCCCAAAATGCAAAATTTCCCTACTATTTCCCTACTGCTGCAAGCCTCCTACACTGATCTCTATTGTTAACTTCCACTGATCTCTATCTATAATTGGATAGTGGACTTTGCCCTATCTCTGATCACTGGGGTGGCTGACTGGAGAGATTATGCTAAAAAAAACTGTATTGGACTAGCTTAGACTCATTGCCTGCCATTGTCCCAGTGTCAAACAATGCCTCCATGTGGGCTGTAACTATAATGTGTAATGGGAATCGCTACTGCACTGGCAGGATCTGAGAAACTTTAAAACACCAATAGACATAATTATCAACACAATATAAAGATATGATCTAGGATTAAAATAAAATAACTTAGGTATAAAATAATATATAAAATAACTTAGGTATAATCAAAAAGGTTAAAGCATATTTAGCCAAACTTATAATGAATATTATTCAGATGTTTTACTATACATGTTGCAGCTATTACTTCACTCCAATTCAGTCAGTATTATGTCATTAATTGCTACTGTTTTTAAGTCAAAATGCATGTATTTGTACCTTGTGAACAAATAAAGTTTTATCACAGTTCAGCTCTTTCTTCTTTCCATTCTGGGGTGGGGGTGGTTGGGACAAAATGAGAACAGAAAATGCAGCTCACCAACTCTCCTGCAATGTTTCTACAACCACTGGAAATCGGCCTAAGTAGCAGAGTATCAGGATGATCAAATTCTACAGTATTTTTAGTAACACTAACTAATATATACAATCCATCTTCGCGAAACGGTCTACTCAAATATTTTATTTCCAGTTGTATCTTCACTGGCAAGCATATAGTCTCCACTAAACATGTCAACATTTTACTTTCGTTATAACCCTTAATGATCTGTAACTATGATTCACCAAAACCATTTCATTAATAATTACAAACTAACAATACAGTCGAAAAGACTAAATTTTAATGACATTGTATTTTTATTTTGTTTATTCATAGTGCACTGAAACTTTTTCTTTTCATAGCTAATCAATTATATAGTTTTCTTTGTGGCACACTTTGTTTTTATCCCATTTTGTAGGTATAAAATGGTTAAGAATTGCACCAGAAGATAGCTATGTGTTGAAGGTCATGTACAATGTTCTTAAATTAAATTTAAAAGCGTCTAAATACTGACTACTACTGTGGATCTTTGTACAACAACTCAACATAGATCATAGCTTTCTGTCGGAATATGTTCTCAACACTGTATTGTATTGTATCCAGCTGCATATGTACACTGTACATATTGGCACGTATGTACACTGTACATACTGGCACATATGTACACTGTATATACTGGCAATTCTGTACCTGCCACAGCAAAGTGAATATTTAGTTGCAAAATTGTGAAATATAGCTTTGTACATTTTTGTATGTCACAGGTGCCTATGCATTCCACATATAAAAGTGTAACTCAGCTTGCAGTGGTTCCAGACTGTGTTTGTAAGATGGAACAATGGTTCCATGGATATTATGTTTATGAAACAGAACACTGGCTACAGATTATTGTTAGAAGACAGAACACTGGCTCATGACTTTGGTTATGAGACAGAATAATTGTTCCAGATTATGGTTATGAGACAGGACAGTGGCTCTAGATAATGTTTATGAATAGAACAATAACTCCAGTTTATGCTTATGAAACCGAACAGACATTCCAGATTATGTTTATGAAGCAGAATGGCACTTGACTCTGGTTCTGAGACAAAGTTTTAAAAGAAATTCCTCCAGTTCATTTTCCAGTTGCTACTTAATGAGGCATTTGGTTGAAAAGTAACCTTTAAACTTTAATATTTTATAAACTTATTGGTGTCTTGGGGACAAGTTACCAAACTCAACGAGAAGCATGTTTTAACTTGTTTGAATGCCACCAGAGTGCAGCCAGTTTTGCGGCCACTGCGACGTCGTTCGTCTTCACAGTCAACATCCGAGCAAACAGACGGGTCAGGACAAATGCGACGGTCATCTCTGCCTCGGGTAGACTCTGGGGTAGTGGACAAGAAACCATGTGATGACTGCCGACTCTCTTTCCTACAGTGCATGGCTGTCAGGTCAGGACACTTGTGGGATGTTCTGTTTTGTTAATTGCACTTAAACATTTGCACATTGTAAAACTAAATGGGGCAACTGTGAAACGATGTTGGCCTTGGCTTAACACATAACATAATAAAACATAACATAATCTTTATTGCTTCTAGTGAAGAATTCATTCAGCAACATGCTCTCGTAAATAAACATTTCAGAGAATGATGATGTAGGTGGGCAATTGATGGACGGATGGATGGAATCTGAGGGGTGTGAGTGACGAATGAACGAGTGATCGGAAAAGGCCAGGTTGAAAAAAGGCAAGATTATCGGTTCATTGACTGTTGTATGAGGAAATGTCATTATGTAGGTCTTTTATATGTTCTTTTACTTTTTTTACATGTGCATGTTAGTACGCGCGCATGCACACACACACAAACATGCACCCATGCACACACCATGCACTATTATTATACTTTTCTATAGTTTTCACTTGTTTGAATGAAGTCTTTTTTGTTTGTTTCAGTTTCACAGACATCAAGCTGCGGCCAAACAGTGGAGTGCCGACTGAAGCCTTCCTAGACGCATGTGGAGGCATATTGCCAGTCTTTGGTAAGTTGACACAAACAGAAGGCTATCTCCAATCAATGTCTACGTCTGTACCGTTTGTTGTAATAAAACTTACGTATTGCCTTATTTTTGCAGTGTAGACAATACTTTGTGTAAAATACTTACTCAGTTTGACTTTTCATTATGTTTATTCTGTTGCATTGGAACTTTTGCAAAGTTTAATACACTTCTAACTTCAGTGATATGTTAATAGCCCAGAACAGCACATTTCTGTTACATTATCTTTTTGTGGTGCTTATAAAAATATGTCGATGTTATAAACTGGGGTAAGTGAATTGTGTTAACTGATAAACATAGAATTCACCCCTATTCCCCACTGATAACATCTGTTTTGCCATTCACATGTATCCAACTCTTTTTACATTCATGCACCAAATACGCAATATTTACAAGCATCTCGCACACTATACAGATGAGAACAATGACGTTGCCAATAATTGTACACGAAAGTGCATTTATGGTACTTCATGAAATAATTTACCTGTGAGAACAACTGTCATGAAATGAACCTTTGTCACAAAAGAATGTCTCATGCATGCACTTAATAAGAACATCATTACAACATTGCAAGATGTAGTTAATGTCTTCAACCTCTTGACTGTCTTTCAGACAGGTTAAATCCTACAGCGTTTGCACCGGTGAAACTAGACATGGCTGCAAACATCAATGTAAGGATGTATTGACTTATTAATATACAGTAAACCTCAGATATAACGAATTGCTCGGGACTGGCCAATTTTTTTGTTATATCCAAAAACATTAGAGATAATCAGAACCAATTCATTTATTTGGCATAAGCGAGAATACAGTGTAAGCAAATTCATTATATCTTAGATTTACTGTATCTACAGTACAGGTTTAGACGTTAGGCAGAACATGAAATTTAATTCTCTGATCCTTATACTCTTTCGTAGACAATTACAAACATTTGTTCTATCAATTTTGCAATGTTAAGTGTTTTATGCACTAAACTATTTATGATATATATTTAATGGTGCATTTTTGTCAGACATTGTCACATATACTTAATTTTTTGAATAACTGACGTTTAAACAAAATTCACCTGTGTGTGTTATTAATTTGTTGACATAACTGCAACTGCACAATGCTGATCTGATGACAGTACAGGCTGTAGCTAAATTATGATGCAATTTTCTAGAATTCTATAGTATGTGCCTGTATTTTGATGATGTAGGCCTATTTATTTGAGTCCAGAAGGAACAAACGTGAGTCCGCACAATGATTTCTAGGTATATTCCATATTGAATAGATGATATGAATCTTTAAAGGGAAACAAAATGCAATTGTGTGTGCCTATACACCCAAGAGTTAATACAAGTTACCATTTGCAACTACAATCAACAATATCACATCTGTGGTTTACTCAGAATTTATTTTCAAAGTTGGAGATTGTAGTGAAAGCATACAGTTCCCAACAGCCGACATATTGAGACACAACCCCGATGCTTGACCATGTGGACATAACATAAACTGCTGGCATAATATTCTTGATTGTAATTGTTAATGGTTAGATTTTATTAACTTTTTTAGATGCATAGGCCCTAAAATATGCCTCTTGTTTCCCTTTGAAAAGCTTACTTGAGAATCCTATATGATGGACTTTGCACAAACATATATTGTGTGCCGGTTTTCTTTCAGAAAATCCACCAAAAGTATTCCATGAATCCTGTGCAGTTTGATACACTGCAAAAAATTGTCGAATTTGAGATCAAAGCGAGGCAATGCCGTGATTCTCGCTCGGCCACAGTCGCCCTCTTGTGGCTGAAGAGGTAAGCAACAATAAACATTGATGCTACATTGTAAACACTATAATAAAATATATCAAAGATCCCAAACAGGGTGTAAATGTGTAACCTGTCATCGATTCACAGAGTGGTGGTCTCTGTCTCTAACCCACTGGATCTTGTTCCCAGCAGCCGGAGATGCTTCCCGGTCGGGTGTGCGAGAGACGCCGAGCTGGCAGACAGTATAATACACTGGATCCTTGGACCCACTGTGTCCTATCTGAATGTACATACGAACAATTGATATGTAATATTTTATTTTGATATTACAATTTTTATCAACCTATATTATACCTATATTTACCTTTTTATTACATTGTAACATAGGAAGAGCCCCAACAATATATTTATGTAAAATTTATCTATAGCAGAAATAAATCATATGTATACTTAGTTATGCTGAATTTAAAAGCCACACACACTTTTTATTTAAAATACTTTAATTTATAACTTGTACACTAATGTATAAACACAACAGGGGTATGTCATCAAATATATTTAATGACATGCTAATGGAACACATCACCTCACACAATTATAATATGAAACAAGATATAGTTTACCAAATTTTTGGGCAACACGTATCGTTCTAACTTATGACCGATATTTGTTTTGCAAAAAAGAGTGATAAGCATTATATATGGAACAAAAGCTCAAGACTATACAAACAACTTGTTTGTCGATCTTAAAGTTATGAAATGTTTTGATTATAGTGTGTATAAAACAGCTATCACAATGTACAAGGTGAAATATAATTTACTTCCGAAAAACATTCTAAGCTGTTTTCACTTGAATAACGAATGTTGGTATGTAACAAGACAGAGAGATGTATTTAAACAATTGTACGTTCGTACAACTTTGAAGGCTATGTGTGTGCATAATATTGGAGTCAAACTGTGGAATAGTTTACCTGAAGATTTAAGAAAGTGTCAGCATATTTGTATGTTAAAAAAAATACAAATCATCTATAATTGACAGATATACAGCACTATTGTAATCGTGGTACTATGTGGAGAAATGAAGACACATAAGAATATCAAAAACCAAAATTAATATAAACTTATTATGTTGTAGGCACCAGGTACAATAATTTTTTATTGGTAAATCTTTACTCTATAAAAAAATATCGTATTTACATTGCCAGCACCTAAAATGGTTGGGGGTGAACCACTGATAAGTATTGTACTTTTGTTCACCCCCTTTCCACACTCAACATTGTATTTGTTTAATTGTGACGTGTAATGTTAAATGTTGGAAATAAATTATTTACTTACTTAAATACCATATTGTAAAACCAACACCAGACAAAACACACTGGCACATGTTGGTCCCAAATTGTAGAATACTATTGTTATGAAGAATCATATTGAAGATTGTACGTCTATCAATATATTCAGAAAGGCAATGAAACATTACATCTGGGGAACCTATGAACAGGACAACTCCACACAATTAGGATAGTATATTTTAGTTTAACAGTATGTATTAGTATTTGTGAACAGTATAGTTAGTAAGAAACCAAGAAAACTTGTCGTCATGTTTTTTATCATAATTATTTTATTGAACAACTGTGGTATACTCGCATCAGAATAATTTAACCAATTTATACGATGGCACAAGTATTGTTTATAATTGAAAAAAGGAACTACAAGCAATTTGCTTCTTTTCCTTTGCTTATTGATGAATGTCTGTTTTGATTTGATTTATATGTATGTATCCAATATTATTTTGGGACAATCACTCAATAAAGCAATTGTGTATTATTCACAATATAGAGAATGAGTAAAATTTTGTTTTAAAATATTCACTCTGTTAGCATTTCCACTATTAGCAGATACCCTGGTAATTAGTGTCATTAATTAATCTTTCTCTGTTTGGATAAACATTTTTGATAATCCAACCCACACTGTTCCTTCACAGATCAGTTTGGTGTATAGACAATGCAAACTGCCTGGTAGTCATTCGGGATTATCAGAAGCGACTATTGTAGACAGGTTTTCTTGATGTACATGTTTCCATTAAGCCCGCTTAGACTAAGGCAGTTTTCACCATACAATACCTTCAAATATGCATACATGTGTTAGATTTTCGTAATGGTACTTTTGTAGAATATAACTATTTTACCTGTCCTTTCACGTGCGTGTCTGACTAAATATTCTGGCTCACACAGGGCTATCGAGTTCTGCTACGAATTCCTAGTACAATTTGCCTCCACATCAGATGACCTCACAGTGATTGCCAACAATGTCTACAGCAAGACTCTCAAAGACTTCCACAGCTATGTAGTGAGAGGTGCCTTTATGGTAAGTAAATGTGTCGAGCCATCATCATCATCATTGGTTGGCCACATCCTCGCAAGGCAGGGCTGTTTGCTATGCAAAACTAGCCCTGGCCGAATAATTGCTTCCAAGTTCTACTTCCTAAACACTGCATGTAACACAAGCCACGGTTGGTTGAAATTAGTTTTATTATGATCACCTGATCTGCCTAGATTAACTGAACTAGTGAGCGATTCCACAGGCTGAGCTTAAATTCAGAGTTTCGCAAAGCGATCTGCCAGGCTGGCACTGACGTAATCAGCAGCAGCAAACCCTGACGCACGAGGATGGTTGACCAGGGCCGGAGCATGCTGTGTTTCCTGAACTACTGTGTTAACTAGGACAAAGTGAGGAGGGAGGCCAGGGTTGGTCTGGTCAGCCCTCCCCTTACGCCATGAATACCTTAGCCAAGTCAACAGAACTCAGTGAATCACATCATGAAAGTACATGACGCATTTGCCTGCAGAATGAGCCTCCTGGTTGAAGCCAATCTCAAAGCTTTATTCCGATACCGCAACACATACAACTGATAGGGCCAGGTCAAAAAGAGTATGAAACTGTCTCAATTATGAAGTGGTAATACATGCATAATTATAAAGTAATGCAGGCTTAACTAGTGATCTATCATTAAACATTACATTACACTTCAACATCAAGATTGTTACAGATCAGCTTGTAGGTTTTTTTCTGTTTCCCTCTATTTTTCTTGCCTTGAATGGGTGTCCACAGGATGAATATTGACAATGGGTCTTCTGTGTTGCAGTAGCAATGACCAGTAGTTGTAGACGCCTCATGCGAATCTTGTTTGTGAGTTTGTCTACATCTCTATAAAGTTATTCCTTTGTATGCCTATCGCTCCAGTGGACATTTAGGCAGTTTCTTAGAACATTCTGCATGAAATTGTCTTTCCAGTTCTTTTTTGAGGGTCCACGTATCCGCTTACACGTGTACGTCAATGCATGTACATGCATGCCTTTAATGGAGGCATGTGTTAAGTACCATCCCATAATATATGTTAGATATACTGCTTTTCATGATTTGATATCACATGCGTTCAGTTATTTATGAAAGTACTCCCATTTGTGCTTATGGTATCAATATACACTTGTTTGTTAATTGTTTGTATTTTATAATCATTTAAAATAATTAACTGCAATTAATGATACATCTGTCTGACAGCAACAGTTCAATGACAAACAACAAAATTTACTTAATACATACACAGTATCCCCCCACCCCATGTAACATTTTGTTATGTTGACCTTTTGACCCCGCACACCCACAGCATGACGTACATTATGGATGACCCATTAAAACAGTTGAATGTATTGTTGTACTGCATTGTACTGTTGAAAGATGTCCTACACCAGAAGCAGTCTTAACTTCGTCATCGACATGTACCCATTTTTGTTTTAACATAAGTCTTTTTCTGGATAACTTCAGACTGAAGTTAGTGCAATAAATCATTCAAAAGTAAGCAAAATTCTTGTTACAGCTCGCCCTGAAGTCGATGCCAAAGCGGGAAGAATTCTTGCAACTTGTCGGTGTTTCACCCAAGCATATCAACGACCCGACCTTGGGGATAGCCATATTGAAAGAGATTGACCTCTATACTGCAGCACAGAAGGACATCATAACCATTCTGAATGCTTTCTACACATCGTGTGGACTCGAGTTTACTGACAAAGTGTAGGGAACACTTTCAGCGGCATCGGTGTGGTTACTTCAACCGTGCTGTTTAGCAAGTGTTTGATAGTTGATTTGTTAACTGTATTTAAACAGAAATATGTGTATGCCGAATGGTGAAAATTTGATCGGACGTCCCGAGTGTGTTTGTATACCTGAATATCCTACACCAAGGGTAGCTATAATGATTTGTGCCAAAATGCAAGCTGAAATGCTTTCATAAGTACAATTAACATTTTCAATGATAGCGCATGAATTATAACTGCAAATAAACTATGTTTAAAATATGAACCATTCAAAAAAGCTTTAAAACTCACCCTGCAGTTGATAAAGCCACTTATAAATCAGGTTTGGTGACGTATAATGTTCTTGTCTTTTTAGAACAATCAATTCCAGGATGCGAGGTCTCGATATAATTCAGTTGGTAGAAAATGTATGCCAAAATTTATGAGGTGGTAGCCTGATATTGGTTATCAAGTTTGATATTTTATAGGATGTCAGATATTCTAAGCAAAATATTAACGGTTTATGGACTTGGCTAGAATAATTAGCATTAACGATTAAACAGATATAAATGTGACCTGCCACAGCCAACCGGGTATAAAGTCGCACAGGCCCATTCTGCACACGAACCAAAAATAGCTGTCAAAGTCATGTCCAATAAATGTTGTGATTTTACTGAAATGCAAACGTTATAATCTCATCTTTCAACATCCACTTTATTTTCCTCGACAAACAATCCACAACTAATCAGATACATTTACGAACACATAGATTAAAAAACAATAGATAATACGAGTGCATAGATTAAAAAACAATAGATAATACGAGTGCATAGATTAAAAAACAATAGATAATACGAGTGCATAGATTAAAAACAATAGATAATACGAGTGCATAGATTAAAAAACAATAGATAATACGAGTGCATAGATTAAAAAACAATAGATAATACGAGTGCATAGATTAAGAAACAACATCCAATGAGTCAAGATGACGTCGTTTTTAAAACGTCACTTTTTTAAAGTAAAATATTAATTTGAATTGTAAATCAAAAACTACTGAAGATATTTCAATAAATGAGGTATCATTGTAAAGCTTACGATCTGTGGTATCCAAAAAGGTGCGGAACTCCATTTCATATTTTTTGTGATTTGATACCCGCCTTACTGTGGCAGGTCAGAAATGTCAGTAAACAGATTTTGTATATTTTCGAAGCTATATTATTGAGTTAAACTCTCTGGTTAGAACGGGTTAATGACACCATAACATTGAACTACTGTGGCATATGTACTGTAATGTTGTACAATTATATATTCCATTACAATCAGTGTTCTATTTTGTTTATGTTGAAACTTATTGGTAGCAAGCTTTATTACTACCAAAGGTACATATTTTTCCAAGATCATTTGAGTCATCAGCTAACCCGGTGTTTGGTGTTAGAGATTTATGGTTATTCTATTAAAATGGATAAAATCTGGTATGGTGGTTACTTCGTGTAGTTTGTTACTGTTTAATACCTGCATCACCTGGCTTTGCATGGGGATAAAGATAGTTTCTAGATAAGGCAGTGTCTATGGAAGTGAATATCTACAAATTCAATCTCAGGGAGTAGCCCCCTAGAATGTGATGGAATATGATTGACCTTACAATAATTTGCACTGATATCTGACCACAATTTTGTACCAAAATAAAAAAATTGGCATAACTCTCAATGGTTGCATGACTGCCCACATGGATTAGACCCAGACCTCCTAGTACATATGCATGTGGTAATGGTAAAGCTTGACGGAAAGCAGTAAAATAAAAATCGCTCTAATTGGTATAGCACATTTTACTGCATAGTGGTTTACTACTTGACAAGCACACATGTGGTGGTAAACCACTAAGCAGTAAAACTGCTTGTTGTGTTTCTAAACAAAACAGATTTTCCAAAAATTAGCCAAGACTGGTCTAGGTTTATTATATTTAAGACGACATTGAAATGATTGAAAAAAATGTCATTATATTGAGTTGGCCAACATCCAAATCCCACTGGGCATCCCTGGTGAAACTCAAAATTTATAAATCTGAACTAGCTAATGGACCCACTAGCATGTCTAGAAAATGTCATGCAAAACAGATCAAAATATGCTCAGACAGTTTTTACTATATAACTTGAATTTGTCCTCCTGCCATGGCGGAACTTGTTCAATTGAACACTAGCTTGATTTCTCTGGGAAGCATTCAGCCATGCTGCAATTACTGTGCAAAAACTATTCGTTCACACATCCACCACTATCTATATAGCCCGGTAGGGGAAGATGGGGTAAGTTGGTCCTTATAAGTGCAAAACAATGCACTTATAGGGAACCACAAATAGGGCTACGCAATGAATTCTTATGTGGGTAAAATAACATATAATTAGGACTGAAGGATTGGGATGGCAGTCGACAACGTAATTGTTGGAAGCTTAACACTAACTTCCCACTTCACTCATTCTTTTAGACCTCCAACTGCACCCTCTTTGAGGCTCCCAAAAACATCGAACTGCATCCCCTTTGAGACTCCTGTATATACTATAGGCCTATATACTGCACATCCAAAAAAACAAACTGAACCCCCTTGAGACCTCCAACTGCACCTCTTCAGGCACTCAAAAAATACCACTTCACTCCACCTTTGCTGTACCCCACCTTGAGGTTCCCAAAAAGCTTCCAACAGACTGCCCCCATGAGACCTCCACCCACCCCACACAGCTCGGAATCAGAGGCTCCAAGAAAACCAACTCGGGCAACTGCTGGAGTCCAACTGCACCGCACTAAAAACCTCCTTTATTTGCAGTTTACATTTGTAAACAATTGTATAAAGTAATGGTACCAGGTACACAATTTGTATACATGGTGTATATGAGGTATTATAGCCATTATAGACCCTATTACTAGTAGTAGTATTAATTGTATACCACTCGTCTGATATTAGTATTAATATTACTAGCGATATATAATTTATATTAAATTTATTTTAAAAACAAACAAACGTTAGCACGCATACCATTTAAACATATCACACACATGCACACGTACAATTGGTAAAGCTGCGCACATTATTGTGGCATGTGGAGGTTTACAAAGTTGGTGAATCCTAAATGCGCTCCGAATGTGTGGCGATGTGAATTTGGGATGACCTGGATGGCAGATGGCTCGCCAGCATCAATTTACCTACAATGAATGTGATTGGTCAGTTCAAGCGGCCTCGTGTAAACAATCCAGTTGCACCCATTGGCCTGTAACAATGCTAATCGCGATCCCGTTCGTCGGCCTTATCACATTGCAGCGTAGGCCGAAAGTAGGCTGCCTATTGTCTGGGCTAAAAGAGTTGCCGCTAATTCCTTGGTAATATCTGCAAATTAAGCAACCTACCGACAAATATTGAGCGTATAAACGATAGAAGTTCTAATGAAAATGGAAACTTGGCAAAGTTAACGTTATAAAATTGATTGAATGTAAACACATGGGACTATATATTGACGCGTACGTGTACAGCTAGACAGGTGCTCTTGCGCGTGCGTCATTGTAAAAGTTCCTGGCACGCCATCTTGGTATACCAGGTTTGACGTGATTTCGATTTATAATTGTGACTCTTTCGAGACCTAAGTAGGCGGTTGGTGGGGCAAACGAATCACGCGAGCAATTCGCATTGACATTGACCTTCCTAGCGTCGGTATGTTGTAATATTTTTTGCTTCTTTTCTGTAGTATACGTAAATTTGTATGTTTTAAAAAAGGCAACAATTTCCGGAAATGAATCTTGTATAAAATGGGGGGTATACTATATTACACCGAATTGCATACCTACAGGCTACAGTAGTAGGACGGAATGAGTCACCAAACAACGATTTCCCTTATTTACAATGCGGTCTTGTATATGTTGTTAACACTAATATAGGTACCTAATGTACAGGTAGTAGTATCTGTTTTGCTTGGTCTTTGTATGAGGCCATACCCTAGGCCTAGGCTTTACAAATAAATTACGGTCGCCCGAATTACAAGCACGCTTGGCACAGGTACGTAGCCGGGACAGGATACTGTAGGTGGTTCATATTTCGATACCGGATACCAAAAGAAACGCAACAGTTTACATTGTCTCACATATTCCATTCTGCTATGTCTATGAATAGCTACCAGTGCCATGATCGTATACTGGTATACATACATCAACCAGCCATGTGTATATAAAACAACCGTCAACAGGTGAAATATTGATTCAAAAATGTATGTTTGGTGGTTCATTGTTTGAGGCTAAGTCTTAGCTGGGCCACTGTCTATCTGTAAATGAAATTAATTTGTCAATTTCTTTTAAACTTTATATACATATACTTCACACGGCATTTGTGTAGAATCCGGACCCACTCTGATTTTGGTGTTATATATTTTCAAAAATGTTAGTTAGTTCCCATTATTCATCATAATCTCATGCATGTCTATGTTACATAAATATTGTACTTGGCGCATTTTGAGAACCAAACAACATCCTGTTTTGCAACAGTCTGCACCGTTGCAGCCATGTGTTACCGCATTGTATATTTGACATAATGATATAACAGCGTGTGTTGATGCAAACTCGGCTCTCTTTAGACCTTAAAAGTGAACTTAGGTGCAATATTTTAGAACGTAAATATGCTTCGCATGATGTGGGTTGATGGAACTAACTTTAGGCTGTCTCAAATTTAGGTATGGTTATAACAGTGAAACTGAGGTGGGTCCGGATTCTACACAAGTGCCCTTCACACTCTTGTCAATTAACTTGCCAGACATTCAGTTTGTTGATTTTGAACTCGTGCAATTTAAACATGGTCAGGATATAGACATGAAATTGTAATAATGAAAACATGATATCACAGTGAAGTTAATAATAATTATTGTCTATAAATATGTTTTTGGATGTACACATAAATGTGTTTAATTAGTTCCAATTGAACTTAAGCAAAGGCTTAATTCTGCAATGTACATTTGGCCATAAAAGAACCAGTTTGAGATGGGCAAACCGGCTGAATATCTCAGGCCAAAGGCAAATTTGGGAAAAAAATAGGTGTTACTTACATTCTTCTAATGGGTCGTAAATGAGTCCCTGTTTGGTACCAGAGGTGAAAACCATCTAGGTGAAAACGTCTCCCCATACGCTTGTCACTATTGTATTTATAATTAGTTACTGGACTACCAGGTAGGTCAATGTTTGTCATAAAAAAACTACTAAAATTAGCCTAATGCAGTGGATGTAGCAAGATGGTCCAAAACAAGTTGTAAAATATAGGTGTTTTTCAACATACACAAAACACATTTTTTTTTTAAATTATGAATCCAGTTTCATATTCATAATTGCTTTATTTGTAAAACGTATTGAAATGTATACTTAAGTATCCACATGTACGTCACTGTGTACACGAGTACATATAATCAGTCCTTATAATATTATATATGTATGTTGATACATTAAGTAATAATCATCTATAAAAACAAGTCATCAAATTCCCATCAATGCTATTCTGATTTGTATCGTGTAAATTTGGTTATTGTCTATATTTATGGGATGGCTCCTGTGCTAGCGATATTATATATATATATATGTTACAGTGTACTTAAAACATCTCTTATCATGTAAAATGGGATAACAAACAGCAAAAATATCATGAAGAACTTTTAGCAAAATGTCAGTTAACGATGGGCATCGCGTGCCCCTCACACCAAAGGTTGACTTGTACTAGTGTCCATTGCAAAGGCTGTGTGGATCAGCCTATTTTATTGCGATGGGAGATCCACTTTTAATGATAAACAAACACTACGATTATTTGTTACGGGTTATCAGTGCAATCATATTTGTTTGCAATTAGGAACCACAATATGCCGGAATATATTGCATACGCGTTGAATAAAACATTAACAACTTAACTGACAGCACGCGTAGCAGGCAGTAGCGAACTACCGAAGAAACACAAAGCATCAATGCTCGGGGAAAATTTACAGATCTTTTAACTTTAAGTGTCGGCACGGTCACAAATTAAATGTAATCTTCACAAAATAGCATGCGTTTTATTCAAAATTTAATGCTGAATCAATAGGTGATAAACACTAGCCAATATGATATGAAATAGTGAAGTTGTTAGCAAAAAATGACAGCTGCGCACAGGCTTATGTTACATGTGTATGTGGCCGGCATATTTTTCTTCGTTCGGATTAATGGTTATCACTGATCGGTCGAACTACAATTCCTCTTCAACATAAACCTTATTTTTACTGAATAGGACTAATATTGAGTGCGAGGTCTGTGAAGAAGCATGATTTACGCTTCGTTTTTAGACCAGACCGGTGTACAACATAGCAGTAGATACAGTCTGTATGATTTAGTTTGATGTACATAGGTATATTTCAAAACTTGATAGATGGTGGTCAGTGTTTCCCCTGGTATATAACAAGCTAGGCGGGCCGCCTCACCGTTTTTCTATGCTGCCTCACCCAAAATATGCCGAAATTGCCGCCTCGTAGCTATGTCATACACCCATTTTTTCGTTCTTTCGCGATATATTCACCGTCAGCGAGCGGGCGAAATGACATCACAAAGTCACTTATATTCCTACATAGTCACAGATTTGTGGCAACGTCGTTTAGTCGTCTTAATGTCCTCAGAGCAGTTAGGATTTAACTCCATTGGACAACGTGAAAGATGCCAGTTGTCCAATCACGGAATATTCCTGCGGGATCCCCGGTGTCTCCAATGGTGACACCTTGCGGAATTTTGACATACTAGAAATCTAGACATTCATGTAAAATGGCGCCCAAACGGTAACTTGCGTTTTGGTTTATGACGGTGGTGGGTGTGAAAACATTGCAGGCAGATGGCACTATGTCACTTGTCGGCACTTGTGTCGAATCCGGACACTTTTGAAGCCCAAATAAAGACTGTGCATCCTATTCACTAATCGGCACTTGTATCGAATCCGGACCCTGTTGAAACTCATAGCGACCCGGTTTGCGTTAGTCTGTGCCGCTGAGCTTGTGGCCGTGCGTTACCGCACAGCGCGTGTAAAATGAGAGATACAGTATACAACAGCGTATTTTGATACACACCGGGGCGCTATTTACGCCTCAAATGGACATAAGACGCAATATACTTAAAGGTAAATATGCCTAGGAAGGCTAGGATAATGCTGTATGATGGAACTACAGGGTATCTCACTGATGTATCAAAGTTAATCAAAACTCAAGTTATAATGACGAAATCAAAGTGGGTCCGGATTCGACGCAAATGCCCACAAGTCTATTCAACTAATAACATGTTCTATGCGGTTTTGTTTGAGCAAATAAGGAATGTGATTCGTAAGATATCTTTGTGCTAAATATATGATACATATTCCAACAAAGTTGTGCAAAAAAACTTTTGGGAAAGTTGATTTGAGTGAAATACTTATGAATATCAACCACCGAAGTTCACATCTCATAAAAAATGCCTACTACCCAAAACCGTGCATACTAACGGGTTATCAATAACTTGGGTTAGACAATGTCAATGATATGTTTGCACAGTAATTGGATATACTAAACAACTTATACTTTTTTATAAAAAGGACACAATTTGAGAAACGTTCTTGCGATTAATATAATAGAAACATACTTTTGTGGCATTCCAGAAATCACTGTTTAATTAATTGTATAGCATTCTAGCAACAAATAAAATATCTTTTGAACATAAATCACCAATTTACCATATTATTATGATATTAAAATTATTTAAAGGTGATGATGAAAGAGTCTTCAGATGATACCACTGGATGCTTCCCAGAGAAGTCGAGATGGTGTTTGACTGAACAGGTCTGCCAGGGAATAAAGTGTAAAGCGCTTTCAGCAGTCCAGCGCTATATAAGAACTTAACCTTTTACTCTTTTTTTTACTGACTCTGTCAGCGAGGTAACAAGGCCTAGGGTTAGTGCAAGAAAAACAACCATAACCAAGTACCAGTGGTCAAGTGGAAACCACACCTCAGCACGATGAAACAGTCATGATTACTGACTTTTATCAATCATGATTACTACATTACTACACAAGTAGTGTCTTGTTTTATATCTTCCCGTCTATATTCAATAGTAAAGGTTAAAACGTACCTCAGAATGCACCATTTTAAAGCTAGTATTAAAAAATCTCCGGACCCCCCTAGCAACGCTTCGCGCCTGCGGCGCTCGCATACCCCACCCCTACCACCTCGCCCATCATTTTACCCAGGGGGAACACTGGTGGTCGGGGTTTGAATTTACTATTGATTGTGCCCTTAGATTCACTGCAGGACCTAATAGTTCCAAGTCTAGGGACCTAACTGACTTTTTTTTTTTAAGGCATTTAATTCCATATTGTTGCACTCTTTGCTGAGTAGACAGCCTTCTTATTAATATTATACACCCAGCAGAGGGCAGACAATTTGAAAGATGACGGCGAATTGTATAGTGTGTTGCATTAAAATATGAATATCTTAACAACCAGTGCATGACAATACATGAAATTAATTACATTGTCTATAGAAATGAATGCTTGAATAAGATATGTTGTTAAGATTGTGTTTCATTCAATTAAGTTCCAGATCTTGAAGCAAAGTTCAACAATTACAATAAAAAATAAAACAAATTTCATCATGGTATACCAAAAAATTCACAGAACCTACCATAAGTGTTCCAGTGAAACGAATGTAGCCATGCATGTTAGTTTTGCCCTAGTCAAACATTATCAAATTTTGATGGCTAGTTTTTATATTATGCATTATTTTGTAAACAAGATCAACGTGCATGAAAAAAATTAATAATTTACAAAATAGCTACCGTCATATTACTGAATGGAACGTTCTGTTCCAGTATAAAACCAACACCCGAAATGTCGAAAGACATCAACCTCTTCCACAAATATGGGTTCCCTTAGGCTTAGCGTTATCAATGTGATCAAGGTGGCAAAATACAGCAAAAATAAACAAATTAATTGAAATGTGGACGGTGCCACAACCAACAAGATGACTGCATATATGCTGCAACATGAAAACGCTGGTGACAGGTCATCTGCTGGATACAGTAGTCCCTCTCTTCAGCGGACCCCCTGACGAGGGGACACCCGCTATGTCGGGACAGTTTGTCAATGTACGGACCGTTTTGCCATGTTAATGTCCCTCTGATGAGGGGACACCTTGCATACGCGGACAGCGGACATGATATTTTGGTTATATGTCCTTCCTAAGACGGACAGTATTAATTAATTCAAAGATTATTTTGCCGAATTTGTTTAGAAAATGGCGGACATACAGCTTGGTGTGTGTCAGCGGTAACACCAAGTACACGTGTACCCGTAACAATGAGCTTGTCTTCCTTGCTGTAATCGTTGTGTTTGTCCAAACTATGTAGAGTTCCTTTAATTACAGTCTGTAAACTTTAGGCAGAGTGAATGTGGAGGAAGGGATTGTTAATTCTGTGCTGTTATCAATCACGTTTGCCGCCGGCAATGCCATGATGCATTGATGGCTTCCCCATTCTTGCCTCCAGCCCCAGGGCATCGGCTTGGGGTCGCCTTTTCATCTTGTAAATTGCAATTAAGATTCACAAATATGATGTATAAAAGGTTCACCTCAATTGTTTTCAATGTAGCCCAACATTAAGCCTAAACAAACATCATCAAATTATGCTGCGCTGCGCCAAACGGCAAATATTACCAGTGCCTGGAAAAGATGAACTGGTTACCAGCGTATGAAACGATGGAACGCATTATCAGGTGACGCACAATTTGTGCATTAATGAATCTTTCGAAATTGGATGAAAAATGAAGTCAGACAATTAACAATTGCACCCGTTATCGTTTTTAACATTTAATTAACGTTCACGCTGTATGTAGCAACTGATTTAAATATTCGCTTGATCATTTCCAGGTTATTATTTTAGTCGGTAGGGGGCAGCCAAAATCGTCAGCTTGCGAATTACTTACAAAGAATTTTAGCTAAAGAATATCTAAATCATTCGAGAATACAAATTTTTTAAATGTTGTAACGGAGATGTTTTGTTCGAAAGTTTTGGTTGAATGCTGCCGTACGCGCAGCAAATTCTACTGCAACGCCAGGCCGATACCGTTGCGTAGGCTAGTGGCAGTGAGTGAATGACCAGTGCGCGGTTGAGGAAAATCTCAGATCGACAGAGGTAGTCGGGCGGACGGTGCCGGGCGGGCGATATAACTTCATGACCAACTGTTTATTTGTTAATACATCACAGTAATAATAAACATATATCTCTTTATATATATATAGATAGATATATGTTTATTATTACTGATAGGAATTAAATAATATATATATATATTTATATATATATAGTGTTTAATTCCTATCAGTCAATACGTTGACATATTGCCACATCTTTACCATGGGCATGTGTCGGTTGTACTGATCTGAACTACGGCACTAAGATGCCTGTCCCTCCGAGGAGCGGACACCCGCCATGACGGGACACTTATGCTTGGATACAGATGTGTCCGCTGAAGTGAGGGACTACTGTATAATAGAACTCTGTGATCGTTGCCAACACTACTGATGTTGTATACATCAATTTCTGACTAAATTAACGGAAAACGATCGCAATCAAATCCGCCAAATGCCATGTGAAGTTGAAGTTCATCTTGGCGAACGCAACTCAATTTCCTTCCAAGTAAACTCTCTTAATTTGCAAACGCACACTGCTTTTGCACATGTAAGTATTCTTGATCTTTATAGAATCTAGGTCACCAATTTTACCTGGCTAAGAGAAACAAGTATTGTGGGCGTTTTTGGACGGCTTGCGCGTACGAGGCGGTGGGCAGTTTTGGCACAGTTGTGCAGTAAAGAGTTAATCCAACCAAGATCACATGTATAGAATCTGCAACATACACAAAACGGATCCTCCGTGCACACTGGGGGTCATCAACCGTGACAGGAAGAGAGCAATCCTATGATTGGCCCATTCTGCCAGTTACATCATTATTAACCAATAAAAACCTCCGTGTTATTTTTATTGCTGATCACACACTAATAATGGTGTTGCATCAACAAAGTCGGGCATCACAGGGGAAGGGCACATTGTTATTCATAAGATATCTTTGTGCTAAACTTATTCATCAAATGTATGCAAACAAACTATTAAAACATTTTCTTGAGTTCACGAATTACTTACAAACATAGACTGACAGAAGTAAGTATTTATAAAAGATGGTGTCCAAAACCATGAATTCTGTGAGCGCTGTGTAAATTGTTCAGTGTCACATAGTCAATACAGGAACAGACACCTCAGGTCCATTATGGACATCGCCGCATACCGGTATCAAATGGTAATGGACAATGCAAACTACCCCGTTAGTCATTTGGGACTTTCAAAAGTTGATTTTTATGGACAGGTGTCAGCTAAGGGTGGATTCAATGTGTAAGGCCAGGCATGGCAGGTAGATAGGATTATTTTTTAATTTGTGCAAACAATTAAATTTGTTCTGCCCGATGCATGAAATGGGTCTTACTGAGTAAAATATATATTGAACTTTTTTCAGCTAGACCCCCGTTTCCATGGTAACAAACACAATGGCCACCATTTTGAGTAAATCTTGGCAAATTTGGAAACACTGCCATTTTTTAATGAATCCATACATAGTTATAATTCTTGCAAATCCATGTTCTCTATAGATTCTGTTGTGAACTGATGAGGGCATTTTTTGAAATGTGTTTTAATTTTTGGTAAAATACCAAAAAAATTGTTTTTTGGCAACAAATATTAAAAACAAGTGTCTGATCATTGCACACAGTAGAATATGCTGAATGCAACACTGAAAACATTATTTATATAGCATAATTATTCCAAGAGATATCCCGTTTCCAAATGCAGAAATTTGAAGAAAAACGTTTTTGAGAAAATGGTCAAAGATTGCATAATGGATTTTATTACATGATATCGACATGCTTGATCCATGACTAAAACTCACTTAGAGGTACGTAATTGTCATAGAAGTGAACTTTATTGATAGTATGCATACAAAGGTATGATAATCTGGCAGAATACAATTTTCAGTATTTTTTGTCAAAAAACACCATTTCACCTGGGGTGTCTGGCCTTAAAATAATATAAGGGTGTTAGAACACAATATTTCATTGACTCACATTTTGGCATGCCATAAAATATCCGATCGTGAGTATACATACCTGTGTGTTTGTTGTTGCAGCGTGCACCGTCAGCCAGTCAGGATGGAGGTCAGTGAGATGCCGCAGATGGACAACAAACAGCAGACGATGATGTGGCAGCAGCAGAACCAGTACATCGGTGACTCGGGCATCCATTCCGGTGCCACGACACAGGCGCCCTCTGTGAGCAGCAAGCAGGGCATTGACGACATGGAGACGGACATGGATACGTCGCGCATGATGTTCGAATTCGACCAGGGCTTTGGCCAGGGATTTACCCAGGAACAGGTTGAAGGTATGCAGGCAGTTTCCTCTTGCCGGTGCTCATGCATGATTTTATTTGAAAGGAGACAGTCTTGTTATTTAATATAATGTTCTTGGGATTATAAGAACTACTTTGAAGGTGTATTATCTGCCAAATTGTCTTTAGTAAACCTGTAACAACATTCACAATTTGGAAGATGTCACTCTGGAGCTTGTTCAAATGGTAAACAAACACTATTGGCAATACCGTCGAGGCGGGCTGATTTAACCACCTTTGATATATATATATATAAAATTCCCATGTTCCACACAACAGACTTACAAATTACCTGTTACAAATTACGATGCTGGCTATTTTCGATAGAGGAACAGACTGAACCCCTTTAGTTTATTGCAGAATGTACAAACACACCACATGTTTGGCGTCCATTTTTTAATGGCATGATGGAGATTTGCTAGGCTACAGGTCATATGATGGATCGGTCAATTGTTGATGTGTTGATTAGTGCTCGCGATACTTGTGAAAGTTCGATACCGATACTTCGTGGTATCGCGATACTTCGATATTTTGGTATCGAACGGCCACAGTTCGATATTTCGATACTTTGTCGATACCTATACTTCAATATCGAGCCCATTCGACGTCGATGCGAAGACGTAACATCGTTTTCGAAGACGAAGTTACGGCCGGATGTACGGAAAGTACGGTTACTCCGCTGTGGGCTTCGCTTCCTAACTTGACAGGGTTGACTACGTTGTATGTATTAGGCCGCTTAGGCGTGGTTCTTTAAAAAAAACAATAAAATGTAACATCTCAGTGGATTTATAAAGCTTTATTGTGGAGTCAGTTTCCAAAAAAGTCTGTATATAAATAATTATTTGAGTGCGATCTCAGCTTAGCCTCGATTATTCAAGCCTCGTTACGACGTTGGGTGGCACTACCGTTTGCTTCACCACTTTACCTTGCCCACTCTACAGCGTCCCAAAAACACACAACATTCCAGTAATTTAAAGAGTGTTTATTGCACGCATTAGTATTCATGAATCTAGTTTAATATAAAAATAATAATATAAATAATTATTCAAGCGCGACATACTAAACTCGTTTACCCTGGTTCCGTTTGGTGGCGCTATGTTTTGCTGTTTGATGGCGCCACCGTTTGCCGTACTCGCTCAACCAAGATGAACGACAAAATGTCAAAACGCACATCGTAAATTTGGCAGTTTTTTTTACAAATACGGAAACACTGTAGAGTGTCTACTATGCCAGAAACGCTCCCCCCAAACTAGTGGGGGAAATACATCGAATTTGACGAAACATGTCACTGTCCATCATCCAAGAGACTACTAAAACATGATGATTTAACTTAAGGAAGTCGTGGTAACAGTAACACTAACAACAACGTCAACGAGAACGACGTGTTCCATCAAAATTTTCGTCAGAAACCAAACAATGGACATTTAGTAGTAGTAACAGTCGAAGTGAATCGCCATCGGTTGCAGAGTCTACTGCGGCGTCAGCGTCAAGAAGTGACGTACGCGATGTGACTACCAGTTTTATTTTTTTATTACTAGGACTAGGTCTAGGTATTCTATTGCTTTTGTCTGTAATACTGTATTGTTTTAATGTTACATTACAATTACTTTTACAACATTAATAAATTAGAATTAAACAATTACAATTTACAACTGTTATTTGGTTATTGAAATAAAATGAAAATTGCATATTAATCGTTGTTTGCATAACTATATCAATTAGTATGTATCAATGGTTAAGTTGAAAATTAAATAGGTGTACCGTATAGACTACTATAGTTCCCAATAGATGCTCAGAGCGTGTGCTAAGACTTTGGTGCATGACTATTTGTTTCTCAAAAGTGGTACCAGGCAACACTTTTTCAAACACACATAGTCAGCAAACTGACTGATACAACATCAACACATGACAAGAATGCAACATGTTTAACAAGATTTAACAAGATTGCCATCCAGAGAATTAACTCTAGATGGCAGGTGGACAAGGAAGCCCTTTGGCTTATCGAGAGTCCAACCCTTTTATCTATATATATCCAGCCCTTCTGAGGTATGTGTCGATTTTATTTTTAAACATATTCACATTACTAGCACCCACACAATCAGGAGATAATCTGTTCCATTCAGCTAAAGGCACACATGCACACTATGAATGACCTATCAAGCATTTGCAAGGTGGTGCTAGCAACAGTATTGCCATCAGTTATGTCTAGCATGCATTCACTCATGAAAAATCTACTTTTATACATGTTTCCCTTATGAAAAACAGTGTGTGCTTCTATGCCACTAGTTTAGATGGATAGTGTGTTTCTATTGGGATCTATACTGTATATGAATTAGACTTACAACGTAAGTATCGAGTATCGAACAAAATTCTGGTATCGATCGATATCGAAGAATTCTGGTATCGAACCAGCACTAGTGTTGATGTTTTTGTGACCTAACACGCCGTGTCGGCTACTTGCAGAGATGAACCAGCAGCTGAGTCAGACTCGCTCCCAGCGTGTGCGTGCTGCCATGTTTCCCGAGACCTTGGAGGAAGGCATCCAGATCCCTTCCACCCAGATCCACATGGACCAGCCAACGGCCGTCCAGAGACTAGCCGAGCCATCTCAGATGCTCAAGCACGCCGTGGTCAATCTCATCAACTACCAGGTAGGTTTTGTCCTTGACTGTGAAGTGTGCCTCTGTCACCATCACTGGATATTATAATGTAGTAATGTACTAACATACAGATTAGGTTTGTAACTTACCTACATGTTACAGCTAGCAAATAAAATAATATACCCTTGATCAGGAAAATATGAACACTTACAGTAATTTAGGTATGTAATTTCATAAACTTCATCATGATGAAATGTGTACAGGAAAAATGCCACGTTTGTTAAAACTTTGCAGACAATTCTCAACTCTGGTCTAACACACAAATTGGCAGGTTCCAACAGAATGAGCATTGAAAGCATGAATGCCTTCTCACGAGTTCTCAGGCCTCTATCCAATAGTATACACCCTTGAAAGTATTCAACTCTAAAACCATGCACAATTTATGTGGTGTATTTGTTATTTACTCTATATGTTTTAGTATAATATTACTGTAGATTGTATTATGGAAGGCCACGTTAGTATGACACCTATATCTGCCCTGCCAGGATGACGCTGACCTTGCAACCCGCGCCATCCCAGAGTTGACCAAGCTACTCAACGATGAGGACCAGGTCGTGGTCAGTCAAGCCGCCATGATGGTTCACCAGCTATCGAAGAAGGAGGCTAGCCGCCACGCCATCATGAACTCACCCCAGATGATTGCCGCCCTGGTGAGAGCAATGAGCAACACAAATGATGTGGAAACGACTCGTTGCGCGGCCGGTACTCTGCATAACCTGTCACACCACCGCCAGGGGCTGCTTGCGATCTTCAAATCTGGTGGTATTCCTGCTCTCGTCAAACTCCTCAGGTTTGTTTCATGTAACTTGCGTGTTTGTTGACTTTCTCGTACGTGTCCACAGTTTGATGTGCCTCGGTTGTCTAGACTCAGTTTCCTAGGATTTAGGTGCAAAATAAGCTTTCTTGAAATGTTGTCATTGTAAACGTGTCTGTGTGAACAGGAACAATATTTTTAGGATAAGAAAATATTGCAGGATTTCATGCAGGGCAAATTCCATAGTTGCTCTTCACAGATGCTTATTCCAAGCTAATTAAATTTGATGCTGTTCTCTAGAAGGTTTTTGTGTCCATGGCAAGTTATGAAGTCAATGAGATGACTAAACAAGTTGATTGGGTAGACTCAGAAAAAATCACCGCTCTTGTTGATAAGCATGCACATTCAAAACCGATTATCTGTATGTCAGCAGTGATTGTATGCAAGAAGTCATTGTTGTTTCTCAGCTCTCCCATTGAGTCGGTGCTGTTCTACGCTGTGACGACGCTGCACAACCTGCTGCTTCATCAGGAGGGCTCCAAGATGGCCGTGCGCCTCGCTGGGGGTCTCCAGAAGATGGTGGCGCTACTGCAGCGCAACAACGTCAAGTTCCTCGCCATCACCACCGACTGCTTGCAGATCCTGGCCTATGGCAATCAGGAGAGCAAGGTATGTTGAGTTGTCTCCATTCTGGGGTAGAAGCCACTTTAGTGTAAGCTGTTGTTGTTTGACAATTTTAGTTAACTATTCTGTATACAATGGTCCTGTGTGTAAAATTGTAATTGCAATGCCAGGCATCTGCAAGTGAAAGGTTTCAGGGCAAGATACTGTAAACGTCACACCAAAAATTTTGCAATGCCACAAACCAAACCTAAAGTCAGACAAGATCGTATTTCGAAAACAAACACTCTTGTTCAAAGGCTCAACACAAGTGTGTAAATTTCGTGTAGTAATTACCTGTAGTTACTATACTAGCTCAACATGAGGTCAAACACGGTTTATTCCCAGGCTGGACAAGAATTGAGGATTGGTGTTCATAGCATTTTGCCCTGTGAGTGTTTGCGTATTGCTGCTTTGTAACATGTTACATTCCTGCTCTCAATATTCATGTATTTCTGTGTTCTGTAGTTGATCATCCTGGCCAGTGGTGGCCCGGGTGAACTTGTGCGCATCATGCGTTCCTACACCTACGAGAAGCTGCTGTGGACGACCTCGCGTGTCCTCAAGGTACTCTCCGTCTGCTCCAGCAACAAACCAGCCATTGTCGAAGCAGGTCAGTCACGAAACAGTCTTTATTTCATGGCCGCATTTTCTGTGTATTTAATAATCCCCTTTTGAAAAATGTTGGCCATTTACCGCAAAACGCACTCATTGCTTTATATCATTTCACAATTTTGTATTCTGTCTGTTAAGCTTCCTTTGCTGCACTATTTTAAGCGATATAATTATATGAAAGTATATTTATTAGTGAGTATTTTGTAATATATATAAATGGTTTGTATATATTGATGATTTAAACTCCCCATCCTTAGGAAAATATGTATATTTTATTAGGTTACCGTAAATAAACAATGTTTATTATTGTGTTTTTGCTACATTTCATAACATAATCACTTATGGTTGGACCTCATTTACAAAAAATCCTGATTCTCCCAAAATGTTGCCAAAGTATTTTGCTATCATCACATGTTTGTGGTGTCATCACTGTGTGTTTTATGATGTTGTAGGGGGCATGCCTGCTCTCGCCATGCACCTTGGTCATCAGAGCCAGCGTCTCGTCCAGAACTGTCTGTGGACCCTACGCAACTTGTCAGACGCCGCCACGAAGGCCGTAAGTTGGCTGCACATGATATCTTATATATTAAACGTGTTAATGATTGAATAAAAGTGTTAATGAATTTTGTGGCTTAATGAAAGTGATTGAAAATGTTACATATTTTGTAATTGCAGTCAATATGGTCACGCAAGAGATGGCAGACCTGCATTTAAATTTATTGGAAGGTTATGTTGGAACCTGGAGAGATATTAAATTACACTAGTATTCAAAATGATTGTCTGTCCAGAGGCCAGAGACTGTCTTCAACAGAAATCAGATCTTGTTCACAACTAATGAAACTTGAAGGTTCTGCCTACCTCCAACATTTCAACTCGGATGACGATGCCTTATGTTGTCTGTGACAGGAGACCATCGGAGGCCTACTGCAGATGCTGGTGCAACTGCTTGTGTCCAATGACATCAACATTGTGACGTGTGCCGCCGGCATCTTGTCGAACCTGACGTGCAACAACCAGGGCAACAAGGTGATGGTGTGCCAGGTGGGCGGCATCGAGGCCCTCGTACGCACCATCCTCCAGGCTGGGGACCGCGAGGACATCACAGAGCCCGCCGTGAGTAGAACCCTCTTGTCATCTGTCTGTGGGGCCGATGGAAAATGGATTTATCATGTGGGTTTTTGTGCTGGTAATACTGGTAGTGGATCAATGACGGGCTTGTCTTGTATTTTTCCACTATTCTAGTGGTGGAAATACTGGTAGTGAATTTATTGATGTTACATTGTTAAAAGGAGGCGGTCTGCTCCTAGTTAATTAATGTAATGTTCTTAAGACTATGATAAATATGTTGACCGTATAATGCCCAACAAGTTGTTTTTATTAAGCCTGTCATGTAGCAATGTTAGCAAACTTTCGGTCCTGCAACAAGTTCATGTGGTAAACAAGACATTCAGTTTCAAAACGACCTTTATAGGCAATATTGCCGAGATGTGCCGAGTTAACCACAATACCACAATGTTCAAAGATTTTCCCACATTCAACACAGCAGACTTCCTGTTAAACATTATTACACAGGTTAAGTCTAGGAACAGAATGCCTCCCTTTAACCATTTCAGTAGGTAGGCCCACACACAGCAGTGGCTAACAGAGCTGGTGTCAGCCGATTTTACCTGATTTCCAACCCAACATTTCTCTCGGTAAATGTGAGAATATTACATCAAGACTTATACTGCAATAAAGTTTGTTATCTTATCTTTCAGAATGTGGTGTTTTGTTGTTCATTGAATAAAGTATTTACGTGTGCCAGGCATTGGAGACAAATGGTGTTGGCTGGTTTTTGCAAGTGTGAATCGCGTCCGTGAAGCCGTTTGTGCGGTACGCTGAGAATGGCTTCTAAAAATACTTTTCGCGCGTTTCAGTGTCTGTGTGTATAATTATAGAAACAACGTCATCGGAAAGCCCGGATTCCGACGATTTCATTGGTGGGTTTTATGTGGGGATCGCCAAAGGATTCCTTTTCTAATTATGGGATAGAAGTAGATGGAGTTTTTTCTGGCACTGTTGTAGACGAACTAGCGATAAAAATCACTCGGAATTATAGCAAATGAAAGGTGAGCATTAGTATTTGTTGTGGCGTTCACTGTTTTTAAGTATAAATTCATACTGTGACGCGTATCTACGTGAAAGTTGGAGGCCGAAACGTCTGTCGATCAACCGGATCGGGCATAGCCAATGACGGCAGCTGGCTCTGCCGTCGTCAAACTTCGACGATGAAGGATTCTGATAATCGCCGTCTAACTGTGGCATTTTCTTTATTTAGTGTTTGATCGAATGATCTTTTTGTATTTAATTTTCGTATGTCTCGCAAATCTAACCATCCGCTGTACGTCGTCCATGGCGTGCCGCCGTGCGTCGTCCACGGCAGTCTGCCGTGCGCGGTCAGCCGTGAGCTATTAGCTGCCATATCAGAAACCGTTATCTTAGGGTAGTTTACCAACTATATTCAGATGTTTTGCAATACATGTTGCAGCTATTAATTCCAAATTCAATCAGTATTATGTCATTAATTGTTACTGTTTATGTGTTTTTAATTCAAAACGCATGCTATGTATATGTACCTTGTGAACAAATAAAGTTTTATCATAGTCCATCTCTTTGTTATTTCCACTCTGGGGGAGGGTGGTAGGGGCAAAATGAGAACTTAAACAAGACATTTTCTGCAATCTTGCTACATGCAAGATTGCAGCTCACCAACTCTCCTGCAAGGTTTCTACAACCACTAGAAATCGGCCTAAATAGCAGAGTATCGGGATAAAATTCAACAGTATTTTTATCAAACTGTAATCCTTAGGTTTGAACAGTCACCCTGAAGTAGGTATGTTTGACAATGCTTTTTTGCATGTCAAAATGGAATCTGTGTTATCCTGATCATTTGGATACTTGACATATTTCTGTATGATGAAAAATGAATGAGATATGGCCGTTTTCAGGTGGGATGTGCTGCACTGTAAAATTTGGTCATTCGATGCCTGTCAAAATTGAAGATTTGTATTTTCAGGGTTCTGTATCTGATTAAGTATAGTCCTGTGCAAGCTAAAAAAAATTATACACAAACTAGGTACTGATGGTAATAATTACTGCAAATTATGGTGTTCTAAGTCTTCATTTTACAAATCTATGGGGGTGTAAACATGGCGAATCGTTAAATATGTCAAAATATACCGTTTTCAACCCTTATTTTCTCAGAAACTATTAAAGATATTGCAATAAAATTTTGCAAGAGAACTCAGGTTAATGTGTTCTATTAAATGGTTTAATTACTTTTTAGATATTTTGAAGTTGAAATTTTGGTTGGTTCTACCTAATTTCAGTACGACAGGCCGGTTATTCAGCATTGACGATGTCTGCTATTCAAATCGTTTTTACTCATAATTATCCACCATGTGGAGCCACTTGTTATGTACGGTTGTCAAGGCAAATAAATGAGCTATTCAGCAGTGGTCATCGTTTATTATCGTTCAATAATAATTTATGGAGATTTTCACGGTTTTTAATGATGTATTTAAAAAATATGCGGTGACCACAATGGCGAACGGCATTACTTCAACTAGCGATTTACCACCGTGTGTTTTGGACAGATTATTTGATAGTTTTAGCAAAGAATCTTTGTCGTATGTTGACGATCGACACAATAATGATGTCGGCAAACTTAGTATACAACTGTGTTCAGCAACTGCAAAAACGTTGACAAATCTTGACTTGATGTGAGGTAGTCCATTGTCTTGCATATTCACTGGGAATGCAGTATTCAGTGGTTACAGCTGGTCAGGGCTGTTCTACTGAAATGGTTAAGACCTTTTTTATAAAAGACATGATGTTTGCATTTATTCAGACAACAAAGTTCCACCTAATATATTGCTGTTACTGTAGTGCATGTTAGCGCATGTGCTGTTGATTTGTTATTTTGAAAGGGCTACAGAGTTGTTGATTATTTAACGTTGAAGCAGTTGTGGTGCAGGTTTTCAATCTGTTCTGTTTGCTCGGCTCAGTAACAGAACAAATAACTATGAATGGTGTTCAGGCTGTCATGTATGATATCTTGGCTTGGAATATTGATCTTTCAAGTTGAATAACAACTGAAAAGAAGTGTTATGCTGATCGACCATTGTGGAAGTGAAGCCTGTTTTAATCTTAGATATTTTTATTTAATGTAAACGTTTTGCAAACAGTTTTGATTAGCAAATGCATATTTTGTGTGCATACTTTAATACAATGTTCAAAAATAAATTATATTATCATTACTGTTGTACAGGTCTGTGCCCTTCGCCATCTTACGAGTCGCCACCCAGAGGCAGAGATGGCCCAGAATGCTGTGCGTCTTCATTACGGACTTCCTGTGCTCGTGAAGTTGCTCAACCCTCCCAGCAGGTGGCCGCTCATCAAGGCCGTCATCGGGCTGATCCGCAATCTGGCGCTGTGCCCTGCGAACCACGCCCCTCTGAGGGAGCACGGGGCAATTCCGCGCATCGTGCAGCTGTTGATCCGCGCCCACCAAGACACACAGAAAGTGAGTAGTATCAACAACAGGGGGTTGTAGTGTAGTGTCTTGTTCGTTCATTAGGGTCATGATAGTGTCTTGTTCATTCGCCAGGGTCATTATAATGTCTTGTTTGTTCACTAGGGTCTTCTGTCTTCTGCACTGGAGTCAGGAGAGCCCTCTCTGTGGACAACTTCAGTTAATAGCACACACCTAATATAATACTGGTATCCACTGCATTTAAACCACTTGTACTTTTACTTAGATTGCATTTAGATAGGTACACAAACATATTGGCATATTTGTTCCACAGAAACTTGTGCTTTCCTGTAAATGGCATGCATTATCTGGTTGTTGCCATTTCTGCCCAGCAAAAATACTTTCTACCCTATTTCTGCCCTTGGCACGGCAGAAAACCAACCCTGAGTCTTACATAGCACCGGTATCCACCAAGTAGGGGCGTTCATAGCACTTGCACAGGTTCTGACCATTAGGTTTTAATTTAAAATAATCATATTAACAATTATGAAAGTTACATGACCACAAAGAAGATAAACTATTTCCACCCATCATTTATTGCATTTGGGTCCTTGCAATAATTATGTTGTATCGATTTTATGTTTGATATCAATAAAATCATTGACTTGTGAATTTGCACATACCTCAGATTGATTACCATTGCTGTCAGAAGCATTAATTAATTGTGCTTTTCTGGTTTATACATGGTGCATTTTATCTGGAATCTGCAGAGGGCATCTGTGAGTACCAACGGCAACCAGGGTGCATACGTGGACGGGGTGCGGATGGAGGAGATTGTCGAGGGCACAGTTGGCGCCCTGCACATCCTGGCACGTGAGGCTCACAACCGCGCTGTCATCCGCAGTCTCAATTGTATCCCTCTCTTCGTGCAGGTCAGTGCAAGTTTATTATGTATTTGGTAGAGCGCAGTGGCACAATGGATAGAACATTGGTCTCTCAAACAAGAGAATGCAGATTTGAATCCTGTGCTGCTGTGATAAGAGTTTGTTCACCTGGAAAAGTTGTCTGCTAAAAAATATGATTATGCTATTTTTTGGCAATAAAACAGTTCTCTAAGAGGTTGATTTTTTTTGCACTGAAAAATATTTGCGATTTTTTGGAAAATCTTGAAATTTAACATTCGCACACATTTCCTGTTGTCCAGTATAATTCTGTACAATAAAATAATGAATGACACAAATCTGCAGTGATGCCTTGGAGCCTGTCTGAGTTGGAAGAGGAATAGGAAATATTATATGTCCCAAAATACACAATACGACAGAATAATTGTTACAAAAACAAAACAAAAAACTATATTTTGATTGAGTCGACATAACAGAAGTGGTAAGTACCCAGTATATAATGTATGGTGGAAAATAAAAGATTGTCATAGTAAGGGATGCGAGACTCCTACTAAGTTTAAATATAGTCATTATTGTAGGAGCCACCCTATGAATTAATTAAAACAATTAGTTACCTTATATAACTATTGACCACTGGTGTTGTGTCGACAGTTGCTGTACTCGCCAATTGAGAACATCCAGCGTGTAGCAGCAGGCGTACTCTGTGAACTTGCCGCAGACAAAGAGGGCGCTGAGGTCATCGAACAAGAGGGCGCCACCGCTCCACTCACGGAACTACTTCATTCCCGCAATGAGGGTGTTGGTAAGTGACGATTCATATCATCTTTACTGTTTATTTTATTGTTTAGTGCTTTTGAAATACCCATACAGGTATCTTGGCAGCTAATTGGAGCTTGCTGATTGCTTGTAGAAAACACATAAAAATCTGTATGTTGCACGCAAAAATTTGCATAATAATTAAAGTTTACCAAGAATAATCTAAATCAAGTTTTCTGCAGAACAACAACAATTATCAACATTAGTTCAAGCTGAACTTCAGAGTTGTGATCTAAAAGAATTGATATAGATTTATATCATCATTTATGTTGACCATTAGAGCTAGCCACAGTTTTAGTTTGTTGTCTGCTGTTAACCATAATCATGTATGCATTCATGTTGTCTTTCAGCCACATATGCCGCAGCAGTTCTCTTCCGGATGAGCGAAGACAAGCCCCAGGACTACAAGAAGAGACTCTCTGTCGAGCTGACAAGCTCCTTGTTCCGTGGGGAACAGGTGTCTTGGGGAGAGGTCAGTAATTTGTGTGGCACCTCGGAGGGTATGTTATTAATAAAGTTATCAAAAGTGGAATTGCTCAGATATAAGCTATCAGGTAGAAGACGTGTTGCACACTATTTTTCTTAATAATGCACATATTAGTTTGAAAATGAGCCATGTTAACAGTGTATGTGGTAGACAACAGGAGAAATTAAATATTCTCAATTCTTACCCAGCATTCTTACCTCGTCATTATGTTCGAGTTAGTGATGAAAATAATGACCAATGTTAGTACAGTTTGTTGCCCTCCTAAATGACTTGCACATTTTATTATTAGAGTACTCACAATTTTGTATGTTGTCACGTCGTTTTATTGATATTATTTATTTACTTGTATTTTTTATCATTTTTTATACATATTTGCATGTGTATAAGTTTACTTGTGTTGCTTTTGTCTTGAAATATGTTGTGCATCTATTTGTGTACTTGTTTCCACCTTTAGCCGCCCAGTCTGGATGAGATGGGAGGGGGTATGATGACAGGAGGTGCTTACCCCCAGGATCCTCATGATGGCATGGGAGGCTACCCCCAGCAAGGCAGTCAGGGCAGCATGCACGGGGGGAGTCACCAGGACATCAACAGACATGGTAAGTGTCAGTGTTGTCGTAAACACTTGTACGTAGCTCAACCACTGATCTATATGTTTGGATAGGGAGTGCTGGTGATTATGTGAAAGCATTGTCCACCATCGTGCTATCCCTAAACAGTGCTTACAGGTCAGTTGTGGCACATGGACATCTTGGCGGCAGTGTAAACAAATGAACATAAACATGGGTGTTTTAAACACTAGAAATGAATGTGCACATATTGTGATTAATCCCTTGGAAGCCTCATACACCAGCTGGTTAAAAACATAAATGAACAACACAAAAAGATATCAATCGCATTGCAAAAACACGCCACAAAATCGGTTTTTCATCAGGAAGTATTACATAATGTCATGTTTAACTTCCAGTCACCGATGTGCCCAACTAGCTGTCTCTATTATGAAATAATGCAGTTGTGAGCATCTTTAACTCTATTCGTGGGCACAGTGCAGCCTTACTGCTGATGAAGTCACGCCAAGTTACACGTTTCAACGGTTTGTGATGTTTGTCTTCCAACAGGAGGTTATGACGCACATGTTCCAGTTGACTACTCGGGTCTCGACGGCATGGGAGAGCTGGGACCGAACGGCGAGCTCAACTTCCAGAACCTCGATGGACCTGCAATGATGCCCCCTGGTGGCCAACAGCCGCCGCAGCAGGACCAGAGTCAGATGGCGGCATGGTTCGACACCGATCTGTGAGCCAACGACGCACGACAGACAACAAGAACTGATGGACGAAAGCTGTCGCTAATCTCGCCTGGTTCGACCAGCCGGATGCGTTTTTAAACAAATCTAGTAGTGAGATGGATCATACGTTGCGTGTTGTGTGTGTGTAGCAAAATGCCCAGTACCTGTGGAGAGATTGCACTCAAACGTTGGCGCAAATTTCCGGAAATACTTATAAATTGTGTGAGATTCGTGGAGGGAAGAGGAGTGGAAGTAAGAATACAGCAGTCGGGATCATTCACTGCACTTGTTGGGTTAGTGAGATGCCTGGTGTATTTAGAGTTCAGTAGTGAAAGATGTGTTTTATTTAGATTTTTCACAGAGAGAATGTCCTATTTATACAAGGTCACAGCAGTGCAGTTGCAGTACGGTTATTTTAATGTGAACAGTACGAATATACACTTTGCATCCAATGCTTATCTGTTTGTGAAATTGTGGCTTGGCGATGCGTATGTTGGCTTTTATTTTATGTGCCTGGCAGTCCTATGTTGTAATGTGCTGCGGAAACTGTTTGCAAAGAGGCATGATAATTATCAACACACCAACATAGCATGTTTATGTATACATATGTCGTTTTGGTGATAACTGCAGCACCAAATTGTGACACCCACGAATGCTGCTCATGCTTTTGCACAGATGCATTTTAGAGAAATGAAAACAGATAGTTGTCTGGGATATATAACGTATCACGGTTAATGGTTTGATATGGTGGAATAAGGTTAGGAACTACAAGGGGAAGACTATTCCATTAAAAATTGTTATAAAATCGACATATTAAAGTTAGTGCGATGCATTACATATATTCCACTACAATGCCACCAGTGCCACATACTGATATAATCTCTAAATTAAAACATAATTAATCATAAAATATTTACAACACAATATTTTTGGACATTTTAGCACCAATTTTGAAGTTTACTATATTTCTTTGGCCATTAAAATTGGCCTGCCACAATCCTCATTAATGCTAGGTAGTGAACTGAAATATTTACAAAGACTGAACGAGAGTACTTATGACCAAAGGGGGCAATGCAGTAGAGATGGGTGTTCTTGCGAAGCTGAACACATCGTAGCTGAAAGGGCTTCGTAAGTCTTGTTTCGTTCCCATGTAGGCATGTAATTGTAGGTGTTGATAGCTTGCTCCCTCGTCCTTCAAACAGTAGATCTAACAGTCTTGCCTAGTGTGATTTGATGTCGATGATGCATTTACTGTGACAGTTTTATGTAGTTTTAACTGATGTAGAAATCTATTGTATAGAAGTGTAGAATCGTACTGCAATATTTTGTTGTGATAGCTGCGTGAATGACAAAGTACACAAATATTCTGTTGAACAGGCATCTCATATTATGAAATACATACATGTCTATCTCGTACTGTGCAGTTTTATATATGTAAGTAGTATCTTTTTATAATAAAAACGTCTGGTAAGACTATTCTCCTCATTCTGTGGCAAATCCAAAAGGGATCAGTTACAGGTAATCATAAATACCTGGTAGTTTTGTGACCAACTGTGAGAATCAACAGTAACATTTCAAAACTTTCATCTGTACCATAACGAATAATTATGGATAATTTGTAATTCGGAGTTTCTTTTGGTTCAGTTGTGATTTTATTGTGTGATTATTTCATGAATTGCCATACTGTTGCAACTGAAAGTAAAAATTGCAACGAAGACGGCGAGTCCCCAGTCGAATATTATGAGTTTATGAACACCTGCAAACAAAGTGATAGCCACCGTCTGAGTTATGTTAGCCATGCCCACAAATTGCAGAAACAACGCGTAACTGCACAATTTCATTAGCGGCAGGGCTGCCTGCTTATCTACCCTGTGCCCAATGAGTAGTCAAATGTGCAAGATTCAGTTGATAGATTTCGTAATAGTGTTGGTGCATATAATTTGAATAGGTTTTGTATATTGACAGGTTTTTCTTTATGATAAGTGCTTGTTTTGACAATTGTTTTAAATTTTACAAAAGCTTTTATTTTCAAAATACATGTTCTGTATTGCTTAAAAAGACTACATCCTTGCATTGTCAGACATTAGCTATCGGAATGACTAGGTGTGGGCTTTGCATTTGTCAAATCAATGTATTAGTGATATCGGGTGGATCAAGACAGCTTGACATATTACAACACCAGGTCCTATAGTAGTTATTGATGTCGTATATGTTAAGCAACACAGTTTTGTTAACCACATATTTAAAAAAACAATAATGACACAGACTCGTACAAAGTATTGTTAGTTTTATTGAAACGGTACAACAACAATAACCCAGACTCATACAAAGTACAGTATTGTTAGTTTTATTGAATCAGCACTTCAGCTGCCAACTTTCAGCACCCACGTACAACATCATAGCGGAATTAGCCATGGCCAACTAAAAACATAAAACTAAGTTCTTATGTAGCGCAGTATCCAGTCTTCAGGACTGCTCAACATTTGAGGACTGGAGTCCTTTACGCGCTTTACACTTTACTCCCTGGCAGACCTGTTCAATCAAACACCATTTCAACAAGAGTCCAAAGTTCTTACCACTGCGCTCCACGCTACTACTCTATGTTATTCGCTGAAAACGATATCTTCCAACCGATGTTCGATCATTCGTCGACGCTCCATGTTGAACATATCTTCATATCGTATGTCCATTTGCACCAGCGTGTACATGACTCTTCTGCAAGTTTCGCTGAAGTCATTCCTAGATATCTGACTCAGATAACCGACGTCGCGCGTGCAGTACGTATCGAATCTCTTAAATTATTCTTTTCAACATGCATTCGACGGTCAAGGTTGCGCATTGGAGCGATCCTTACATACTTGTCATAGGCATTACGTAGCCTATTCTGAAGTACAGCAAGACGCTCAGTAGCTACGCCCATGCAATTCGAGTAATCGAGCGCAATATTGGCAAACGTCGTATTCTTAATACTGCGAAATAAGTCCCAGGCAACGCGGTAAATACAGCGTGCGACGTGTCCCAGATGTCGATTCAAAGCGGCCTCGCGGATTGCCAAAAACTGCGTCTTCTTGTGGAGAGTTGCGTTGTCGGTCCATACCCAGCGTGGTAGTAATGCTTGGTCGATCTCTCTCACACAGCGTTCCATGTTGTCAGCGGCAAGTGACATCCGATTGACAAACGGATTGCTGTCTTAGATAATGGCGCAAAGTGTCGTGTAGTTGACACGGAGAGGTTCTAGCAGAAACAGCCAGTCGTCAGGTGTCATCAACGAGAGTGTGACATTTGTCAAGCTAAGTATAGTTTCTTCAAACATTTTCTGTTATTCCGTTTTGTATCGTTTGAACCATGCGTGCGATACAGCTCCTTCAATGTAATCATCATGGTGACACGCCGAGTCGTCGTCATAAAATGACACAGCCTATCCGAGCACATTCTCCATTACAGTAGAGGTGACAGAACTGTAAAACGACCTTCTTTCCACACGATCATTACGATCCTCGTGACACCCTCTGCCACAAGGACCAATCCACATTATGAGAAACTAATCACTTCGATTCAGGATCTGTGTAGTGAGCTCGGATTCTAGCCAGATCCTACGACTGTCACCCTCGACTATGAGCAAGCCGTGATGAATGCAGTTACCACAACCTTCGGACCCTAAGTCAATGTCCATGGATGCTTTTACCATCTGACTCGGAGTACGTGGAGGAAGATATAAAGTATATGTCTTGTTCAACGCTAAATTGGACTACCAGTGGATGGTGTACCAGAGGGAATGACCTATCTGCGTGAGAACATCCCTGGGGGACTAGAACCCTTGCTTGAGTATAGATGGATCTGTCCCCCCCCCCCCCCTCTTCGTATGCCCCTTATGTACGCACCATCACTTTGTAAGCCGGATCCAGAACCAACAACATATGTGAGGTGTAGAACAGTGCCTTTGCGAAGCTAGTTGGACATGCCCACCCAACCATCTGGAAAGCCATAGGTAGCATCCGTAAGAATCAAGCCCAGGTATCCTCGCGCGCCAGGGGTCGCTACTGCTGATTACGTCAGTGCCAGCCAGCAGTAGGCCCTACCCCCTGGCTGATCGCTTTGCGAAACTCTGAATTTAAGCTCAGACATCCTCGCAAGCCAGGGCTGTTTGCCATACAAAACTAATTGCTTCTACTTCCTAAACATGTAACACGAGCCACGGTTGGTTGAAATCAGTTTTATTACGACTACTTGACCTGCCGCCAACCACATATATAGTGAGCGATTTCATAGGCTGAGCTTAAATTCAGAGTTTCGCTTAGCGATTAGCCAGATGGTACTGCTAGCTGGCACTGACGTAATGATCAGCAGCAGCGCCCCTGACGCGCGAGGATGAGCTGTACAGCTGTACTGTGCGTACAATCAAAAAGAATAGAAGGAAAGATGAGGCACCATGCACTCCGCTGTTTTTAGTGAAGCCGGCATGCAACAGCGCCCTCGACCGGCTATCTAGGATAACTACACAATGGCACAGCGACATGACAGCACTTCTTGGTGCAGCGCACCGAATAGTTCCAGTTCTAAAAGTAAATGTCCCAATATGTGTTTTTTTCGGTTTCTGGAAGATGCTGAAAGGTACAAACAACTGAACATAGTTGTGTTATAGATCACTGTTGACATTCTTTATATTTTATAACTGATGAAATAAATCGAAGAATTCACTTGCTCAACGCGCTTAGCCTACGTGTACACTAGACTACAGAAGTATTGAATGTTCATCTATATGTGACAATTGGTGGAGGAAGAGAGGGAGACTAGCACGTTGTTTTGTAGTTTACGTCAATATTTAGGGCGTTTGTGATAAACTATAATCTAGATAATTATGTACTTCAACTGGTGTTATGCATGGGAATCAGTGGCGTAGGCAGGATTTTGTATTGGAGGGGACCATCTGACATTCAAGCAATGAGTAGCGGTATATGACACACGCACGTATGTATGTATATATGTGTGTGTGTGTGTGCGTGCATGCGGGCGTGCGTGCGTGCGTGCGTGCGTGCGTGCGTGCGTGTGTGTGATGAGTCGCTGGCGTTCAACCAATATCTTCACAACAAATCCGTACCGCGGTGGCGGCGTCGAGTGAGCTTAAAAAAAATGTCCCTGTCATGTGTAACGTTGTCGCTTATTAAAATTAATTAATTCACAATAGGAAGTTCTGACTACCCAGTGGAAAATCGACTAGATAAATTGCTTTGGCCGTTTTGGCAGGTTGCAACTTGATCTTAGTCTAGTAACTAATCATCTTGCCGGGCAACTATCATTTTGCATCCTTGTGTTGGTATATTAATAGGCATTAGCCATCAAGCACATTGTGAATGATGACATATTCGTTGCCCTGTCACCTCTTGGACTGCAACCTGCTGGATGCTTATCGCCTACGGCAGAAGCAGCGGGATTCCTCTACTTTTGGTAACTCAATCCCATTTGAATGATGACAAATGTCTTTGCCAAAGACTTGGAAGTCCTACACAGGCACCCCTATAACCTCTGTACCTTGTCACTCTATGAATCAGGCAACCAGTTATATGTCTCCAGTCTCCTACCCTCCCAATTTTCCGGGATTGGGGGGCCATGGCCCCCTTGCACCCCCCCCCCCCCCCCCCCTATCTGGCTACGCCACTGATGGGAATGTCAACAAAGACTGCCGTTATTTGAAATGCACGAGAACCCGTTACGACTATGAATTAGATGGCCAGCGTTGGTTAGGACATCAAAGTGGTCATATGTGACCAATGGTCGAATAATCGAAAGACACTTGAGACACTTCTAGGAGTCTTTCTTCCTCCAAAACGAGAAAAAAATCCATGTCATGTACGACCCACCTCATCTGCTAAAAAATGAGGAACAACCTCAAGAAAACAGGCTTCAAAAGAGATGGGAAAAGTGGAGCTACATTCGTCCGTTTTTCTTGATCGATGCTCCTAAACTGACACACAATTAAGCACATTGACTTGACCCCGTTTTCGGCTTTGCGAGTTAAATATGCGACACAAGTCTTCTCTCACTCTGTGGCTGCTGGTATTTCTACAATGGTTACACTGAAGTCACTCCCTGAGGATGCAGAAGAAATAGCACTGTTCTTGGAACGTATGGACCGTCTGTTCAACTGTTTCAACAGCAAGACATTCAAGCACACACAACAGATGAGACCTGCTTTTGTCAAACACATCTGGGCACAAGGAGTTTCTTCTGTCTACCATAGAGTGCCTTTTGTCACTTGAGTCTGGAAACACGCGTAAACTGTCATGTCTATCTAGATGGTTGATGACCATTCGTAGACTTCTGTCGCTGTGGGACGATTTACACTTCAATTTTCAGGCAAAATTTCTCCTAACTAGCCGGCTAAATCAAGATTGCTTAGAGAACCTATTTGCTGTGATCAGGGGTAAGGATGGCCATAGTGACAACCCTTCAGCTGAGCAGTTCCGACTCTATCTTCGTCAGGTAATGGTTGATTCTATTCTACTGCAGAGCAAAGAGAGCAACTGCAGGGAAGACGGGGACACTTTTCTTCTCAACCTCAAGTCTCTCAGTACTGCGTGTCAACACATCGCCGCCGATGAAGATGATCCTCTGCCCATTTTCTCTCAAACAGGAGAAATGACCAGTCTTTATTTCAACGTTGAGGCGGAAGACCTCTCCATTGAGTAAGACAACGCCTTGACATACATAGCAGGGTACATGGCCAGGACACTGCGTGACAAAGTATGTCAACAATGTCAGCAAACCCTGATTGGTTCACCGACAAGTTCATCTACAGAAGTGCTGCTACTTAAAAAAAAACAGCTACAGAATGCAAAAGACGGACTTGTAACTCCAAGTTAGGAACTATAGTGTCAAAAGTTGAAAACATGGAGCGTGCGTTCAAGAAAACAAGCCACGCTCTACATATATAAAGTCCGAAGTAGACTGCGCCGTCATCTCGTCAAAGAAATACCCGAAGACTCAGTTGTCTATCCTGCCGGAATGTGCACGCTGAAAGATTATGTGTTGTACTTATTCATCAACATTTCCCTCCATGCTTTGTTGAATATGAATAACAACAACTTCACAACGATCGAGCACCTACAGACGTGACATCAGTATACGGCGGGCACCTGCGTCCAATATATTTTATTTTAAAATTATAAATACGAGAGCCAATTTGAAGAATAAATAATTACCTTCAAAATAACGTGTGTTTGTGTACATTCATACGCACAAGTATAATGATTTGTGCGCTGTTTTAGTGAAGTCGGTATGCGACAGGCTACAGCATTGAAAAGATAGCTCCACTGCGTAGTTCTCCTAGATAGCCACCGAGTGGCGCCACTAATTGCCCTGGCTTCACTTTTTGACCGAAATTGTGCGTAGTGGTGCCTCTTTCCTTCTATTCTTTTTGGTACAATTGAATGCCATCATTAATCTGTGTAGATCTTTATAAGCTTGCAGCTACATTGGTTCCTATTTGGTTTCTAGTCCTGTTTGTTCTCAGCGACTATCGTATGATCAGCAGACATATAATAATAACAACAGCATAAGATAACTTCTATTGTGCCTAAATCCTTGTAAACCAAGCTCAGAGGCGCATAAAAACAAAATGTTTGGTCACATAATCTCAAAATCCCTACGCAGTATTTCAGTTGTCAACAGATGGGTCAATGCGCTAGGGAGCTATGGTGGATAAGCAAGGTTGTAAAGATAAGTTTTAAAATGACGACGGAATTTTGTAATATTTTCAGCTGATGTAATACTAAGAGGGAGCATATTCTAGAGTTGGTGCAGCAACAGAAAAAACCCTAGTTCCAATGTTAGTGTTGACTCTAGGAAGAAAAAGTATCTACAAACCATGCCGGTCAATCGGGCCCGACAGAAGATTCACAGGCCCTGTATCCGCGGTTATGTCGAACACTGCTAGTAACACCCGCAAACACGACAACCACAGACTGTGAATAAGTTTAATTACACTTAACCTGCATTTTATAACAAACTGGCAATACAGTAACATTACATGTATGTTATAGTTCAATCTCTTGCAGAGATGTCACGCTGTAATTAGGTCAGTGGCCCATTTTACTAATTCTTACGAGCTCACAAGTCAGATTTTGCTCTTTCAAATCGATTTCGCCCCTTAACAATGATGTTGTATACTGAACTGACAAAATCAGGACGCACCACCGGGACACTTCTGAAAATATGTAACGGGTATAGTGTCTTCGGTGATACGCCGGTGACTTTTTGCATTTTAGAAACGTTCATTAAAACTAAAAACTGGACCAAGAGGCCCTGAAGTCCTTTGGACTATATGTGACCCGGCTGACCAAATGAGTCATACGTCGGAAAAATTGTAACATTGTTTTCTTACATTCTTGTAAAGCTTGGGTAGGATGCTTTACACAGTTTCACAAATTATTACTGCTACAAAAATTGGCGAAGTTATGGAGCATTGAACATAGTAGGGGTCAAAAAGTGAAAATGAAGAAAACGGCTGTTGAAGTTTTACATTATATATGCAAATGGATTGCATGGAAAAATTACGTGCACAACATTCAAATGTGGCACACAGTATGTATGTTATGTTGCAATGATACACCGGAAGTACAAATGTGCTGCTACAAAAACGTATAAAGTTATGCCAGTTTATGTCTTTATGTATAAAACTAAAGGGACAGTTTATTTGAGAGCAAAAGGTACACCTGGAAATATTGTATATGATTGTATATATTAGTGAATGTGTTATTAAAAATACTGTAACATTTTATCCCGATACTCACAAAGTACATATACATAGTGTGCATTTTGACTTAAAACAGTAGCAATTAATGACATAATACTGATTGAAGTGGAGTGAGGTAATAGCTGTAACATGTGTGATAAAACATCTTAATAATATTCCTTATAATTTTGGCTAAATATAGTTTAACCTTTTCGAGTATACCTAAGTTATTTTATGTTATTTAAATACAAATTTATATAAAATATAGCAGTTGAGACCAACAATTTTAAATTGTTAGTTGACAAATTACTAGTTAGGTAGCAAAATATTCATAATTCAATTTTGATCTCAAACTAACAACGTGCTGGTTTTGTCAAACAAGAAAACACACACACACATACAAACACACACACGATTCACACCACATACAATGTAGATATATCTGAAAATCATATCCTTTCAATATTTACATTCTTTCATTGCTTAGCATTACTGCCACACAGTCTCCATATAGCACACGTGTACACAGCAACTCTTAACTTAATTCATATTAGTTCACCCAATCCCTATTTAGTAGTAGCTATTTGACATGTAGACAGGCAAACACGTTGTACAACAAACGGAAAAAGTTACAAGTTTCACGTGGATCACATTCCCAGTTTGTTCCAACGGCAGAAACCGAACTACTGGATGTTTCACGTTGCATATACGCATTAGGGGTCATTCACAATGATCTACCTATAGTTATTTGTACAAACCGTATGAAAGGGGGAGGGGGAGGGGGAATAAGGCCTTCAAATTAATTCTAACAAAATCAGTCACTCATGAACTGCTTAACCATAGTGACTAGCTGTAAATAAATATTCATAAGACGGTAAATGTTGACACTTGTGACAAATCCCTTACCTATCATTATGAAGGCATCTGTCCAATTTCTGTAATATACAAGATATTCCTAGCCATGTCACACTGCATGGAATTATCACATACGGTATGGATTGTTGGAGGAAAACGTCTGTATTTAATGAAGATTTGTTTCAAATGGAAAACGCTTTTTAAAAAGTGTGTTTTCTTTTATTAATCACGCAAGTATAAATTTGAATGGCAAACTTCGCAAGCGATCGAAGAAATGGTTTTGATGCTAGGAATATTTCCAACATAATGCAGCCAATTTTGTTTGATGTTGGTGTATTTCGTAGCCCAGTAGATAGCGACACTTGGTCAGAATTGGAATACTTCAGTAGAAATATAATACAGAATTTAAAGTTAGTAAATATGGATTTCATCTAAGAAAATACACCACGAATACATTCACATGGTTACTTATAATATCAATGATGGTAAGTATCCTCTGGTTCAATTCTTGTGCCCAACTGACGAGAAACGAAGCTAAAATGCCAATGATTATGTCCTTGTATTGCGTGTCCACGCCCTCTAGTGGCGAACGTGTCAGTGCCAGGTGCAACTCTTTGACGACCGTCTTTGTGCGGATAACAAACCAGCGAAAAACCTAGGGTGGAATCCATCATAGCTCATCATGACTAGCCTGCAAACATCTCGATGACATCCGTAAGGGCATTACTTAATCCTCCTACTGCCGGTCTCCGCCCCGTGAGGCCGGCTGCTGTTCGTTTCCCAGATGTCGCGATGACGGCGATGCCCACTCTGTCTGTCTCGGCGACTGTCGACAGGTTCGCCTAAAATGGCCTACGTTGCCGCAATTCCAGCATCTGCGTGGGTCTGGCAGATCGTCCCTGGGTGGCGCTGCCCGCTTATCCAGAAGTAACTTCTGGACTCCTTCCGCCACTGCGTCTCTGTTAATTGTCCGTACTCCGACTTCTTGTTTGATGCAGAATCTTCTGCCACTGCCACGGCTCGTACGCTTGGGGTTTGTCGCACTGCCATGTTGTACGACTCCAGCTCCATAGCGAGCAGAGCTTCATGCAGGCTGGCTGGTCTTGCCTGCATCAAGCGGATGCGTAAATCATCGTCAGTTAAAGCATCGACAAACTGTTCTTTGGCGTGCTCGTCTTGCAGGCTCGATGGTACATCCCGATAAACAAGACGAGACAGACGCTCTATGTCTTCTGCCAGTTCAGGCAAAGACTCGCCTTTGCGCCTCCGGCGACTACGGAGCTGCACCCGACTCAACTCCCGCTGCCCGGTCGCTCCAAACCTCATCTCGAGTGCGGTTACGAGGACACAGTAGCTGCGGCGCTTCGTACTGTCCATGCCACCTAGCACATTGGCTGCTGGTCCTTCCAAGCTGGTGGCTAAAAAGGCAGCTTTCTCCGAGTCCTGCCATCCATTGAGCTCTGCGACCATCTCGAACTGGGCGTGGTAGCTCTCCCACGTCGTCTTTCCGTCAAACTTCGGTGGACGCTGACGAGTGTGTCCACCCAAGGAAGGCCGAGACATCGATGCGGAGGTGACGTCTGTAGCCACGAACGGTGACGCGTTATGACTGAGTGGAGTCACTCCACTCACGCCATCCTCCAAATGTCGGAGCCGACTATCCAGTTGCGAGGTCTGCTCGGCAAGTTGTGTGGTCTTCTCTACCAGAGTATTTCCTGCCCAGTAATGACACTAGGCTGTAGAGGTGTGGATACAGTTTTACACATTTCGTCCACGAACGCACATTCAATTCAATGCAATTCAATAACTTTATTCCGGAATATTACATCCATATAAAAAGTAGACCAGACTATGACTGATAACTGTTAATATATAGCATTTTTCGCCAGTGACGACACAGTGGTGATATGTATAATGTATTACTAATCATAATACTCTGTAGTATTGCATTGCCCGATTTAGCTACACATTTCATAAAACTATACAAATTTTTTGTAATCAACATTTTGCAGGTGAGTAAGCCTCGTGATGCAAACATACAACTAGCACTACAATATCTAGGTTCATTGCACAACAATCTAAAGACATTATTGTATGCTATGCACACTTTTCTAATTGATTCTGCTCTATAATTCCACCATAGCTGACATGTATATAGCGAAGTACAATAGGATTTGAACAGATTACACTTTATAGAATATGTACACATATAGAATTTCCGGATCAGGGCATTACCCTGAGCATAAATTGCCTTGTATTGCCTAGCCATGTCATCATTGTCACTGAGATCTTCTGTGATAATATGCCCAATATATTTGCATTTACTAACCCTAGCCAATGTTTCACCATGTAATACAAAGTTTGGAAGGTGTATATCCTTGAACCTTTTATAGCAAAAAAAGCATAACATTACTTTTGGCACTATTGTATTTAACATCGTGTTCTATTCCGTATTCTGAACAAACAATTAGTAACATTGATAAACCCATAGATGAGGGAGCCACGACCACTAAATCATCAGCATACAACAAATGGTTAATTAACGACTCACCTATTATACAACAAGCATTTACATTATTTAGTTGTTTTACCGATATCATCCATATAAACACAGAAAATATACGGAGAAAAAAATCCTCATTGACGCACCCCGTTACTTACATTGTTGGTAAGGATGCATTTATGTAATTTTGACTGTGATATTATTCTCTGGATCTGTTAATTTGCCAAAAAATTACTGGAAATAATTTAACTATCACTCCCCAATTCGGTCGAATCCATGTAACACAGTTTTATTCATATTTTTATTATCCCATTTTACACGATTTTCACCCACGGGCAACACATCATCATTTCACCCGTTACCATGGCCCACACACTCAAAATACAAAAAACTCCCAATGCTTAAATTATTTTCAACACGCATCGTATTGAATAGAAATGATAAAATTATATTTGCAAAATTCAATATGTCGTAAGTTTTAGTAAATACATACAAAACAACAAAATAAACAAATATTTTACTATAATTCACTAAATTGTTATAAATTCAGCATGAAATAGACAAACATGGTGTGCTGGTTTAGTAAAAATTCTTGTGCAGGAAATAATCTTGTTTCTGTTGTTGTAATACTACATAATCATGTTTAAATATTTATTTCATCCAATCTTCTTCATCCAATCTTCTTGAGGTATTCTATAATGTATGATGCATCGTGGTCCTCTATTTCTTCTCCGTACATATCCTGCAACAGAAGGGAACCTCAATCCCTGCCTGGTGCTCAAGATATCAATCATATCAGTGGGTGTACAAAATAAAAGAAATTCGATTTTCTTTAGTTTTTGAGAAAAATTCTTCTTTCCGTTTCATACAAGACGGTGTAAACCAGTGTAGATGGAAATAATATAATTGTACTGAAATATCTTAAGAATCCATTTTTTAAATCACACAAGAGTTGGAAACATTATCGTGAATTTCAATTCAGAAATTACAGCGAGATCAGCAAAATTTTAGCATTGTGGTTAACACATCTTGCCACGCAACCCTTCAAATGTTGATTCCGCACACACACAACACTAACATAATGCTACAAACGCATTTTCTAATGACAGCTGATAAGGAATTTTGTGAAAAGCTATTACAGAAACGTGCCGATGTTTAATAAAGACTGAACCGTCATGAAATTGTCATCTTGGTTAAACATGCCCCTAATTTCTTGATCATACATACAACAACATAGTTTGGCTGACAGTGACTAACATTGCTTACAAACAAGCTAACTCAATCACCTTTAACTTGTCTAGCATACTTTATTTTGATCACAATGGACATCACACAAACTATTAATTTAATGCAAAAAAGATGAAAGACCAACTCCAGTAAAACATTTTATATTTTTCAAATATGTCTAACCAATAAACAAATTGTTTACCAAACCACAATTTGTATGTACAGTATTACAATCCATTGTAATAGTTATGCATTTTTTAAATTTAGATTGTTATGTAATACATATAGCTTCATATAGCAAGTCGATCCAATGGCTTATTGTAAATCAACACATTCATAAATTCTGGTATATTTCAGTCATTTGTATTAAACACGCTTTCTGCAATAGTAAAGAAATAACATCATAGTTTGTCCAATGATTATGCGATATCTAATAGGATTGAGGTACAGAGAAATGAACAGCTTTGGGACTCTCAATAAGCCATGTCGTCGTTGTTCATTTTCCATTTTGGGTTTATTAATTTGGATGGCAGTCTTGTTGTATCTGAAACTTACTGGAACTTGTTGGCACCCCCGGGAGGGTAAAGTCGTATAGTGGGGTAGGACCGGACCCCCAAGGTCTGGCAGTGGGCCTTATGCTTCTGACAATCCACCTGACCTACGTCAACGTGGGGCATGTCTTGGAACATCTGGAAAAACAAAAACAAATTGTTTACATGACATTGTTAATGATGTATTCACCACAGTTGATACCTGTGGGATTAAACAAGGAGAAACCTGTACGCAAGAGGCTTTCTGCTACTCATTTCTATACAGACAATTAACCTGGGGTCTACGTGGCATGTTTAATAACAGCAGAGTTCCAGTTGATAGTCACAAAAATATCACCACACATAAAATGAATGGTTACTGACATGAAAAGATGTTAGTAAAGGGAATAAAAACACGTATTGCTTGAATTGATATTATATTACATCCTGCTATCTAGTTCCATGTCCACCAAACAAAACAAAAAAACAATCATTAGAAGATGCAGGTTTTTGCTATAAGTGTTTTTTATCCATACTAGTGCATGTGCTACCCACTCCCATCTCCACGCCTAATTTTTTGCTGGTTTTGTGGACTGGCTGCCCCTCCTGAAGGGAGCCGTTCTTAATTGGCTGCTCCTTCTGGGAGATGTTGACTGGCTGCCCTTTGTAGGTGCCACTGGTGTTGTTTGGCTCCTGGAGGGGGTCGTTCCTTTTTCATTTTTACTGGGTAGTGACGTTTCCGCCTGGGTGCCTTGCACCTTACTGTCATCCGCCTCTATAATGCGGTCTCGATGGATGGATGTATATGTTCTTTTCATCTTTTCCCTTCCTTTCCCTTAATTCCTTCCTTAACTGGTACTGTTTCTCCCTTTCTTTCTTAGTCTCATCGACACTGATGTAAACGTGTTTCCATTCGAGGTTCTTTGCTACTCTTAGCACTTTTGTTTTCATGTTCCGATTTTCTAGTGTTACAACTGTCAGTCTATTACCACCCTCCTTTTTTTCTGGGACTCTACTTACTGAAATTATTTCTACCTCTTTCTGTTCCAAAACATTGTGCATCAAAGTTCTTTGTCATCTTTCCAACTCCCATGCTCTTCACTGTCTATTTCATCAATATTTCTGATCAGTACATTTGCGCTCTTTGCTTCTTTTTCTCTGATCTCGTAAAGCTCCTCTCTCACTACTCTGCAGACATTCTCTTTATGAGTGCCCTTCACTTCTGCAATGTCCTCTACTTTCGTGGTCAGTTCATCAACTCTAGACTCTAGTTCATCCTGTTGGTCCTTCAACCCCTATATCAGTTTCAGGACCTCGATAGCTTTGGAGTTGCAGGCTTTACAAAATCAGTGTAGCTGTTCTCCGTGATTTTCTATGAACTCGTATGCATCGATCTTTTGATATGTCTACTCTATGTGGAACCATGCTCCGCAGTACTCGCACTTAAGTCCCCTGTCAGTTTTTATCACTTGTTTTTTTGCATAGTCCACATTTATTTACCATTTTCTTATGTGACTGTCCACCACTTTTCGCCTGTTTGTGACATATCGCACTAGACTATAACATAATAATGCTGCTGTTTACTATTTATTGTTTACCTATAACGATTATAATCCAAATTCCAGTGAAACTTCCAAGTCCAAGGACCAGGCAAAACCTAAGCTAAATTGGTGCTACAGGGCATCATGAATTTCCCAACTGATGTTAGGGAGGTTGAAATCGCCAGTAATTATGACATTATGTATGTTGATTTGTTACCTAGTTTAAAAAGGGCTATGTCTAGTTCTTCAATTTGAGTTCCATGAGAGTCATTTGGGGCACGATAGAGGGTACACATGATTATTGTTTTAATTCCTGTTATCTGGGTTTCAGTCCAAATGCCCTCACTGTAAGTGTCTAGGTCTGGTAGCTGGCTTGTGATGAGGTCATCGATCTTTTGATATTTGAAATTCCAGTAGTGTCTGTTTCTCTGTCCTTTCTAAAGACGTTAAAGTTGCTAGGGAATATTTCTCCATTTTTTATTGAGGGATCTAACCATGATTCAGTGTCACAGATGATGTCTCGGTTGTGTAGTTTGTTTAGTGTTTCGATGCCTGAGGCTTTCTTTTTAACGCTTTGGCAGTTTATGAGGATGCATCTGATGTTTGGTCTCTCTTTCGGTCTATATGCTTTCTTGCTATTAGTTGTATTGTTGTTGGTGGTTTCGTTTAGGTTATGACTGGTACTGTCCAGAGGATAAAAGAGATTTGCCGTTGGGATTTCTGTATGTGGTGGTGTGACTCTCTGGTTCGGGATCAAGCTGACTCTTTCTGTATATGTCGTCCTGGCGTCTGTTTCGTTGTGCCCCGAAATACTCTCTCATTCTCTTTGACTTGGTTCTTCGTCTGTGTAGGCGAACCGACGGCTGTCTGGAATACCCTCGCTGGTACACCACGTCCTGCTTAATCCGTTTGACAGCACGTGCCACTATACCACCATTCGTAATTGGACACTCATCGTTTTCAAGCTTTCGTAGCATTGAAATTCCAGCCAGTAGTTTAAGTGACTGATGACTGAACACATACGTCCCAATGCAATTTGGCTAAATTTACAATATTTGGGGAGAGAACCAGATACTACTCTGTCGGATCCTTCATTAAAATTAGTTATGAATTTGCGTCGTGTCATTTGAAGTGCGCGATTGCCAAGACGCATCTCGATCAGTCGATGAAGATTTGTGTGTGAATGATAATTAAGGGGGGTGGGGATATCATCCCCATAGTTAAGCCTCAGTTTGGACATTTTTTGGAAAATAAACCAATCATGTTGCAGCATGGTAATTTAACAGTCTTTTTCGTTTACTTTTCAGGTAATTAAACACATGTGAAGAGCTAATCAGTGACCCTTATGACACTTGAGCACCGTCACAGGAGTGAGCCACCATAATCAGGGCTGCTAGGAGATACTGTCTACTGGCTCTGCTTTCTGGCCAATCAGGCAAGTAGCATTGTCTTTTGGATGTTTGCTAATTAGGCTGTGTAATATTATGCAATTGAACTGCTTGAGACGTCTGGCCTTTGATGATTCCACACCCTAACCTAAGGTGACTTTTGTTGATATTTGTCTTTGTAAATAGGGCACAAGGCCAATAAATCAATATAAATTGGAATTTATCATAACAATTGAATATTCTTATAAAGCACATATTGGACTTTCTGGGAAACGGTGTTAGGAGTTCATACGTACCACATGAGAATGAGTGTGGAGTGTACATATATGCCAGATTATAAATTGTCCGACAGTGAAATGCTTATTCACATGGTGCCCTGTCAAGTAGGGTGGCTCTTTTGAAATGTGTATAAAAACAAACATGTGGATGAATTACAAAAATAATATAACACACTATGAGATAGGAGAGCCTATAAAATGTGTTAGTTTCAACATCTTTCGTCCAAATTGCCATGTCTACTTGTGGTCATGTTCTAGTTAGACTTAGAAAAATGCAGTGTATTTTTAAAAAATGATTTTTTTATACAAAATTCACATGCTATGACATAAGTGCATTTGAGTAGGCAGATTTTCATGTGTGGTTGTAGAAGGCGTTGACTGTGAAATGGTGGATTTCTAGATGATTTTAATAAGCAGAAGAATATTTGCCAGCAATTTGCCTGTGTGACCTGTTTGCGGAGTAATGCTTGCCGGCATTTGTAAATATTGACGGGTGTCACACATACAGGCATTTTACGAGAGCTAGAATGCCTGTATGCTAGTATGCAATTCTTTTTAAATCTACCAGCATGTCAATGAGATGATGATAACAGCAGGTGAGAAGTTTAAGAAATTTTGTAGTTCACGTTTTCTTATAATCAAACAAAACGTTAACATGGTCGCCAATGGGAAAACTAACTGTGTACTGACCCCGTACGTTCACACTTGAAAATATGTTTTCGTGCGTGGTTTCACTTCTACAAAAAGGAGGTGTGCGTCTACTAGGCAGTGTGCGTCTATAGGGCACAATACAGTAACATGTTCTCAGGTGCTTTATATCAAATAGCAGAAATTAAATATATATTAACCCTGCGACCGGCCAACGAAAATCCTCCGTAGCGTACAATTATAACTTTGCTAATACGTATCCCGAAAATATGAATGAATTTTATTGCTAAAGGAATGCTTTTTATACTAAAAATCAGAAAACCTATATAACATTCGATAATCATAGGGATATTATTATCCGAACTTCATCCCCAAAAAATTGAAAATAAATTAACATTTTATCCTGCTCCAGATAATTACTCAGTGGATATATGCCCTACGTTCAGCGAGACAAATGTAGCCACACATGTTAGATACCAAATAACATAACAAATGAATCAAATCCTTTGAGAACTTTAATTTTTATGAATTTTTCGATATAAAAATAGACCGATTCTAGCAGCCCGATCACTGCCACTTTGGGTTTTGCTACCGGCACACACCCGCGGACAAACATAGCGCTGCCAAGTTGTTGAATTTTCACCTCAAAAACCATTCAAAGTTATTATATAACTATCTGAACTAGTATATTAACCATAACCAGGCATTTTGTAGAAATATTGACGCAGTAACTTGAGATAATCCGAAGGAAATTTTCGAAGTGAACAATTCTCCGCAACAATGTCCGCCATTTTGTTGTTTCTTTCAGCTCCGGAGGGCCGGGGCGGGGGTGGGGTGTCTGAAATGCTTTGTTCTGATTCGTGAATTACCTTAGCCAGCTGATGTCATTTTTGGCAGATTGGCCAATAACAGAGTTTTCCATTGATACCACGTGTGCGGGGGTCTAGACTTTATGAATGGATACATAAATTCATTACGAGGGGCGTAGTAAAACCACCAAAATTTTGCCGCCGACTTGGTCACACATTTGTTGGCTAGGCAGTCACTAGCTGTTAATCAATCTGCTCATGAATAAATATATACCATCTTGCAAAATCTGTCAGCTATCCAACGATACCAAATGTTCGCGTGTCAGTTACCTAGCACAGAAACTAAAAATATTACTATAAAGGTAGGTACCGTTGGCCAATGGATGAATTGGTTAAACAACTAATTACTCTATACAAAAAGTATAAAACAGTATAATTATACTGGTCATCTATAATTATATAAAAGTAAAACATTACAATTGTTAATATATTGAGGGCATTAAAACCACATGGAAAGTGATACATTCACGTCATTAATTGTACACTAATATAAAACATGTCCTTAAATGTGCCGAGTTATTAAAAATTCTCAAACATAGTATGACCACCTATTGTAGTTAACATCCATAAGTCACAATACCTTATAGCCAGTTTCCTCCATTCGGGTGCTAGCTGCTGGTGCAGTATCCAGTCCTCGGGATTACTAAAAATCTGAGGACTGGAGTCCTTTAAGCGCTTTACACTTTATTCCCTGGCAGATCTGTTCAATCGAACACCATCTCGACAAGAGTCCGAAGCTCTAACCACTGCGCTCCACGCTACTACTCTGGGTTATTTGCTGGAAACGATATCTTCAAACCATTGTTCAATTGTTCGTCGACGCTCCATGTTGAACATATCTTCATATCGTATGTCCATTTGCACCAGCGTGTACATGACTCTTCTGCAAGTTTTGCTGAAATCACTCCTAAAGATCTGACTCAGATAACCGACATCGCGCGTGTAGCGTTGAATCTGTGTAATTGTACTGTTCAGCATGCATATGATGTCATAGGTCAGTTTGCACACTGAAGCGATCCTTATGTAATTGTAACAGGCATTACGTAGCTTATTCTGAAGTACAGCAAAACGCTCAGTAGCTAAGCGTATGCAATTATCGTTGTCGAGCGCAATATCGGCAAACATCGCATTCGTAATAGTGCGAAATAAATCCCTAGCAACGCAGTAAATAGAGCGTGCGACTTGTCCCAGATTCAAAGCCAATAACTGCCAATAAATGTCGGTCCGTACCCAACGTGGTAGTAAGGCCTGGTCGATCTCTCTCACACAGCGTTCCAATTTGTCGGCGGCAAGTGACATCCGTTTGACAAACGGACCGATGTTACATATATTGACGCAACGTCTCGTGTAGTTGACACGGAGGGGATCAAGCAGAAGCAGCCAGTCATCAGGTGTCATCAACGAGAGTGTGACATTTGTCAAGCCAAGTAATTTATTCAAACCTTTTATGTTCTTCCATTTTGTATCGTAGTCACTGTTTGAACCATGCGTACGGTACAGCTCCTTAATTGTAATCATCATGGTGACACGCCGAGTCGTCGTCATAAAATGACACAGCCTATCCGAGCACATGGCACAAGGAGAATGGTTACTGAAAAATTGGATCTCTGAACCAGTTGCTTCAAATGCGCCCTGCTCAATGCTGTTTAAAAAGACCTGCTCAGCATGCAACCCTTCTCCACTACAGTAGAGGTGACGGAATTGTACCCGACCTTCTTTCCTCACGATAATTACGATCCTCGTGACACGCTCTGCCACAAAGCTGCATGCGTTGACAAATTCGCGTATATCACGCCTGTAACTAGACCTATCCAATCTAAGCATCATAATATAAACAAAGTACCGCGACAAGCTTATTTTAAATACTGTTTAGATAAACTAATTCGTAACTCTGGCACTTCCTTGCCCGCAAACAACCAGTTACTATTGACGACTCCAGATGTGTCTTCAATTTATAAGTGTACATACCCATAAGGTTATGCGTGATTCGGTGACGTGTTTTCGAAACCAAAAAAAACAGAAACGAAGATATAAAAAGAATGGCATTGGTTTCGTTTCGTTTTGGGTATTTTGTTTTGGGAACACGTCATTGAGTCGCGCGCATGATTATAAACTTACAATATCAGTTCGATTTTTATGCTCCTCGCGTTTCTGACTAATTTCACGAAAAAGCAAAGCTATTAAGTATTCACTATAATATCCTAGTTCGTTGGTGCACTTGTGCTCCTTCGTTTTGTTGAAATTAATAGACAAACTGCGAACTATTTCGAATTTGGTGATGAGTAATGCTGCCATCTGGCGACTATCACACACATGTTAGATACCAAATAACATAACAAATGAATCAAATCCTTTGAGAACTTTAAACCTTCTTCCAGACAGGTTAGTAATTTCGAATTATCCAGCTATAGTCACGTATATTTAGGCGTATGAGTATACACATTATTAATGTTGCTTGTACTAAATTTATTTGATTGTTTACCTTTTAGTAAACAAGGCAATGGCCCCAATGGAAATGGCGGGATGGACGGACTGGCTGAGTCCTGTTTACTAGTCTATAGTCTAGACTAATAACAGCTAACAGTATACGACGCTACGCCTATGGCATATACCTACACCGTGTGTCAATAATAATATGACTATATATTATGTCGTATATGGTAGTAGGCTAGTAGCCTAAGTAGGCTTGGCATAATTAATAGTGTAAATGCATTATAAGTGATCTGTAACGATTATAATTATTGAACTAATAGTAATAGATTGAACAATAACAATATAGGCATAAGTTACTAATAACAGTAAAGTAATAGTTATTTACCTAATCTATTACTTTTATATAAAAAATACTGTTATTGTTAGAAACAATAAGTGCTGATTATTAATACATGTATGTACCATATTTTCAGAACTCGAGGTGTATCATCACCACACGCAAATGTTTGCGGCAAAGCTCTTCACCTTCAGCTAAACGAGTGTTGTGGTATACATTATTCTGTCACAAAACTTTTCATCAAAATCATCAATACAAGCAATAAACAAGTATGTCATAGGCGGGTCTAGGCGGGCATATAACTTAAGAATTTGGCGTGTCTGCAGACCTTTTATAATGGGCCCACGTGACCATGCCCACCCAGACCGTTTGAAATGTGTCCCAGTTTAGGTGATAATAATAAGCTGAAGTTATGGCGTCAGCAGCGTAAATTAGTGACTAAACAATTATGTGTATTTAACACCAATTTTTACTATCGCATGCCCATCAAATGTAAACAAATGAGAACAAAAACTGAGGAAGATGTTTACTTGAACAAATGTAATATGTACATATCAAATAAAAATAACTATATTATGATTCTTTGTTACTACAACATAAATATATAAAATTTAACCAAGAATTACATGTACAGTCATTACATGCTACATTGCTCCAGTTTACTCAGCTGTATGAAGAGTACCGGCTACAAACAGTGGTGGATAATTTTGTAAGAATATTCTTCGCATATTAATTTTAGTGTGGCTCAATGCTTCCCATATAAGTCGAGATGGTGTTCGATTTAACAGGTCTGCCAGGGAATAAAGTGTAAAGCGCTTTGAGCAATCTTGAGGACTGAATACTACACCATATCAGAAGAAACCTTACTCAAGTGTTGTTTAATCATTATGCGAAATGAAAATGTAATGTAAATTATTTGTGAAAATATTAAACGGTGATAAAAAAGAGTAATTTAGAAAAATGATATGTGGCATGAAAAATATATAACAGTCCTCATGATACATAGATAATTTAAACAAGTAAAATGCTACTGTCAGTGTATCAACAGATTGTTGTTGAAAAATATGAAAAGGCTTTCAATACCATTACTTCATCACAAACTTGTGCCTGGTGTATGTTGCAAGAACTCAGCTGGCTGCCACTGACTATCAGCAATACAAAGACAATAAAACCCTACCACTGTAACAATGCTGGATAATGAATGTATTTTTTCATGGACACTGCTAAAAGTTTTAGTTGAATTGAATACAGATACCTTGTATTATTGACTTTTGATAAATGTGTCATCACATATAAAATATCATACATGTCAGAGCCATGCTAATTGTCACTTTGTCTCTGGTATAGGTAGATGCGGATGTACAACAAAAAGTCAGGAAGCTGGTATGCAGTACCATCAAAGACAGCGAACACATACAGTGATGTCATCGATATCTAAACCGATGTAGTTCACCTAAGATTGCACGACACTGAACCTCTCTCACAGAGTCGAAAGTTGTTGCTCAAAGACTCATGCCATATCTGCCAGACCCTGGCACCCACCGTTCCGTCACCAACTGCAGATCTAGTCAGGCATCATCACATTCTTATGTCGAGCAACCTGCATTCTACATTGGTTTCCAGTCAGTCAAGTTAACGGACTGACCTGGAAGCCAGTGTACACCCATCGGCACTGGGGAATCTATCACGGATGCAACGCATGACACAATTGGGATCACTCGGTGGACATTCACATGACAAACTGTTAATATGCAGCATGTTGCATGGCTGTAGAATCTTGTCCAACATTCTGGACATATACAACTGCTCAGTACGCCATATTAACTTTTGGAGAACTAGTGGTACTAAGCACACTAGTTCAATCTCCTGTAAAGAAAAGCATATATTCAGTAAACAAAAACAATGATCATAGTAGTGTTGGGAGGAAATAATGATGGAGTGTTCATTGTTATAATCAGTAAATATAAAATAATGTTTCATGTATGACCTCCAGCATTTCACAAGAAAAAAGGCAGCAAGAAATGTTCTATTATAGCTGCATCGATACATGTTGATATCCTAGGAACAGTCAGTGTTTACCAGGGTTGTTCCGGGGAGGGGGTGGGTTGATACAGCATGCAGACTTTAGTGGAATATGCTCTTTTTCAAAACGGTGATAAATTTTAACTATTTTTGTGGTCGTTGTGAATTTAAAATTGTTCAATTTCTTTACAGTCATGCTTGATCTTAGTATTAATATATTATAGACTGATTTGAATTCTGCTAATCAGTAAAGCACCAGTAAAGCGCGTTTAAATTTGTTGTTTTGTTTTCAGTATACAAATTCATGTCAATGTCTGCCGTGTGTAACGCTTTAAATACATTCGTATAATAAAACAACTGTAGAAATAAATACATTTATCTACGTTAGTTTCACTTTCATATTACGTATGACGAATTGGTTTTAAAAAAACGGTTCCACTAACCTTTAAATAATTATGGAGGTTCTGGGAAATTTGGACACTACCAATTTCTCAGTAGAACGTGTAACATTCTAGTTGCTCACTCTACTGTGTCGTTATCTATTCAGTCCGCGATCGAGGGCTTCGCCAATTGGTTGTTGGTTGGGAGTGTTCTCATTAGGAAACGGGGGTTCCTATGACTCAACGTGTGTGTGTGTGTGTGTGTGTGTGTGTGTGTGTGTGTGTGTGTGTGTGTGTGTGTGTGTGTGTGTGTGTGTGTGTGTGTGTGTGTGTGTGTGTGTGTGTGTGTGTGTGTGTGTGTGTGTGTGTGTGTGTGTGCAGGCGCGTGTGTGCTTGCTTGTCTGTGTTTGTGTGTCTGTTTGCGTGCATGCGTGTGTGCTGCGTCCGTGCGTGTGTCTCTGTGTGCGTGCGTGCGTGCCACAATTCACATACATTCTGACATGTAAGCTTGCGTCTATGGACAACTAAGTGGCGTTCGCTCTGTTTCGTTGAAAACACATCGACATTGCGCGCTGGTGAATAACCGACACGGTCTACTGCCTCGTCTTTGAAACATGGAGCCGTCATTTCTATTTCAGTCGTTTCTTAGATAGCAATCATTTTTGGGAAATTGGGTCGTTTCCAATTTATCTGTTCTGGTTGCTCACTGCAGTGTCAACATCTGTCCAGTCAATAGGTCGCAGATAGATTTGGATGTGTCTGGTAAGAAAAAAAATTATAACATAACAAATGAGAAGTCGCCACTTTCCCTAAACTAATGTTATTACCAGATTTCTTCAAAATGTTCGGTATTAACTCACGATGCGACATCCTGTGTTTCCACTGCCTTTTGCAACACCATCGAAAAATGTTTCCCGAATATAACTGATGTTTCAACTATGTAAATATGTGTGTGCTTTTCCTAGCGTATTTATTTGGATACCGAACATACTACATTAATGCAATTACTTGTAAATTCATCATATTCAACGACGTTGTATAACGATACCTGTCGGTTTGCCTGTGCAACGACCTGTTCGTGAAAATGCGTGCCATGACAACAGTGGTTTGTTTTTGCGCGATTTAATTTACAAACGCTCAATATCAACAGCGGTACAAATGCCATGAAAATAGGATAATTGGACTGTGCTTCTAATATATCAGTATTACTTACCTTACGTATATGGGTGAAGCAACGCCGACTAATATTTGAAATCCTGACCAGTACTAACATGTCTACATCACCAGGCCCGTAGCCAGGGCTTTCTCCAAACTGTGAAAGCCCCCCTGAAATGTAATCTTTAAGATGTGAACCCCTAATTGTTTATGTTAAGATTATTCCCTGTTTCTCAAAAGCGTGAACATCCTCTTAAAACTTGCTGGATGTTGTTTAAATATTACCTAGCATGCGAGGGCAGCCTAATTGATACATATGTTAAAGGGATAACAAATACACAAGAAGCCAATTTTACTCTAAGGGTACATGACTCCAAATTGTAGTCAGTCACAGGTGACTGATGCAGACAAAACAGACAGAGTTATATTCCATTTGATAATGACAGTTCACTGCACAATGACAATGGTTCTCATAAGTATCATATTAAATGCCAGTGGGTGACAATGATTTAATACTGACTAAAGAACAAATACGAGCATAGATGCAGTGTATTGGGCCATAAAAATAAGTATTGGCTTCTCGTCAAAACTGTTAAAATGTAAATGATGGGTGCTGTCTTTAGTATGCTGATTGAGCTAACTACCGAGTATCAAAGGGCTATTCTCACCAATCAACAAATTAAGGTGCGTAACGAGTGTATTTCGCACAAGCGACAAACCTGTAGAGAAATTCATCTAGCTTAATACAAATCAAATTTATTTCAACAATAACAAATAAAGTTTAACGGCAGCTATTTTAAAATGCGCGTGCTGGTGAGAAACCGTGAATTATGTGGCCTTGGTTGTGGTTGCCTAGAGGGGGGCCTAATCTCAGCAAGGAAGTGTCAAGAAGCTTTATTCTCAATTACTACGTTCGTTTTGTTTGTTAGCTGCCAAATACAGATAACGTTCCCTGCGGTCAGTGTGGCCTAGAGGTTATGTTTCCTGCGGTCAGTGTGGCCTAGAGGTTATGTTTCCTGCGGTCAGTGTGGCCTAGAGGTTATGGTACTCGATTGTTTGATACATATAATTAAATTCAAACTCCACAACAGGAAATAGTTTCTAATCTTCTATTTATGGTACGCATTTTATAAAGGTTTATTAAATTACTAATTGAATTTTTTTATTGATAAATTGTGGACATTTTGCACTGAAGATCAGTTACATATAAACTTTATTAATTGACTGAAAACCACATTGTTAATGTCACCAAATTGTAACACTAAGTGTTTACTCTAACAAAACTTGGACACACCCTCACATCCCACTCCCCCCCCCCCCGAAACAGCCTCACTAGTGGCCTGCCGGTGATGCTAATGTGGTGTTTGAATATAAGATGGAATCACACGATCCACGAACCTCACACCCCACTTTGTTGTCCTTTCAGCTAGAAACCTGACCCTTTGCATTATGGGGGTGAACTCCCACGTGAACATGTGGCGCCCTCTGCATTGTGAAAAATATAACCCCACACGAGCGTATGGCGCCCCCTGGAGTCTATATTGGGAACATGTGAACCCCCCGTTGTGAAAAGTTCCTATATGTTTGGAGGCCGAGCTAACATCCTATCTAAATGATTTTATCAAAACATACGGATATTTATTAATTGTGTGTATTAATAGTTAACCGTGCATATGCTTTATTGAAAATTTGCATACGCTCGGTATATGTCAAAGTACACCAGAACATACTTTGTTCTCGGGACACATCCATTCAACAAAATGTTTTGATTATTTGACGATAATAAAACGCGCACGCCTATAACCACTACTTACCGTTCAATTCATAGTAGTAATTAGTGTAATAGTACTAAAGTCAAAAACATTTAAATGGTGAACAAATTATCCGTTATTTATCGATAGTTTAACTACTTTTGAAGATACACACATAAAAGTAGGATTACCATAAAAGCAAACTGTCTTCGAGTCGGTTGTAGTAAACACCATTACAATGTTGTGCTCCGTATTTTAAGAGGTATACAAAAAAACCGGGTGTGGACGTTACGTGAGAAGTGATAATTATACAATATATGACATATATGACAGGAACCACCCGCTTCAACCCCCACAGGTAACATGTTGTTAAGAAGATAATAATGTATATGCCATCTGACCGTGAGATGAAGGCATTGTCGATATCGCACATCTGGTCGCCAGGCATAGATGCACAAATATAACAGTGACGATGCGGTGATTTCAATGTCACGAATGTCTTAAGAGCATGTGTAATACCAGCATACCGACATGCACTGGGGAGCAGCAACAACAGGCTGAGGTCGGAAGTTTGAAAACAACTCGGCCTAGTGAATGATAAGAGCAAAGGGGGTGGGTATAATGAGAGTAGATGACGCGAACGAAAAAGGTTAGAACTCAGGTAAACTGGATGACAAGACTAGTACGAAACCGGATTAGGTGGGCTGAATAGTTGTAGATGGAGGCAGGCCGATTGCCAACGAGATAAGAGACGTCGAAGCAGCGAGGCCGCAGGAAAGGGCGCTGATCACAGTTAATATGGAAATACTGTATTAATTTAAGTGGAATACAAGAACGCAGATGGTGATGGAAAAGATCTGTTGTGAAGAAACATTATATATATATATAGCCTCAATTTGAAAATATGTATGAAAATGAACCAATAACATTGCAGCAGGGTGATTCATCAATCGTTTTCTTTTTACTTCAGCTAACTAAACACACGTGAAGATGTTGTCATTGACCCTAATGAAGTCAGAGGACAATGATTAGCTGGAGTCAGCCATAGCCGGAGCCTGTTATCAGATCTGTCTACTGACCTTAGTAGTGCATACGAGTTTTTGGATCGGTATCCTGTGGTGGGTTATGGTCATTTTTGAGCGATACTAGGGAGGTTTCGAAAGCCGCCCCCCTGAGCAAAGTGAGTAGTCACGTGACCGTATGTGTCACGAGAGGCGCCACCTGCCGGTTACGTCAGAGGTGAAATAGTAGGTGACGTCCCCCTAACGGGAAGCGTAGAGAGAGTGTGATTAGTGTAGAGAGAGTGTGATTAGTGTGTATGAATGCTCGTGTATGAAAGAACTAACGAAACACAAGATACCGAGTGCACACGTATTTTATTGATGAAAGATACAAGCGTATAACATGAAACCATGTTTTATTAAGCGAAGCGCACGAACATCAAGACTTGTAGGTGAGTGAACACCGCGACAGAGGTCATGAGCTTAGGGATCGAAACGACCATGTCAGTGGCTCGTGGGGTGATGACGGTACGACTTACGGGTGAGTGAACACCGCGCCAGAGGCCGTGAGCTTCCGGGTGTGTGACCACCGCGCCATAGGCTCGAATCGTAGTATAATGACGATGATGATGATATCTATTCGTTAATGAAACACGGTTATTGCACTTGTTTAAGCCAATCGAATACGCGGCAATCGTTTGCGACCAGATCAGTGCCGAAACCTTTTACGAAATCCTTCATGACAAGTCCACGACAACGAAACATGAGATAAGCAACACAGTATTGTCCACAAACGTTAGACACGGGGCTCTGCAGTCTCTTAGAATTATGAGTCCACGTTACACAATGTTTATTCAAGAAGCGGCAAAACTCGACGTGCTGCGGTGGCAAGCCAGAAGAATTCGCCGCGACCGTTGTCGTCTACGTAGATCGCTATCCAATGTTCGCCGGGTTTATCCGCGTCGTGCGTGTTGCATACGAAGGCGACGGGGTAAGCGTCTATCCGGAGTTTGAGGAGTACGTCTTTGGGTACGATCCCGCGCATGACGACACGGGCGTGCGTATCACGGGTGAGTAGGCGGACGAGCTGTATGGTTTCCATCAGTTGTCGTAGATGACGTTACGACTCCTGTCGATCTCCAGCACCTTCTCGAATTCGGCGTAGGCGACGACGTTCACAGTGGTTGCCAGCGCGTCGCGGAAATGAACCTCGATGCGCACGTTGCCCTTATGTACCAGATGGAAGCAGCAGTCGTCGCACGCATCGGGGGTGAGGTCCACGGCGAAGAAGGTGTAGCCGTGTCGAAAGTCGTAGCGAGACAAGCCGTTACCTTCGTCCTGCCACGCCTTACCCGTCGAGGTGAACAGGTTATGGTAGGACCTAACAAAGAGGTCGTTGTCGAAGTCGGGCTGCAAAGGTTTGGCGGGTATCTGCCGTCCGTCGACGTACACGGCGAAGAAGTTGATGTGGTTATTTTTAGCATGAAAGGGATTTCTGTCGTAGCGTCCGTTGTAGGTGTCGTTATCAATGTAGCACAGCACGAGACGCTTTGGAAGAACGCCAAGAAAGAGGTTCTCGTGTGTGTGCGAGCGGGTACCTGGGGGAATGGAGTAGACCTTGCATTCGACGGGTCGCAGCGGATACTTGGCGGTGGCCTTTTCGAGGGCTTTGATGTGTGCCATCTGCAAGCTCGGGTTCAGGGTGACTTTCCTGACGAACAGTGTAGAGTTGAGGAGCTGTATCTTGTAGGCGGGGTTGGCCCCACCGGCTATGAGTGCGAACGCATCCTTGCTGCGCACCAGCCGTATCTTGACCTCGACGCCGTTGACGAGGAGTTTATCCTGGTGGAAGAGGTCGACGTGGAGACGACCCATCATGTCGACCACGCGACTCTGGGCGATCATGTTGCGTCTGGCGACGAACCCCGCGTTGGCTGCTGCATCGGCACCGTCAATGACGACGGCGTCCGTACGATTGCCCGTGTCCTTGTACCACATCTGACTCGTCAGGTGCGTCTCCTTGGCATCGTTGCCGTAACTGAACAGCGTCTCTATGTAGGCGCGGTACGGGTACGTGTTGGTCGAGGGAGTCACGAGCGTTCCGTTCAGGTAGACGTCGACCTGACTGAACAGAGAATGGAGCCAGTTATTCACGGGAGCAACGGGATCGGCAGGATCGAGATCGGTTCCGTCGGCACGCGTCACCTTCGCCTGAACGTGTAGCGTCGTGCTGGCGAGATCCTGGTAATCGTCTCCCGAACCGGGTACGATGAATTCGATCGGCCCACCCGAGTCGAGCGAGGATATCGGTTGGTAGTGGACCGTGCGACTGTCGATGATGCTGGTCTGAGTCAGAGGCACGGTGAAGACATCGAGTTCGCTCTTGAGTCCCTCGCACGATAGTTTATGAACGAACGCCATCGTCGAATATATCTGGTTCACGACGTGTCCTCGGTCTCTGCTGCTTCCTTCGACGTCTCGCAGGTGTACTGACTCGTTTCGCAGCGGGTGTACGTCTTATACGCTTACGCGGTTGCACGCCAAGGTTCAAGAGGTTGCTTATCATTTCTCTACCTGCAGTGGTGACGCGACGTTTGGCGGCCGTTCTGATGTTCTGTCCCGACAGGACGTCGTCGGCTATGCGTGCGCCGGTCGACAGAGCTCTCCTTCCCAACTCCACGGCGCCTCTCTTGACGAGCGGCATGACGCTGCGCAGTAGACCTCCGAATAGACTTCCCAGTCCGTGTCCTCGTTGGCGTCGAGCACCCGCGAAATAAGGAAGCGCACCGCCCGCTTGACGACTGTAGTAGTCGGTGTAATTCATCTCTCTAGAACAGTGCCGTCCGTTGCTGTTGGAAATGAAGTGTCACCGTCACCTTGCCGACCTCGAATGGCACGCGTTGTCCGATGTCGTCTCTTATATCTATCTCGATCGTGCCAAACTCTTTGCAGAGCACAGGTACGTAGTGAGTCTTATCGAAAGTCTTCGACACGACGTCGCCATGGTGACCACTCACAGGAACGATGCGCAGCAGCGGTACGAGACTGTCACCGACAATTCGCGGTTCCACGACATCCGTATAGATGTAGAGCGATCCTCTTTCCATGGTGACCACGGTATCGGCTTCCACGATACATACCTTGAACTTGGGAGCCACGGTATCCTTTGGGAGCGCCGTCAGCGTAGAGATACGAAAGCCGAGAAGGGTGGTCAGCATAGCGGCACGGAAGACGGTATTCGGTGCCATGTGCACCGGTACCTTACGCGTGATGATGCTGTAGCTCAGTTTCACCTGTCCCTTTCCCACCAGGCGACGTAGAGCGGCGTTAATGACGAGGATCAGTAACCACGGATCTTTATAGTGTCCGGTCCCGATTCGGGTAACCTTCGTGTGCATGGGCCACGGGTTCCCCTCCTCCTCCACGACTTCGTCTATCGGTAGCGTTACAGCGAACCCCGCGTCGTCGCCTACGACGTTGTACCAACTGTGCGGGTACTGTACCTCCACCAGTCCGCACTCCCATTGTCCTCGTAGTAGGATACGTTTCGGTAGCGTCGTGACGTAGTGGGTCAGTGTGTTGTCGGGGTGTGTGTCCATGGAAGCATTGCTGGGCAACGTGAGATAGAAATCACTCGTCGTCATGTTTCAACGTCGGACTGGGTAGCAGGTAACCCAACGAACTACTCAACAGGGCCGTCCAAAGAGTCGGATTCGCGTGGTGTCCGAACGTCAGGTTGTAGTTGCTGACCAAGATGACCGTGTACAAGACGACGACCTGACACAGAAAGACGATCTCCTCTTTGGGACACGCGGTGCCGAATATATGCCACGGAGTCCTCTCTTTCTTTAGTGGTGGCGGGGTGGCGTCGACGTCTTCTTCTTCGTCACTAACGGTGATCCGTGATGTCGTCTCGTCTGCCATGCGTGGACGACTGACATCGCGACGGATGCGTGACTAGTCTTTATAGCCGACGAGGGCCTTGGCATCGACCGAGCTGTTGAATTTCGAAGGGTATCCGAACCATTTCACCAACACCTCCCGTCGCCTGCCTACCTTGCGGCGCTGCACTATCGATTCCACGCGGTACAGTTTATCAGTCGGAACCGTCACCTTCTGCAACTCCGGCTCGTAGAAGGCACCGTCCAGTATCTCTCCGAGATCGTCCGTTAGACGATAGTCGGGCGGATCGGACGGATGCACCTCGCGTATCGTGAATAGTTCCTGTGTCCAATTCACCGTGTAGCCTTTGTCGAACCGTCTCTTGACCTTGCTGATACGCACGCGATCCCCTACGTGGTACTTGGGCACGCCCTTACCGTGATGACCACCGTACAGGCGCTGCCACACCTCTACCTGATTAGTCGCGTCCACCTGCGACGGAGGCATCCCGATACTACGATGGGACATGTCGTTGTACGTGCGCACCAGATCCGGAAGGATATCGATGTATCGCCATGATTCTTTGTGTGTCAGGTATCGCCACATCCGCGTCATTAGCGTGTGATTGAAGCGTTCCACGATGCTCGCCTTGGTCTCCTCGTTGCAGGTGGAGAAGTGTTGGATGCCGTACCTGTCCAATACACCCCGAACGCTACGGTTATAGAATTCCAGACCTCTATCGGTCTGCAAAAACAACGGCTGAATGTCGGTGAAGAGTCCGTTCAGCGCCTTCGACACAGACGTCGCCGACTTGTTCTTCAGCGGAACGCATCGGGCGACTTTCGAGAAGACGTCGATCACTGTGAGCAGGAACGTCGTACCGTCGTTTTCTTTTTTCAGACTGGTCACGTCGACAAGATCGGCTTGCCACTGTTGATCCCGTCCTCCGACGACCGTGCGTCGTCGCTTGAAACGAACTCTGACCGGTTTGTGTAGGGTATAGGCGTTCTGTTCCGATAGCCATCTTTCTCGGTACGCGTGGTACGTCTCGTCGCAAAGACGCGATTCCCCCGTAACTTCCCACCTTGGCGGGGTCGAAGTAGACGTCCTCCAGCTGTTTCCGTCGTCGCACCATGATCGTATGATATAATCGATGATAATCCCGCACACGATGGGAAGTCCAGCGTAAGCACACCGGTAAACAGACGACGTGTTAGACTGTCGGTGAATCGAGACGGTGCGCCTCTTTTATTCGAGACGCTTCCACGACTTACTGGTCGACGACAGTGGTGTAGGTAGAGCGGACGGGCTCATTCGAGATCGTCTCCGCACGAGGGGTGTCCACTGCAGCGTTCGACGCGCTCTACTGAGCGATCGTGTGCCCGCCGCCGCTACGGCACTCTTCCTCTGTTCCTGTTGAATGGCCAGTCTCCTGACCTCGTTACCCACCAACTCCATGGGCAGATTCATGGCACTGAGTTGGCGCGCAAACACCTGCCACCCCGTCGGAGTGCCGACGGTCTTGCGCTGGCGCAACAGATCGTTCACGAGATCCACCACGTTACTTCCGGGTACCGCTACGCCTTTGTGCATGAGCTCTCCGCGTGCACTCCACGCGACGTCTCGTTTCAGACGTTCCATCAGTCGTCTGGCTTTGGCCTGCAGCGCCTTGGGAACGCTGTCGACAACGTCCGCTTCCATACCTGCCGCCACCGCCGCTTCCATACCCGTCGCCCCCGCCTCCGGCGGGGTCGGGTCCGTATTGGCCGCCGCCGCCGGGGACGTGTCCTTGTTGACCGACATCACGCGCACCGGTTCGCGCGCGCGTCGATCGGCCAACGTGTTGTAGCGTTGCAACACTTGATTATAAATGACGACCTTGTCGCCGTCGGCAAGATCTTGTCTGTCGAGTATGACTTTCATCTCGTCGTCGAGTACCTGTACTTTGCGTCCTAGGGTATCCGTCGGTGCCGGTGCGCGTAGACTGTCCAACAGTCGCGGATCTACCAAGGCCATCTTCCGTGCGTGTTCCATCGTCGTCGTCTACTTGAGTAGCACCTGTTTTAGGAAGGGTAGAAAGACCGCACCGGCCAAAGGTGCCAGCAGCGCCGACAGGAAACCACCGGTCTGTCCCCCGCCGCCCTGGTTGTTACCCCGTAGCAAGATGCGACGTCTCCTCGCCGCCGGCGCGTCTCTCTTTGCCAAAGCGCGCAGGTTTGTTTTGTACACACTCAGAGCGCGTCTCTGCGCGTCGGTCAAGGGCAAGTTCTTCTTCAATATGTTGTAGGCACACTCGGCTAGTGCACACAACAGATCGGCGTCGGCGTTTCTGATGATGGCTCGTCTCAATTTCGTGCTCTTGTACCTGTTCAGCGTCTGTATGCAGAGGAGGTGTTTCTTCACGAGTTCGGACATGCTGTTGTCTTCACGAACATGCTGCGACTGAAGGGACGAGGCGCGTGCGCGGACGTCTTATACCTTGGGTTGGTACACGTACTGGACACCGTCGTCCGGAAGGACGCCCGTGCGCAGACGCATGTCGTCGGGCGTGTCCTGTTTCAGATCGACGAGGAGATAACCGTGCGGGAGCACCGTGGCGTCTCGGAACGCTTCCTGTACAAACTTCAGGCGTCCCGGATACATCTGTCGCGCCAAGTGTCCGATCTGTGACGCGTCACGAGGATTCTTGAAGACCACCATGTAGTGCGCGTTCAGACTGATCGTGCGACTCTCCTTGTTCTTTGGAAACAGGTTCTGCACGAGATACAGTACGGACGTGTTCTGGTGATGACTCTTTTTCGTGAACAAGGTCGTGACCCGTTCGTTCGTTTCCGCCATCAGATCGTCGATGACCACGAGGTTACGCGTCGACGCGTCTAACGCGCCGCTCGGCAAACCTTCCTCGAAGCGTACCAGGTCGTTGTCGACGTAGGTGCTCTGCCATACGCCGTAACACCACGTGATCTTCTCTGGAGGCGGATCGATCATCGTTGCGGCGTGACGTAGCAGACGCATCACGAACGTGCTCTTACCACACCCTGTCGGACCCGCGACGATGCAGGTGAAGGGGTGTTTCCACCGCGTGTCCATCTAGTAGTCGCTGGTGGCGTTCGACAATGTCGCGTTGTCCACTGTGCTGTTAGATGTGACGACGACACCTCCGTCACACCAACGAAGGAAGGGATCGCGGAACAAGACGTACAAGACGTACAGGTACAGACCGAGTATTCCTACTAGTGCTACAGCTACGACCGCTCCCGTCCGTGGCATGCTGCGCTATGACTATCGATTGCGTGGCATCTGTCTAAATAGTGTTATCTTTTTTCGTGTGTCTCTGCCTACTAACCACGTGACAGCTAGAGGCGCCTATAACCCCAACTGACGTAGGGGCGCATTTCCTCATCGTGTCAGCAGTGGTTCGGCGTTACACATCCACCGGACCCGTGGTGATTCCGTCTTCGTTGACCACGCGCTTGGCATAGAAGTATGTCAACGCCGCACGTTCCTGGATGTACGTCAGCACGGACGAGTGATTGACCCGGAACCTGCGGTTCTTCCCGCTTCCGTTGCGACGATTGGTCAGCACGTCCAGGAACGCCTGCTTGTCGATGGTGTTGAGTCGTTTGTTCAGTCCTTTGGTGGTGTATTTATCGACCGTACCCGAACAATAGTAGGTCTTGCTGCACAGGCCCAGGAAACAGTCGCCGGACCATTCGACCTTGAAGAGTCCCGGTGTTCTCTTGTCGTACGCCTTGCGCGCCTTGCAACACGTCTCGGTGCCGTTCCACGGACGTCCGGCCAGCCGACAGCGTATGTAGTCGTTCTGATGATCGTCGCAACATTCGGACGGTAGCCATTCGGAGCGGTGACGATAGTAGTGGTCGCGCAGTGCCGGGGTCACGAGGTCGTCGACGGACTCTCCGGCCAGAGCCAAATAGGCGCTGTCCGTATCGGTTTCGCAGTACTCGAACAGCGGACGATCCACGTACCTGACCATGAAGTCGTAGTAGAACTCCAACATGCGCAGTTTGGCCCACTGCGTGTGTGGGCAGTGTGTATTTGACGGTACGCTTGTGCAGTTCGATCTCGTACGCATCGGCATCGACGACGGAAGCGACGATTGTTGATCGTGATCGATGCGCTCTTCTCCGTGCAGTAGGTGACCTCGCGGTGCTTATCGACGTTGGTGATAAATTTCCCATAGGAAGAATTGCCCATAAGTTTGTTGGTGTCCGCGATCATGGCCTTGTCGGGATGGGCGTCTCCTTCGCGACGTGCGGTGGTCACCGCCTCGCCGAATCGTCGAAAGCAGGCGACCGGTGTTTACTCGATGACATGGTAGACGTGCGTCACCTCGAGTCCGTGCGCGAGGTACCATCGCAAGAGAGGTGTGGCGAGCAAGATCTTATCTCCACGATAACTCCCGACGAGCATGCGACGTGGGGTCACCATGATGTTGTGTTCTTCGGCGTAGTGACGCATAAACGGTCCGAGGTCATCGCGGGTCAGGTGAATGTTCTTGAAGATGGGCTGCATCTCGGCAAAGTGCGTGCGCAGGACCTCCGGTACACGTATGTCGCACTGAATCATACCGAAAACGGTACCATTGCGCACCCCTGTCAGGATCTGTTGTGACGTCATTTTCCAGCGCACGTGTCGACGGCGTTGACGAACGTCCAGAAACTGTTTCACGCACGGATCGCGTCTCGTGACCTTCCACTCGCATTCCCACAACTCGACGACCCTCACAAAGTGTCGAAGATAGACTGTGTTCTTTCGTGTTTCGGCGAGTAGTTGCGTCATGGGTTTCCCGTTGACCTCGTTGAACTCGCGTCCGGTGCACGGACAACCGTGGTAGTAGCATCCGTGAAACTGATAGGCCGTCTCCGTTTCGCTGCACCAACCATCCACCAACAGTTTACCGATGCGCTTCTCTCGACCGTTGGACTGGTGACGTATGGCGAGTCCCGTGCTTTCGGACTCCCACGTCAGCCATTCGGCAGCCATCTGACCTGTGGGCTGTGCCGCTTCGGGTCGGAACTCCTTCTCTTCCCGTCGCAGCGTGTACCATCCCGTCGGCATCTCTTGCGATATCGACCACAGATACAATTCATTCGCCTCGTAGCCAACAATGGACTGACACATTCGAGCCGCGTCACCGTAGTCGTTACGACGTATCTTCGTGACCCCCTTCTCGTGATGTCTGGTGAAGATAAGTGACGGTCCTACGACGATGTTCTCTCTGATGAGCTGGTGGACGTCCTTGTTCGTCTCGTTGAAGAGCGTAAAGAACGTCCTCTCCGGTACGTAGGTGAACAGGTAGGCCAAGGTCAAACCAGGTATACTGATCCCTTGTTTGAACATGTCGAGACCGGGGTGTCGGTAGAAGTCGAACTGTTTGGCGATGGCCTCCAAGAACGGTACGACGTCCCTGTTGTTGTACCAGACGAGAAAGTCTCGCAAAGTCTCCATGTCGTTGTCTCGCCACACCTTTCGACATCGTGTGTAGTCGTCTTCGGATATACCTTCGTTCTTCAGTCGACTGAAGAAGGCCTCTTTGGGAGGTAGAGTGGTGTCGTCGAGTTTCTCCAAGCTGTCCATGTATTCGTACGGGAAGTGACCTTTCGTGACCGCACAGCCGTACGCTTTCAGGTACTTGTCGTACGAGAATCCCGGGGCGATATAATGAGTCATGTCGAGGAATTTGAGGTCGTCCGTCGATAGACACATAAACGTGTTGCTACGTTTGATCACGTGAAACGTTCCCTCCTCCTCCTCCCCGTCCTCTGTTGCTTTCTTTTCGGACAGGAAGTAGGGTACCAGGAACTGTTTGACGACGTTCAGATCGTACCTGCCCGAGTTGAAGCCGATGACGGGCAACTGATGAAGCCAACCGTACAATTGACCCATGAGAGTTTTGTAGGGATTGGTCGGTTGTCGCTGTGACTCGTTGTCCCCCGCCTCCTCCACGGCGGACGCTTCCTGTTCGTCCCACTTCCCGATAGCCTCCGCGAGCTCGTGTAGGGTGTCCTCGTAACTGTCTACGATGTCTTTGTAGGCTGCTTCGCTCATGTCCTGAAGGATGGTCATCATGTCGGATACCAACTTGTTGCTGTCGCCATCCGTGATGAGACATTGCACCTGTTCGAATTCAGGTACGTTACTCGCCAGGTCATACTTCGTGTAGAGTACCCGCACAGCGGGTTCCAGGAAGTGTCGCTCGCACCCACGATGCAGAGCCAGACACCGGAAGAGACACAGATTGTCGGTGTACTTTGTATTGTTGATGGGGTCTCTTTCCAATCCGATGACAGCTTTGTTTCGTTTGATGTACCTCGGTAGTGTGATGTCCATACATCCTATCGGATGATCTACGATGTGATTGACGAAGAAGGTGACATTCGTGACCACCTCGCATACCCATTGACTGTCCGGACGCTGATTGATGACCCACTGCAGCACGTCTGTTTCTCGGATACGTTCCAGAAACGCATCAAAGTCTGCAGTGTTTGTGATTAGACACGGTTCGTCAAGGTAACGACCGCAACTGTTACAGGACGAATGGTAGTACCTGTACCTGTTCGTGGTCTTGTTCCTTAGGACAAAACCATAACTAAGATTAATCTTAAACGCATGCGTCTGTTCGCGGAACATGATTTTCAATGACGGATCTATGGCGCTCGTGTCCGGTGTCGACACTCTGTAATTGTACCTGGATTGTACGGGTCCTCTAACCGCGTGGGTGCGGATGGTCGACCAGTGATTTCGGACGACGTCTCGTAGCTCCCTCGATAGAGTATCGGCGAAGGGGAGTCGGGGCGGTGGTTGTATCGGGTCGTCATCGTCACCAGCGGCACTCACACGTGGTCGCTCTGTGCGTCTCGCTCGTTTGCGCAGGGGTGGGTCGCTCGCTTCCACACGTCGGCTACATACCGACTTCATATGACGTACCAGGGCGTCACGTCTCGTGAACTCACGTGCACATCTCTCGCAGCGGTGCAGTGTATCGCTTTTTTGTGAGCTGTCACAAGACTTCCTGTTGTGACATACCAGGTCCCGTCGTCTCGTGAAGTCTCTTCCACATGTCGCACAGGGGTGCCTAGCACTTTTTGGTGGTTCGTCAGATGGCACCACTCGTGGCGATGGTTTACTGTAGGCATGGACGTCTACGTGTGTTGCTGATGATGGTGCGTTTGGTCTATGTGGCGTTGTATGTCAGCGTGTGTATCGAGCACGAGACCGCAGTGACGACACGTGTGCTGTTTCATCGTCTACCTACAACTGAAGGATGGGAGATCCTTGTACGTTTCTATATATCCTACACTGTGTGACGTCATAGGAGGCGTGGCTTGTATTAGTGTGCGTGTATGTATCTAGGGGAGGTGGGTGTGTATGTATTCACCGATCGCAACGAGCTATGAAGAGGGACAAGAACAACAGACACCGGAATCCTGGATTACATACATCTTTATTCATTGAATATTACAATAAAAGAGAAAGGAATAGAAATACAAGCGCGTAACAAAGCAAAGCTAAGCGCCTGCAGTAACAGGCAAGAGACGCCTATAACCCCAGCTATAGTCGTACGGGCGCATTTCCTCTTGTTGTTGTCACTGCAGACGGCTCTGGAGGGCATGAATTATGTAGGCGACATGTTCGTCGCGCATGACGTTACGCGCGATTTCATCGCACATCGTACGCACGGCCACATCTAAACTACATCGCGATCAGCACCCCGGCTAGGGCCTCTATATTTAATTCGAGGTGCTTCACACTGTTAAACGGTGCCGCATACGCCCACGGGATCGATGCTACGGTTTTCGACCATATGATGTGACCGTCGTGGGCAACGTCGAGTGTTGACCGATCTCTCCTCAGTGCCTCGTACTCAGAGGCGGTCGTGGTGACGTCGTCATCCTCATCGCATGTCATGTCCAGTGATGATGCTTCGATGGAGGATGGTGGTGTCACGCAATCACATGACATCTCTAGAGGTGGAGACGAGACGCGATGCTCCTCGTGTAGCTGGGTGAGGAGAGCCTGTCGTGGCGGCGTCGTTTTTTCGGTGCCCACTCTAGCGGGTTCTCCTCGTATGATTTCTGAATGAGGACTAGTCCGCTAGAGGGAGCATCGGTGACCTGACAACATAACAACAACAACAACATTAGCAGGGTGTTTCCTCGTCCGCCAGCGATATGCCACGTGTACGCAGGATGGCTTGCACACGTGTTATGATGTCACGTGCTCTCGTCGGTGTGTCCACCATAAACCTGTAATGGTGTACTGCGTACCTCAAATTGTCTTGGATCAGGTCGCTACGCACCAGGTAGATGGCGTTTGACTCACCTTCGAACGTGCGCCACAGGTCGTTGCTTACGAATCGGACGATAGCATCGCGTGCTACTGTGCCAGCTCGGAGTACCAGACCTGCCTTTCCTCTGTGCGTGGTTCGTTTTGATGGTACCAGCCCTGTGACCTTTCCTCCTTCGGCGTGAGTGCTTCGTCTTCCTTCTCATCCGTCACGGTTATACCGCGACTATAGAGACTCGTTTTCACCCGTGATATGATATCACGAGCAACCCACGGTGTGCGCACTACGCATACCAACTCGGACACTACCATAGCAAAGCAATGAAATATACGCGAACGATCTACTCTGTACACGTCTTCGTGAACGTTAGCATACCGACGACACAGTCCGTCGGCTGCCTGGCGAGTGCAAGCGGTGGTTATAGTGGCCATAAATAGGTCGTCATCTATCATTTGGTCCGCACTCTTCTGAATGGCATTCACCCTCTCTACTGAACCCTGTAATTCACTACGTCTCCGACTCTCATCGTCGTCAGACCAATCAGTATCAAAATCACCATCATTAGCAACATCATCATCGTCATCCTGAGCACTAGACCAAGAACATGACCCCACATGAATGACACTTGCCTCGTCAACATAGTCTTCATCGAAGGACAGTCGGCGTTTCAGCCCACGCTCGGGGGTTGACACCGGAACTGCCTCGTAGCACGATGGAATCGGTGTTGACCAAGGAGGTGTCTACAACACACGTCAGAGGAAATTACATCATAGTGTCAAATAGAGAGACAACCGGAGTCATTCAACCACTATCTCTCTCTATAGTCCGGCTGGGGGTGTCACCTACTCTTTCATCACTGTCAGTAAGCGTTGCCGTAGTTTAGAAGTACGAAACTTCACGGCTACTACCGCGTGCATTACGGCTCGACGTTGTGATAGCCATGCAACGGTTCGATCGGGTGTCCAACGAATGTTTTTACTCCAGTATTTCGCCTGTATTCCGCTGCGCGCGGTCTGAATCTTTCTCGCTGTGTTCTCATCGTGAAAATGTCTGGCTTTTTTTAACTGATATGCTGCCTCTGCACAAGTAAAGTCTTCGCCACATATGTGTATCTCGCATGGATAGAAATTCGATAGGAAGTGACCAGCACCCCTGAATTGTATATCCAAGCTCTTGACCGTCATATGTTTCATCGTTGACCACTCACAGAGTTCTTTTTCTCCCGTCTGTATTGTTAGCGTTCTGGTAAGCTGCATTGTCGTCTAGCCTGCACTTCGCACACATCACGCGCTTATCGCCAGCTGCTTCCTCTCTCATATGACTGGTTTGTACTTTACTACGTCGACATTTTCCATAACCGCATTGCCGGCTACATAACCAGACATCGCCCACGTGCCACCCCTAGACGAGTTCTTTTTCTCCCGTCTGTATTGTTAGCGTTCTGATAAGGCACATTCCACATGCATTGTCGTCTAGAACCAGGCATCGGCCACGTGACACCCCTAGACGTCATACGTTTCTGGGTCTTCAGCTTTTCATACACCGGTATTTTTCAACGCTACAGTGTGTCTTACAAGTTGCCTTCATATCTGCTTGCATATGCTCTATCCTATATATATACTAGCTCGTTTGTTACATTCTTCACATCATCTCATTCGCAACTATGTCGTCGATACCTTGGAACCAACTATGCGCTGAATGGCGTCTTCGTCGTGATGTGTGGATGCGCTCTATGTCACCGATATCTCCGTCGTCGGTACCTTGGTTGCAACTGCGTGACGACTGGCGTGGTCTCGAAATGTAAGTACTTTTATTATTATAATTTAATATATTCTTCGTTTCATTCGATATATATCCTATACATATCATACTATAATCACAGTGTTCTTCACGTAAACTACCTGTGACGTCTCGCCTCTATTATTCCCCCGTTGTTATGTGTCACTCAAGGTTGTCTATATTTACCTTTCAGGGCTGCCTGTGCCACCGACTGCCATGATTCGTGTTGTTCACCGCCACCTTGGTCCGAAATGGAGGATTGCATGTGAGTATTCAACGATTACAACAATACTTTTACTACCTTATTTATGTTTTCTCTTACCACGTTTCTCATTCTCTCCAATGGCTTATTCCACCTGGTTGTACTTCGCATAATATTCATTTATACAGTGTATATATTACAATATATATATATATATATATTCATAGTTTTCATATATGTTCCAGAGAGGAGGAACTCCGCGACAATCATTACAGCTTGTTCTGTCACGTACTGCGCGAACTCCTGACGACACGGGCTACCTTTGATGCAGACCCTGTTCCTTCTTCTCCGGTGGAGGATGTTATCGAAGATTGGGATGCTGAGATCAGGGATGCTGAGATCAATGTTGAACGCTAACATGTTATTGATGGACGATAATTATAAAACAAACTATTCAACTGTGCTTTTTGAACACTAACATGTTGTTGATGAACGCTCTTTATTAAAAACCTAATCAACTTTCAAACTGTATTTTTTTTGGTCGGTTATTCCCTTAGCACTAATTCTTCATACACACATACATACATACCTCACATTTTTTAAAGTTTCATATATATATATATATATATACACGGTTTATAAACATTATTCATACACGCACACACACACACACACACAACTTTTCTCTTTGATCTTTCGTTATGAATCTTTGATCTTTCGTTCCTTTCAACACCTGTTACACCTTTCCCTTTGATCTTTCGTTATTATACTTTCCTCTTTGGTCTTTCGTTCTTCATATACACGATAGGACTTCCATGACTGCTCACTCAACCGCCAGAGGGCGCGTTACATACGTTCACACATACGGTCACGTGACTACTCACTTTGCTCAGGGGGGCGGCTATCGAAACCTCCCTAGTATCGCTCAAAAATGACCCAAACCCACCACAGGATACCGACCCAAAAACTCGTATACACTACTGACCTTCTGGCCAATCAAACAAGTGGCATTGTTTTCTGAATGTCTGCTAATTAGGCTGTGTAATATTATGTAATTGAACTGCTCGAGACGTCTGGCCTTTGAGGAATTCACACCCTAAGGTGACTTTTGGTTGATGTTTACCTTTATAAATAGGGCACAAAGTAAAAAAATTCATATAAATTTGAATGTAACGTAACAACTGGCTGTATTGCATTTTTTTAATAAAACATATTGGACTTTCTGGAAAACTGTATCAGGAGTTCATAGTGCCACCTGAGAACATTGTGCTGGATTACAAATTGTCCAACAACGAAGTGCTGATTTTTTTGGTGTCTTGCCAAGTTTAGTGGCACCTTTGAAATGTGCATAAAACACAAACACCTGGAGGGATTACACAAAATAAAATTGCAGAGTGCTTGTAACATTGGTGCCTACAAAGTGTGTTGTTTTCAAAAAAATTCTCCAAAATCACCATGCCTATTTGGGGTTAGGACACTGTTAGACTTCCTGCTTGGTTACAGACAAAAAAGTGCAGTATATTTTTGGGAAATTAATTTTTTACAATATTCACCTGCTCTGACATAAATGCATTTCAGTAGTCAGATTTCTAGATGTGATTGTAGAAGCCGTTGATAGTAAAATGGTGTATTTTTAGCTGATTTTACTAAGCAGAAGGGTATTTGGCAGCAATTTGGCTAGTTGACCCTTTTACCGGATTACTGCCTGCATCCATTTGTAAATATTGGCGGGTGTCATACATACAGACATTTTGCAAGAGCCAGGAGTATGCAATTTTTGTCAAAATCTATCAGCATGTCAATGAGATGATGATAACAGCAGGTGAGAAATTTAAGACATTTTATAGATCACGTTTTCTTGGGTTCCTGAAGGTGGAAACAGAAGGAGAGGAAGGCCGACTAAGACCTGGCGCAAGACGTTTAAAGAAGATCTGGCAGAAATGGAAATCACCTGGAATGAGGCCAAAGAAATTGCGAAAGACCGTAGTAGATGGAGAAAGCTCGTCGCCCGATGTCCCGAAAGGAACAGGAGGAACTAAGTAACTAAGTAAGTTTCTTATAATCAAACAAAACGTTAACATGGTCGCCAATGGGAAAACTATCAGTGTGCTGACCCCATACATAAATTCATTACGCGGGACGTAGTAAAACCACCAAAATTTTGCCGCCGACTTGGTCACACGTTTGTTGGCTAGGCAGTAACTAGCTGTCAATCAATCTGCTCATGAATAAATATACACCATCTTGCAAAATACGTCAGCTATCCAACGATACCAAGTGTTTGCATGTCATGCAGTTACCTAGGACAGAAACTAAAAATATTACTATAAAGGTAAGTACCGTTGGCCAACGGATAAATTGGTTAAACAACTAATTACTCTATACAAAAAGTATAAAACATTATAATTATACTGGTCATCTATATATAAAAGTAAATTGTTAATATATTGTGGGCATTAAAACCACATGGAACGTGATACATTCACGTCATTAATTGTACACTAATATAAAACATGTCCTTAAATGTGCCGAGTTATTAAACATTCTCAAGCAGGCCATTTCATAAAATGGCCACCTATTGTAAATAACATTCATAAGTCACAATACATTATAGCCAGTTTCCTCCATTCGGGTGCTAGCTGCTGGTGCAGTATCCAGTCCTCAGGACTGCTCAAAATCTGAGGACTGGAGTCCTTTAAGCGCTTTACACTTTACTCCCTGGCAGATCTGTTCAATCGAACACCATCTCGACAAGAGTCCGAAGCTCTGACCACTGCGTTCCACGCTACTACTCTAGGTTATTTGCTGGAAACGATATCTTCCAACCGATGTTCAATCTTTCGTCGACGCTCCATGTTGAACATGTCTTCATAGCGTAGGTCCATTTGCACCAGCGTGTACATAACTCTTCTGCAAGTTTCGCTGAAGTCACTCCTAGAGATCTGACTCAGATAACCGACGTCGCGCGTGTACCATTGAATCTGTGTAATTGTACTTTTCAGCATGTTGCACACTGGAACGATCCTTACATACTTGTCATAGGCATTACGTAGCCTATACTGAAGTACAGCAAGATGCTCAGTAACTACGCCCATGCAATTATCGTTGTCGAGCGCAATATTGGCAAACATCGTATTCGTAATAGTGCGAAATATGTCCCACGCAACGCAGTAAATATAGCGTGCGACTTGTCCCAGATTCGAAGCGGCCTCGCGGACTGCCAATAACTGCCAATAACTGTCGGTCCATACCCAACGTGGTAGCAATGCCTGGTCGATCTCTCTCACACAGCGTTCCATGTTGTCGGCGGCAAGTGACATTCAATTGACAAACGGACCGATGTCACAGATATTGACGCAACGTGTCGTGTAGTTGATACAGAGGGGTTCTAGCAGAAACAGCCAGTCATCAGGGGTCATCAACGAGAGTGTGACGTTTGTCAAGCCAAGTAATTTCTTCAAACCTTTTATGTTCTTCCGTTTTGTATCGTAGTCATTGTTTGAACCATGCGTACGGTACAGCTCCTTAATTGTAATCATCATGGTGACACGCCGAGTCGTCGTCATAAAATGACACAGCCTATCCGAGCACATGGCACAAGGAGAATGGTTACTGAAAAGTAGGATCTCTGAACCAGTTGCTTCAAATGCGCCCTGCTCAATGCTGTTTAAAAAGACCTGCTCAGCATTCAACCCTTCTTCATTGCAGTAGAGGTGACGGAACTGTACCCGACTGTAGTGATTCTGACATATAAAGACGACAAGACAACTTAGTAGAACCACAAAATCATGTATTCAATTCGAGCCCATCTGACAGACAAGATGGAGTCATTCACATGTCATGTTTTTGTTCATATCGTATGTGCGAGTTAATCGCTAGATGGCGTACTGTCTTAGGTAGCGCTAATTACATCTCCCCTTGCAATTAAGCAATTACAACAGATTAAAGTAAACGGCCTGTCTCAGGCACAACATTGCCAACCGCTGGTGGTATTATTATGACCACACTAACTAACACATTTCGATCAAGCGATCAGGCTTTTGGCCACGCCCACGTCTCGCGGATCTGCGCAAGCCTGGGCTCTGAGGTACCGTAGTGGAACTCGACGGCAGCTCAGGCGGGTTGGACACAACACCCGGCTCAAGTGGCACGTCGATGGGCTGGTTTGGCGGATCACCCTCACCCGTGGCCTGCAGGTGGCCTCGGTTGCGACGGTACACAGCACCTGATGACGTCTCAACCATAAACGACCGAGGCGTGTCGGCGGGAGTCGTCACCACGCCTTTCTCCGCCCAGTCGGCCTGTTGAGGAGTTTTCACCCTCACCTCGTCACCTGGCGACAAGGACGGTAACGAGCGCACACCGTGTCGACGATTGTAGTGGTGCGCGTACGAGCGTTTTGCACGCTCGTCGTGTTCGCGAACTTCCTCGTCACTGGATCGACACGGGTGAAGGGCTGACGGTGGCGTTAGCAGGTTCGTTTTAACATGTCTGCCAATCAGGAGTTGGTTAGGGCTATGACGAGTGGCGGCCATGACCGTGTCACGGTAGATTAACAAAGTCATCCACGGCTCACGTTGCCGAAGGATGCCCTTGGCCGACCTTACAGCCCGTTCCGCCTCCCCGTTGCTATTCGGGAGAAACGGACTCGACGTCGTGTGAGTGATGGCGTGTTCTTCCGTGAACGACTTAAACTCGGACGACACAAATTGCGGACCGTTGTCCGACACAATTTCGTCCGGAAGTCCGAACCGCGCAAAGACGTCCTTCATCTTCGCTAAGCAGGCCGCTGTGTGGTACTCCGCACGTGAAGTACCTCAATCCACCTTGTGTAGTAAGCTACCATGACGAGGTAGTTCTGACCTTGGTGGAGACACAGGTCGATCGCCACCTTCCCGAAAGGTCGCGAGGGAAGTGGTGTCGTCATCAACGGCTCTTTCTGCTGACTAGGCCTGTACGTCTGGCAATGCTCACAGGCTCCCACTACGCGTTTGACGTCTCGCGTGATCTCCGGCCACCAAACCGACACCCTGACTCGCTCAAGACATTTCGTAACGCCCTGATGACCTCTATGGATCCTATCTAGCATGTCAGCTCGCATGCTGGCAGGTACGACGATTCTGCCTTCATACATCAGTAGGGCATTTGACGTTGACAAGAGGTTTCTGACATTGAAGAGACGTTTCAGGTTGTCAGGAACGTCCTGTTCATAGCGGGGCCATCCTGCTATGGTGTAGTGAATGGCGGCTTGAAGCGTTGAGTCATCACTCGTAGACGACTGCAGCTCGCTTCTCCTCCCGGGTGACACCGGAAGGTTCGACACAACGAGGTCAACGTGAGCCTTCACGTCGTCCTCCGTTGAAGAACGATGCATCTGCGGAGCGAGCGGACTCCGCGAGAGTGCGTCTGATATGACAAGGCTCTTCCCAGGCGAATACTCCGCCTTAGCGTTATATCGCATCAGTCGCATGAGAAGTCGTTGACATCTGAGTGGCGTGTTGTCAAGATCTTTATTGTTGATGAGGGGTACAAGCGGTTTGTGGTCTGTGAGTAATTTGAATTGACCCAGACCGCACAAGAACCGATCAAATTTCTCGCACGCCCACACCCCCGCCAAATACTCCTTTTCGATCTGGGCGTATCTCTGCTCAGCCGGAGTGAGGGATCTGGAGCAGAATGCGACCGGCTTTCCTTCCTGCATGATCACTCCCCGAGACCGTACGAACTGGCGTCTGCGCTCACTACGGTCGGCTTCGTTACGTCGTAATAGGCGAGCACTGGCGTTGAGGACACCAGCTGCTTCAGCTTATTGAACGCATTCTCCTGGTCGGGACCCCATGCCCAGACCGCATCTCCTTTGAGCAGATCATTCAAGGGACGAGTGGCGACATGCAAGTCCGGTAAGTACGCACCCAAGTAATGGACCATACCGAGAATCTGCCTCAGAAGTGGCACAGACGTCGGACGAGGCAATTTCGTTATGGCCTCGACCTTTTCGTGGTTTGCTACGACGCCGTCTGGCGTAAACTTATGACCAAGGAACGTAATTTCCTTTTGACCATAGTGACACTTATCCTCGTTTAGCTTTAGGCCTGCTGCCCGAAGCACTTTAAGGACTTCCGCGAGGCGCGTCTCGTGCTCGGCCTCGTCTTTCCCATATACTAGAATGTCGTCCATGTATGCTATTGTGCCCTCGAGCCCCGCGAGGATTTCGACCATCTTCCTAATGAAGATCTCCGGGGCAGAGGTAATCCCGAAGGGTAGTCGCTTGTAGCAGTAACGAACGAAGGGCGTTATGAACGTCGTCAGCTCTTGGCTTGACGACTCAAGAGGGATTTGGTAGAAACCGCTCTCGGCGTCCAATTACGAGAACACCGTAGTGCCCGACAAACGCGACGTCACGTCCTCCAGGGTGGGTAGGATGTACCTCTCCCTACGCACATGCTGGTTGAGCTTTTTCAAATCGACGCACAGTCGGACCTTCCCCGACTTTTTTACGACAGGCACCATGGGAGCACACCACGGCATTGACTTTGTGATAGCCTCAATAACCCCTGCAGATACCAGACGGTCCAATTCCTCCTTGACATTGGGGAGAATTGGGGTAGGCACTCTGCGGGCGACTGTGAGGGCTGATGGCTGCGCGTCTTCCTTCAGGATGATCCTCACCGGCTCTGTTTTCAGACAACCGACGCCGTCTGTAATAGCGTCTAGTTTTCTGACGAGACTCATTCGCGAAGCAACCCCACGACTCAGCAGGTTCTCCACGTCATTTGCGACAACGATGACACGAAAGTGATAGGTGGTGCCTTTGACCTCTGTGCTGGCGATGAACTGCCCGCGACAGTCCAATGGACCACTTGGACTGTTGAGGTTTGCACTGATCGCCTTCAGAGGCGGTCGCGGCCTCAGCATGACGTAGCTCGCGTGCGACATCACCGTAACGTCGGCACCCGTGTCGATTTTAAAGGTCACAGGACGACCTTTGAGGTCGAGGTCAACCTTCCAAGCTGGACTGCTGTCATCGCAACTGACCGACCCGCAGAAGTACTCCTCGTCCGGCTGCACTTTCACCTCGCGAATGGATGACGACTTGGCGCGACACATCTTCTCGAAGTGACCTGTCTTGCGACACCGATTGCACGTCTTCCCCTTAGCAGGACATGCGTCGGGGCCCGGCGAGCGATGCACATAGCCACATTGGCCACATGGCGTTTTCGCGACGACTTCTTCTCTCACGCCTCTCTGACTGTGGCGCTGATGACGACTAGCTTGCTGTTTACGCTCTTTTTTTTTACAAAGTTCACGTATGACATCGGCACAGTGTTCTGACTTTTGACTAACTCACTGTGTCTCGCGCTGACGACTGCTTTCTCCAACGTCAGATCGTCTTGCTCCAACTGAAGTTTCTGCGACATTTCTTTGTCGAGCATGCCGCTTATGAGTCGATCGCGCACGTTCTCTTCTTCTTTTTGATCGACCCGACAGTGAGCCGCGAGGTCATGCAAACAACGCACAAACGCTTCAATTGACTCACCCTGTTGCTGAGAACGTTGGTAGAAAATTGCACGCTCATGTATTGTGTTTCTCTTTGGCACGAAATATTCGTCGAAGTTTTGCATCACTGTGACAAAGTCATTTCGAGGGTCTGTGGCGCCCTCTGACGGCTCCGCAAACTTGAACGATTTGAAAATGTTCTCGGCTTGTCTGCCCATGGCGTATATGAGCGACGCAACTTGCACCTCTGGATCGTCTTTATGCAGTGACGTTGCGATCCTGAACCGCATAAACCGCTCTTTCCATTCCGGCCATTTGGACGGGGCGTCGAATGACATCGACTCTGGCGGGTTAAATTTCGGCATTTTATTTTCCGTTCAAATTTACTGACTGACCGTACAAATTCGCTGATCGTTCGAATTCACTGACTGACCGTTGACGACGGACTGTCGACTGACTGTCGACTGGCAAGGTTTACTAACCCGCTGCCACCATGTAGTGATTCTGACATATAAAGACGACAAGACAACTTAGTAGAACCACAAAATCATGTATTCAATTCGAGCCCATCTGACAGACAAGATGGAGTAATTCACATGTCATGTTTTTGTTCATATCGTATGTGCGAGTTACTCGCTAGATGGCGTACTGTCTTAGGTAGCGCTCATTACACCGACCTTCTTTCCTCACGATAATTACGATCCTCGTGACACGCTCTGCCACAAAGCTGCATGCGTTGACAAATTCGCGTATATCACGCCTGTAACTAGACCTATCCAATCTAAGCATCATAATATAAACAAAGTACCGCGACAAGCTTATTTTAAATACTGTTTAGATAAACTAATTCGTAACTCTGGCACTTCCTTGCCCGCAAACAACCAGTTACTATTGACGACTCCAGATGTGTCTTCAATTTATAAGTGTACATACCCATAAGGCTATGCGTGATTCGGTGACGTGTTTTCGAATCAACAAAAAACAGAAACGAAGATATAAAAAGAATGGCATTGGTTTCGTTTCGTTTTGGGTATTTTGTTTCGGGAACACGTCACTGAGTCGCGCGCATGATTATAAACCTATAATAATTGCAAGTTGTGTTTATTTTGATGTTCACTTAATTATTATAAATTGGAGTGACTGTAGTGTCTATTGGTTAAAGATGTATTGTCACCTACAGGTGACAAACATAGATAATTCATATTCTGGACAACTAAAGAGTGAAATATCTTACACTTTATTGATATCAAATGCATTCTACTGTTCTGTTTACACTTGCCATGCCTTGTGTAGACATGGTACTATGTAAATCAATTGTATCAATATAGACTAATAATTAGAGATTCACAATATAGTTGACATCTGAAACAACCAAATGTCAACCATTAGAATAATATACCCCTATCTGAACCCTGCCTGTTCTTCACCTATTACATTCGCTTCGTTAAGGTATGTGGTCAGTCTCGCGTTAATGGAGGCTGTAAACAACTAGCCTATGCAGCTTAATAGTGTAATGCCACGATAGTTGTCTGGGTCATCTATTGACCCCTTTTTTTATATAGGCTTAAAGGTGCTCAATCATTTTCGATTTTTGTGCTCCTCACGTGTCAGACTAATTTCACGAAACGTAAACGTATCAAGTATTCATTATTGATATACTGGTTCTTTTGTACGTATGCTTGACTTCGTTTTAGTGAAATTAACAGACAAACAATAAAATGATTTTCGGTTAGTCCTAACGGAATATCAAGACACATATCTGAACTTGGATGTGGTCTGAGATAGACTTCTCGTGTAATAGTCACGTGAACGGGAATATGCGGCGACATCGGCATTTGACCCCACCTTTCGGTGCCTGGATTCAGTCAACATTGCGTATTTACGAGTCGCCATCCATTTTTCATACAAGTGAGCTCGATAATTTTATCTGCGACGAAGGGACGCCCGACCGACTCGGCTAAAAAGAGGGTGAGAGCGGAAAGACAAAGAGAATATCCGCGTACAAAGGTGTATATTGGAAAGGTTATGAATTTGTGAAACCGAACGAAAGAAACGGCTGGCGTGAAAAGTGATGCAGCATTCGCCAAGTTCTTCTGGACAGGTTAGTAATATTGAATTTATCAGCAAGCACACCACACACACGACTGTGTGTTCAATAGATGGAACAGCCAAAACATCGTCCGCTATCTTAATGCCATCTTCGATCGATGTTCCGCGACGTTCCATCGCACGTGAATATACATTATTGTAGATATTATGACTTTATATTGATGGAAATGTTATATTATACCAATAGTTAACTATGTGCGAAGTATCAGTCTCATGCGAAGCACACACCGAATGGTACGTGAACTTAAAAATCCGCTCCATCGACATTCACACTTTACCCTCAATCACTGACTGACACTGGCTGGATATTTGAGACTAATAACATAATTGCCTGGATCTAACTAGTAACTATAAGTACTTGCTTTTTTGGATGTCTTGACTTGAGTCACTGGCTGCTTGTACTGTGCATTTTAAAAATAACACTTCTTTACTGTTTTTCCATGTGTGATGTAATGCATTGAATGCTGATTGTAACCAAATATAAATTTAATAATCTTGTATTATGTAAATTTAAAGAGTAGTAATAATTTATGATTTCTGTAGAGAATGCTAAACATTTATATGTATATTGTGACCGTAATAGCCTACATATGTTACCAGGGGGTAAACGCCCAAAACTGCATGTAGTATGTATAGAAGTATGGATATAAAGAAAAGTATATAAGTTACATCTCTGAAAAGTGTGGAATATGTATACACATTGATAGAGATCTTCTAGACCTCTGTGCTAACCTTAGTTTGATAGGGAGCAAGAAAACAAGTACACCGGGTACATGAACATAGGAGGAAAATTGATTTTATTATTTCTGAAAGTTATTTAAATAGCCTGGATATTATTTTGATGTGTTATACTTCACTGTCCATTTTGAGGGGTAGTAGTACTACTAAACAATTTCAAATTTAACCAATTTTGGCCATTCCACTTATGCCTTGCATTGCCTTCACTTCAGTTTCACCACAAATATATGCAAATGATGTCCACACCAATCCAGCCACCACAGACAACAACCGCTGCATTGGCTCTATCGAGTATCGGTGGTCGCAGTAAAAACAGCTCACTGTCAGGTATTCAGTTCTCTTCCCGAGGCTGGGTGCAGCTCTGAACCATTACAACCAATGTCAGTTTAAGTAATGGTATTAATGTACTGTTATGTTCTGGTTTGACCGGTCTAATGTGTGTACAATTATTCCATCTTTGTATGATAGGGTGGTTATCAACCTGTCAGCTACATAGCACATTTCATTTTGTCAACTTAATTTTCTTTTTATTTCATTTGGAATGTTTGTATTGCAAACACAAATGTGTATATACACTGTACAATGCAAGTAAATATATGTGACAATATAGCCAAGCCTCAGTGATTGTCATTTCATAATAATTATGCTTATGCTGGCGCACAGATCTGCTAAAGGCTGCAACTGCTTCAATGTTAATGTTACGTCACATGACATTTTACCTCTGTAATCACCTGCTGGCTTGCACAGCACAATATACTTATGTTCAGTTACTGATTTGTATCTTTGAATGTATATTTTAGTGTGTGCGCATTCAGAAATCAAAATAACTTAATTTGACCTGTTTAAACATACAATGTGTGGAATTATTTTAATAATACGTAAGGTTGTGGAGACTCTTAAAAGGACATGATGTAATGTCACTAGTACTATCAGTGAAAAATTGCAAATTTTTTATATTTTTTGAATAAAATTACTTTGTTACTTTATTTCCTGTGACCTTCTTTCCAGCCCACCTATGTTCTACCTGCACTTACAGGTAGTTAATTATGCTGGCAATTGGATGGTGCACAATCCAAATTGTTTCACCTTGTTGGCTATGACACTTGTAAATTGTCAATTTTTTTGTTATATACTACAATTTTACAATATATACAATAATAACTTTGCCACTCTCATATCATTTATTGTAATTTTTTCACAACTGGGCAAATGACCTTTTCACACTTGAGTGCTGGGCAAATGACCATTGGGCAAATTATTGTGCAAAATATTTTTACCTATTCATGAAATTAAAACGTTTACAAGTTACACACCGCATATATTTACATCTACATACATATATATATTATTTAATATTATATATATATATTTACGTGTAGTAGTGCTGTCAAACCATGTTCACCTTCACAAATAATCTGACTCATTCCATTTCATGACTTTGTTTGACAGCTTCAACACAAAGGTGCGAACTACCTCGGCACCACTGCAGCCATCACATATGACAAGATCAGTGGTGGCTCTATTGAGCATCAGTGGTCGTAGCAAAGGCAGCTCACTGTCAGGTGTCCAGTCACTTCCTGAGGCTGGATGCAGCTCAGGACAGTAAGTAAACGTAAATATTAATTGCTGCTGGTATGCAAACAAATGCATACATAAATCATAGCCTAACATTTGGAAGATATGCAAACATGTGTTTGGTTATTTTTACAATTATGTTTTATTCTGACCAATCTTATTTGGGTACAGTTACACCATCTTTGAAAATGTTTCAAAAGCACCCCCCCATCTTCCAATATCACCACTCCAGCCGAGCGGCTGAAGTTATAGCGGCTCGGTAACGACAAAATTTAGACTACACCATTTGGTTCGGCCACCGGTGGTGGTTTTTGTGCCCCCCAGACTTGATTTCTGGATCCACGACTGTATGTGATAGTTTTGGTTGTCTGCATTAGGATTTTGCAGTAATAGGTGTCTCCGTTAAATTGCATGTTGTTAGAAATGCATGTGAATTAAAGTAAAGGCAATGTAAATTTAAAACATTTTATTGAAACTATTTGATGAGATCATGACTACAAAATTATAAAAAGCACAATACAACTACAGGTACAATCATTGCACTTGATGTGTATAATGTAATAATTTTTAATATTACATACACATAAAATGCAAAGCAACAATAGAAACACAAATTAGGAAGAGGTTGAAAAAATGTCAGATACATATAACAAAACAAACAGTTACTTTTATCACAATTCTTTGTTACAAAAAAACAACACTAGTACATGTGATATCAAATGCTAGTTGTATGTTTACAACTCACAAAATTAGTGACTAAACAATTATGTGTATTTAACAACAAATTTTAATATTTAATGCCCATAAAATGTAAACCAATGAGAACAAATTACTTAGGAAGATGTTTAGTTGAACAAATTTAATAAGTACATATCAAATAAAAATAACTATATTATGATTTTTTGTTAAAAAAAACATCAATAGGATATAAAATTCAAAACTGTTGTAGTTTGTGCAATGTTTGGTTTGTTTACAACTCGCAAAAAATAGTGACTAGACTAGACAGGGTCATCGCCATGTGACTGAGAATTACATGTACAATCGCTACATTTCTCCAGTTTACTCAGCTGTATGAAGAGTACCGGCTACAGATGGTGGATATTTTTGTATGAATAATCTTCACATATTAATTTCAATGTGGCTGAATTCTTCCACATAAGTCAATATAGTGTTTTCGATTTAACAGGTCTGCCAGAGAGTAAAGTTTAAAGCGCTTTGAGTAATCCTGAGGACTGGATACTACACCATATCAGAACTAAACTTACTCAATTGTTATTTAATTATCATGCAAAATGAAAATTAATGTAAATTATTTGTGAAAATATAAAACAGTGAAAAAAAAGAATAATTTAGAAAAATGATACATGGCATGAAAAACATATAACAGTCCTCGTGATACATAGATAATTTAAACAAGTAAAATGCTGCTGTCAGTGTATCAACAGATTGTTGTTGAAAAATGTGAAAAGGGTTTCAATACTATTTCTTCATCATAAACTTGTGCCTGGTGTAGGTTGCAAGAACTCAGCTTGCTGCCACTGACTATCAGCAACACAAAGACAATGAAACCCTACCATTGTAACAATTCTGGATAATTAATGTATTTTTTCGTGGACACTGCTAAAAGTTATAGTTGAATTGAATACAAATACCTTATATTATTGACTTTTGATAAATGTGTCTTCACATATAAAAATATACATGTCAGAGCCATGCTAATTGTCACTTTGTCTCCGGTATAGGTAGATGCAGACGTACAGCAAAAAGTCAGGAAGCTGGTATGCAGTACCATCAAAGACAGCGAAAACATACAGTGATGTCATCGATATCTAAACTGATGCAGTTCACCGAAGAATGCTCGACACTGAACCTGTCTGACAGCATCGAAAGTTGTTGCCATATCTGCAGACCTTGGCACCCACCGTTCCATCACCAACTGCAGAGCTAGTCATGTGTCACCACATTCTTATGTCGAGCAAACTGCAGTCTACATTGGTTTCCAGTCAGTCAAGCTAACTGACTGACCTGGAAGCCAGTGTACACCCCATCAGCACTGGGGAATCTGTCACGGATTCAACACGACACAATTGGGATCACTCAGTGGACATTCATATGACAAACTGTTATTATGCAGCGTGTTGCATGGCTGTAGAATCTTGTCCGAGATCCTGGACAAATACAACTGCCAAGTATGCCATATTAACTTGGAGAGCTAGTGGTACTAAGCACACTAGTTCAATCTCCTGTAAAAAAAAGCATATATTCAGTAAACAAAAACAGACATCATAGTAGTGTTGGGAGTAAATAATTATGATGTGTTCATTGTCATAATCGGTATATAATAATGTTTCATACATGTATGTATGTATGACCTGCAGCATTTCACAAGAAAAAAGGCAGCAAGAAATGTTCTACTACAGCTGCATCTATACATGTTGATATCTTAGGAACAGTCAGTGTTTACCAGGGTTGTTCCGGGGAAGGGTGGCTTGATACAGCATGCAGACATTAGTGGAATATGCAATTTTTCAAAACGGTGAACAATTTTAACTATTTTTCAGGTGTTCTTTGTCATTACATGAATTTAAAAGTGTTCAATTTCATTACAGTGACGCCTGATCTTGGTCAATATTAGACCGATTTGAATTCTGCTAATCACTAAAGCATCAATAAAGTACATTTATATTTTTTGTTTTCAGTATACAAATTCATGTCAGTGTCTGCCATGTGTAACTACTATACATATTCATGTTTGACATTTTAAGCCTGAGGTTGAATGGTCAAAGTGAATGTTAGAAATGATAGAATGAGGTGTTATTGTGATGCTAACAATATATTTTCCTCGTCAAGTATTCAAAGGTTCATAATACGTATGTCTACCTTCTTCAAGAATGACTAATTTATTTTATAAACTTATTTCAGAGTCATCGCCATATGCTAAATACTGTTTAAAGGTGTATTAATATGTCTGTGTTGATACACTTGTGGGTATAATATACAAGTGCAGAAGTCAATCTAGTTTTCTATGCCCAATATGTTATTATTAAAATGTGTATGAAAACAAATGTGGTATATTTAAATGTGCACATTAAAACTTGTTGATAACTTATACGTGGTTGATTGTTATAAATTTGAAATTACCTGGATTGATCAAATGTGGGCCTGCCGCAGACTATGTATCATCCCTGTTTCTGCCTGGCCCGGGTGACCGCCTCTAGCCCCTCCTCTCATTCTCATTCATGGGTTGCAGTGTGGTCTCTAGCAATATCATAATTCAAGTTACATATATCATTATGTACTCGTATATTGCTGTGGTGAGAATATATACATATACTGGTAAATACATAAGAATAGCAGGCATATGTCGGTTGAAAGGTATCACAGGATACCAATTAATGCATTATATACACTATCGCCAGGCATCAAGGACCACAATGGAGACAAGTGCGTCCATTTTCTTGTGTAATCCTTATATATGGTGTACTCTAGATGTATTGATATTTCATGTATTTACACATTTACATTTTTATATTGAATAAAATCATCACCACCATGCTTGTCATAAAAATCTAAATTATTTTGCATAAAATACAATGCAAATCAACAATATTCTGCAGTAATAGTATCAAAACTATGAGTCACAAAAAATGTTTTAATAATTACGATCACCAACATAATACTCCCGTGTTTGACGTTCTGTTGCACAAAATTACGGATGCTCCCTGACTAAGTTACTCGCACGAACAGCAGGGGCCTGCTGCCAAAGCAATATGTTACTTGTCATTTCGCACCCTCGCGTCATCTACTCTCAATATGTATTGTCGGAATAACAGCTTATTAACAACATCCTGCGTAACCAAATACAATACATATGAAATATTATGCTCGTTGTCACTCTCTGACTGAATCTCCGGCTGATATGGTGACTGTCTTAGACTTTTGAGTTAGAACTTAAAGTCGTCCTCTCTTCTTCTTCTTCCAATACACGCCTAGCCTCAACATGCTGAGGATACAGGCAGTGCCGTGGCATGGCAGGCGAACATGAAATTTATTTTTATTTTTTTATAGTGCAATATATAAGAACACAAATTATTGTGTGAATAAACAGAAATACGTGCAGAAGAACTTGTTAACGTCTAAAACATGGGGTAGTGCAAAGTCTGGATGTTGCTTTTAAACGCATCCAGGCTGTTTTGATTTACAATATATTGAGGGAGGGAATTCCAAAGTCGAATGGTACTGGGGAAAAAAGAATACAAGTGGTAGTTGCATCTGGAGTGAGGGATAAGGTATATATATAAGATAAGGAATGTTGTTTTCTAGTGACTACGTTTATAGGAATAAGGTATTGGTTTGCTGGTATACCCACTAGGCCATTTGCTATCTTGTACATCATACATAGTTTTGCATCAGTTCTTCTGTCTGATAGGGATCTCCATCCTAATGTCTGGAGCATGTCTGTTACACTGGAGGTATTGTCATAATTGTGGTGGCGATATAAGACATATCGGGCTGCACGGGGTTGAATCATTTCTAGTTTGTTTATTTGTGTAAGGGTATAGGGATCCCAGACAATACAGCTGTTCTCCACGATGGGTCTGACAAAGCCGGTGAAGTAGGCCTGAGATTTTATTTGAATTGACGGGACTTTGAGATTTCTGCGGAGGAAGTCTAGTGATCTATTTGCTTTTAGACAGGCTCGAGTCGAGTGTAGACGTTCGCAAGTTGCAATTCTCGTTGAATTAATACACGGCTACGCGTTCTGGTTGCTAACTGCGATAGTGTAATACGTACCTTCGTACAACCACTTTGGAATTATAATCTTCATCTTGATACGTTAAAGCACGTGTGTGTTCTTATTGTTTTCGAATGCATGGGATGCCGATCTCGCGTAAACCACATGACCGAAGTGGCGCAGTAGGCAGACAGCGCAATTGACTTTCGCCAGCGATACCCGCTGTAACGACAAATCTTTTTTTTGACGATTAAAAAACAAGTACGCATTTTTTTTATTAAACCGACTGTGCGCACTAGTTAAACTATTCTAACTGCCATTATACACAATAAATCTCCTGCAGCCCCGCTGATCTCTATTTACAACAGTCAGATAGGCAGACAGTATTTTTTTAACCATCATAAGCACATAAACTACAATATAATATTCATTGTAAGGTCAGGGAGGCTCCCATTAAGACAACTATATGCAGCTATCATGGGAGCCACCCTACTGATGTAACTGGATAGTGGACTTTGCCCTGATCACTGGGGTGGCTCTTAGTGGAGTGGCCAGTTGTAAATCTGTGTATTGATCTAGCATAGGCACACTGCTTGCCATTGTCCCAGTGTCAAACTGAATGCCTCCATGTGGGCTGTAACTATAATGTGTAATGGGAATCCCTACTGCTCTGGTTAATTTTCTTTAGTCTACCTTTTGCTCTCATATAATCTGTCCTCTTAGTTTTATACATAAAGACATAATCTGGCATAACCTGATAAGTCTTTGTAGCAGCACATTTGCACTCCCAGTGTATCATTGCAACATAACATACAAACTGTGTGTCACATTTGAATGTCATGCATATAATATTTCCATGCAATCCATTTGCATATATAATGTAAAACTACAACAGCCGTTTTCTTCATTTTCACTTTTTGACCCCTACCATGTTCAATGCTCCATTACTTCGCCAATTTTTGTAGCAGTCATAATTTTTGAAACCGTGTAAAGCACCCTACCCAACCTTTACAAGAATGTAAGAAAATAATGTTACAATTTTTGACTTATCACTCATTTGGTCAGCCGGGGTCACATATAGACGTATTAGTCCAAAGGACTTCAGGGCCTCTTGGCCCATTTTTTTGTTCTTACCTACGTTTTAAAACTAGTGACGGATGCTACTATGATTTTGTTCGGTAACTGGCGTTATTTGACGCCATAGACGCAGGGGGTGCTCTGCACATCAGCGATGGTGTGTGGGATCGCTTCTTCCAGTGAGTCATTTTATAGTTAATTAGATTTGTATCAATTTCTGCGAATAGTGAAGAATTTGAAGACATAACCTGTCAATGAAATGTGATTTGTAGGTGCCTGCCAATCCACCCGTGCACACAATTAGCCTGCAAATATTAAATGTCATTCTACTTTGGACTCTATTTATTACAAGTGCATGGTGTGATAACCAAGTGTTCTATTAATTTGTTGCAGTAGAAAACGTAGTGAAGAGTTGCAGTTTTAATTTCTTTTTGCTACAGAATAGTCATCAACATTGTGTGCAGCAGCATGTTTATGTATATTATCTTGTTTGTTAATTGTCACACAGGAGCGTTCGTCTTTTCTACGTGGCCCTGATGACCAAGATGGTAAATAAACTGCCTTACAATAATCAGCTGCTGATTGAGTAAGACGTCCTGCGGCTAGATCTGAGGGAGAAATTCACACAAAAATCAGGTACATACAGATATGCTTCGTCAATTCTAACAACAATATTTAATTTATTGATATAAAATAGGCAAGTTAACAAACTAACAGTAATAAACTAAACAAATTACATAATAAGGTATGTATGTTCTTTCTTGTAACGTTTTGGTCTGTTTCAGTGCCGGATCTGGTGTTCATGGAGACTGCATGAGAAGTTCTGATTTATTTGTATTAAGTGCTTTGCTTTGGTGTGTTTCAGTGCTCGATCTGGCCAAGCGTTTACCAGAACACCTGCTGCCGGAGGACTACTCTGATACACTGCGGGCGGTATTTATGGAGTTCTCCATGGCTACAGACGCGGAGCTGCCACCGGTGGATGGGGGCTTGTATGCGTTCTGGGCCCGCAATGGCAACACGCACCACTGCAGGGGGAGATCATCCCATCGCCACCCTCTCAGCCGTCGTAGAGGTTTATCTACTCAGAGCGTCAACAAGATCAACACGGAGCACAGCTCGGAGTTGGCCCAGGACACAATCGCTGCCCTTCTGTCAGTGAAGGTGAACTGAACGGCAGACACACACTCCTATGAGCCACCCGCGACTGTGCTGCCTATGTCCAAGAAAGCCACTATGAACTACAACCTGCTTCACAGGAACACATAACCTTGATTGCCCAATAGTGTGATACGTACCTTCGTACAACCACTTCGGAATCTTCATCTTGATACGCCAAAGCATGTGTGTGTTGTTATTGTTTTCGAATGCGTGGGATACCTATCTCGCGTAAAGCACGTGACCGAAATGGCGCAGGAGGTCGACAGCGCAATTGGCTTTCGCCAGCTATACTCGTTAACAACAAATCTTTTTTGATGATTAAAAACAAGTACGCATTTTTTTATTAAACCGACTGTGCGCATTAGTTAAACTATTCACACATTACACATCTGGACCTAAAAGAACCGGATTGGCAATAGGCAAACGAACTGATTGAGGACCTTTAAATAGCCGTGGGTATGTGTGAATCCAGGACATAACCCCACTCGGAAAAAAACCACTGGACAAAAAAATGTGACTGGACAAAACCCTACTTGGACAAAACCCCACTCACAAATGAGAATTATGGACAAAACCCCACTGTAAAAACGTTATGTATAACATTTAAAACAATATTATGATTTAGAATAAAGTTGACATTTGTATTTTGGAATAATAAAATGATGACTGTTTTGTCTTTGATTAGGTCATGTAGGGAGTTGATTGCACTTAATTAACTTAACATACTTGGATGATCTCAATTACAAAAGGATTAACTGAACTATTAATATCAAGGAAGCCATGAATGTTTTCACTTGGATGAAAGAATGATATAAATTGCTAAGAGATTAAGGAAACCATGGATTTTGGGCTTCGTTCGATTGGTGTAATTCACAAATTCTACACCAGATGAACCCCTTATAATGTCCAAGAATACTGGGTCAATAATCATTCCATGAAAACCCTCAGTACTGATACAATCATGGAGATTATCAAGAACAACAAGGGTGGTCTCAAGCTGATTCATGAAGGCTACATGTATACTAAGAAGTATGCCAGAAAGAATATCCGATGGGAGTCTTCCAGCAGGACTGCATTTAGTTGTAAAGGCGGTGTGACCTCAGACCTGGAGGTAAATATGTGATCTTAATTAAATGTTTAAATGTATATTAAATACACTATTTAATTAAGTAGTCATAAATCATCCCATGAATTAAAAATATTCATTAATGTAATGGAAAAACATGTGAACTGTTAACCAATATAATATTACATATATATTAAATACTATATTTAATTAAATAGTCATAAATCATCCCATGAATTAAAAATATTCATTAATGTAATGGAAAAAAACATGTTAACTGTTAACTAATACCATATTTCACGTTGTATCTTTCCAGATGAAGACCATCTCTAGTTCCACACCACATAGCCATGATCCCCAGGATCAGTCCATAGCAGTCACAAAGCTACGTTCAGTCATCAAGGAGCGTGCTGGCACATCACGCGGTACACTTACTCAGCTCCTGGTCGATTCCACCACTGACACTTCTAGATGTACGGGCAGTCCTCGGGAATCCTGATCACATCAAGAGTGCACTACGTCGGGAACGGGCGAAACACACGCCCAAGAATCCTACTTCGCTCCGTGACGTCACACTAGATGACAAGTGGACCACTTCTGGTGATGGAGACCGATTCTTCATCTATGACAACGGCGTGGATTCCTCCGATCGTATGTTATTGTTCGGGATTGATAATGGATTGCGTCACCTTGCTAGTTCTGAGTCGTGGTTTATGAATGGAACTTTCAACGTCGCCCCACTTCTGTTCACTCAGCTGTATGTGATACGTTTTCCACTCGGTGGGTCAGCTGTGACGTGTGTGTATGCATTCCTACCGAATAAGCACCAGTCCACATTGTGAGAAACTATTCACTTCGATTCAGAATCGGTGTAGCGAGCTCGGATTCCAGCTAGATCCTGTGACTGTCACCCTCGACTATGAGAAAGCCATGATGAATGCAGTTACCACAACCTTCAGACCCCAAGTCAACGTCCATGGATGGTTTTACCATCTGAGTCAGAGTACGTAGAGTAAGATACAGAGTCTCTGTCTAGTTCAACGCTATTGGGAAGACGAGGATGTGTAGATCTTCTGTGGTATGCTTGATGGACTGGCATTCCTACCAGTGGATAATGTACCAGAGGGAATGGTCTATCTGCGTGAAAACATCCTCGATGGACTAAAACCCTTGGTTGAGTACTTCGACAGCACATATGTGTCAAGATCTTACCGTCGTATTCAACCTCCTCAATGATAAGATGGATCTGCCCCCCCCCCCCTCTTCGTATGCGCCGTATGCCCCTTATGTGCACACCATTATTTTGGAAGGCGGATCCAGAACCAACAACATATGTGAGGGTGGAACAATGCCTTTGTGAAACTAGTTGGACATGCCCACCCAACCATCTGGAGAGTCATAGATAGCATCCGTAAGGATCAAGCCCAGGTTGCTACTGCACGACTTCAGGATCAGCGAGGTGAACCATCTGCGAAACGTGTACGACGTCACACAAAGAAGCTGCAGACTAAGCTCCACAAGCTCTGCACTGACAGACGTGATGGCATCAAGCCCATTCCCGAAGTGCTGAAGGGCATCGGCCATCGTGTGAGGTGGAAGTAGATTGTGATGAAGGGCATCGGTCATTGTGTGAGGTGGAAGTAGATTGTGCTGAAGGGCATCGGTCATTGTGTGAGGTGGAAGTAGATTGTGCTGAAGGGCATCGGTCATTGTGTGAGGTGAAAGTAGATTGTGCTGAAGGGCATCGGTCATCGTGTGAGGTGGAAGTAGATCGTGCTGAAGGGCATCGGCCATTGTGTGAGGTGAAAGTAGACTGTGTTGAAGGGCATCGGCCATTGTGTGAGGTGGAAGTAGATCGTGATAAACCCACTCTGACTTTAGCGTTTTACATCCACTCTGACATTAGGTTTTTTACATGTTACATTGTTCTTTGTGAATAAAAATATGTGATCTTAGATTTATTTTCTTGTATATATATAAGTGGGGCTTTGTCTGTGTGGGGTATGTCCGAGTGGTTTTTTCCAGTGGAGTTATGTCCGGGTGGGTTTTTTCCAGTGGGGGTTTTGTCCGTTTCCCCTATGTGTACTTATACATTGAAGGAACATCTCTGTGTGTGCGTGCCTACACTTGAATGTCATCATTAATCTGTGTAGATCTGTATAAGCTTGCAGCTACAATGGTTGCTATTTGGTTTCTAGTCCCGTTTGTTCTCAGCGACTATCGTGTGACCAGCAGACACATCCACAAACCATGCCGCTCAACCGGGCGCGACACAAGATTCTCAGGCCCCGTATCCGCGTTATGTCGAACACTGCTAGTAACACCCGCAAAACAAAACAACCACATACTGTGAATAAGTTTAATTACACTTAACCTGTATTTTATAACAACTTGGCAATACAGTAACATTACATGTATATTATATTTCAATATCTTGCCGAGACTGCATACGTCATGCTACAGTTAGGTCATTGGCCCATTTTACTAACATTCTTACGAGCTCACAAGCCAGATTTTGCTCTTTCAAATCGATTTTGCCCCTTAACAATGATGTTGTGTACTGAACTGTCAAAATTAGGACGCACCACCGGGACACTTCTGAAAATATGTAACGGGTATAGCGTCTTCGGTGATAAGATACGCCGGTGACTTCCTACGTTTTAGAAACGTTTCTTAAATCTAGAAAACGGATTATGTTTAATTAATGGTGGATGTACTTTGAGTTCCTTAGAAATAGTCCCCAATAACCAAATGCATCAGTTCAGGCCCAATGAATAACCAAATTCACATTTGCGTAGAGATCATTAACAGTGCCAACTGTAACTTCAGCTGTATGTCATGGCAATGATAATAATAATAATCCTTAACAGTGACCTTTATATGAACGAAGCAACAACACACACAATTCGAGACCACAGACAGGCGTTGCGTCGAGCTCAACAATTTAAAATATAAATTTATAAAATACAGCAGTTGAAACCAAAAATGTTAAACTGTTCGTTGAAAATCGACTAGTTAGGTAGCAAAATATCCACAATTAAATTTAATCACAAACTAACAACATGCTGGTTTTGTCAAAAAAAAAAAAAAACGCACACACCTATTCACACCACATACAATGTACACTTGTAGATATCTGCAAATCATATTCTTTCAATATGTACATTCTTTCATTGCTTAGCATTACTGCCACACAGTCTCCATATAGCACACGTGTACACAACAATTCTTAACTTAATTCATATTAGTTCACCCAATCCCTATTTAGTAGTAGCTATTTGTATGTAGACAGGCAGACACGTTGTACAACAAACGGAAAAAAGTTACAGTTTCACGTGAATCACATTCCTAGTTTGTTCTTCTAACGGCAGAAACTGAACTACTGGATGTTTCACGTTGTATATACGCATTAGGGGTCATTCACAATGATCTACCTATATTTATCTGTACAAACCATATGAAAGGGGGAGGGGAGGGGGAATAAGGCCTGCAAATTAATTCTAAAAAAGTCAGTCACACATGAACTGCTTAACCATAGTGACTGTAAATAAATATTCATAAGACGGTAAATGTTGACACTTGTGACCAATCCTTTACCTATCATTATGAAGGCATCTGTCCAATTTCTGTAATACACAAGACATTCCCATCTCTGTCACACTGTACGGAATTCCCACACACGGTATGGATTTTGGGAGGAAAACGTCTGTATCAAGCTTTAATGAAGATTAGATTTGTTTCAAATGGAAAACTCTTTCAAACATATGCTTTCTTTTATTAGTTACGCAAGTATAAATTCAAATGGCAAACTTTGCCAGCGGTCGAAGAAATGGTTTTTATGCAGGGAATATTTCCGATATAATGCAGCCGATTTTGTTTGATGTTGGTGTATTTCGTCATCCAATAGATAGCGACACTTGGTCAGAATTGGAAAACTTCAGTAGAAATATAATGCAGAATTTAAAGTTAAAAAATATGGGTTTCAACTAAGAAAATACACCACAAATACATTCATAGGGTTACTTATAATATCAATGACGGTAAGTATCATCTGGTTCAAATCTTGTGCCTGACTGATGAGAAACGAAGCTAAAATGGCAATAACTATGTCCTTCTGTTGTGTGTCGATCTAGTGGCGAACATGTCAGTGCCAGGTGCAACTCTTTGATGACCGTCTTTGTGCGGATAACAAACCTGCGAAAAACCTAGAGTGGAATCCATCATAGCTCATCATGACTAGCCTGCAAACAGAGGAAACACACACAGTCAGACAGAGTATTTCCTGCCCAGTAATGACACTAGGCTGTACAGGTGTGGATACAGTTTCACACATTTCTTCCACAAACGCACATTGTTGATAAGGATGCACATATGTATGTAATTTTGACTGTGATATTAGTCTCTGGGTCCATCAATTTGAAAAAGAATTACTGGAAATAATTTAACTATCACTCCCCAATTCAGTCGAATCCATGCAACACAGTTTTATTCCATTTTACACGATTTTCACCCACGGGCAACAGATCATCATTTCACTCGTAGCCATGGCCCACCCACAAAAAATACTAAAAACTCCCAATGATTTTCAACATGCATTGGTTTGAATAGAAATGAAAAAATTATACTTGCAAAAATTCAACATGTCGTAAGTTTTAGTAAACACATACAGAACAACAAAATAAACAAATATTTTACTATAACTCACTAAATTTTTATCAACGCAGCATGAAATAGACAAATATAGTGTGCTGATTAAGTAAACATTCTTGTGCAGGAAATAATCTTGTTTCTGTTGTTGTAATACTACATAATCATGTTTAAATGTGCAATGAAATATTTACTTCATCCAATCTTCTGTGTGGTGCTTTACTCTCGAGGTATTCTATAATGTATGATGCATCATGGTCCTCTATTTCTTCTCCGTACATATCCTGCAACAGAAGGGAACCTCAGTTCCTGCCTGGTGCTCAAGATATCAATCATAACAGTGGGTGTACTAAATAAGATAAATTTGATTTTCCTTTCCTTTTGAGAACAATTCTAGATGGTGTAAACCAATGTAAATAAATATCATTATTCTGAAATAGCTTAAGAATCCATTTTAAAAATGACACAAGAGTTGAAAACGTTATCATGAATTTCAATTAAAAAATTACAGCGAGATCAACAAAATGTTGATTCCGCACACGCAACACTAACATAATGCAACAAACGCATTTTCTAACGACAGCTGATAAGGAATTTTGTGAAAAGCTATTACAGAAACGTGCCGATGTTTAATAAAGACCGAACCATCATGAAATTGTCATCTTGGTTAAACATGCCCCTAATTTCTTGATCATACAACTTCTCTTGTGGCTTTCTCAAGAAAGTGAGCACTTTGACACTGCGTACATCTCACCTGTGATTCGCCGTTGTAGTAGCGCAGGGAAGGGTAGGAGCCAATTCCTGCCTGCTGACACAGCCAGTCGTGTTCATCACAGTTCACTGTGCCTGCCTTCACATGGCCCTTCAGTGTCTGCAGACAGGTATCTCATCATGACACAGACATCTCATCACGACAGGTATTTCATCGTGACACAGATATCTCATCGTGATACACATACATCATCATGACAAATATATCGTTATACATGGTGGACACCACTGCACAACAAAGTCATGACACACATACATCACAATGACACACAGATATCACTATGACACACAGATATCACCATGATGCACATAATATGATATCACCTCGACACACATATATCACCATGGCTCAAATATCACTATGAATACACATATCACTATGAATCACACATCATGTGTAGTACACATATCACTATTAGGGACATAGCTAAACATAAATGTGGAAGCACAAATCTATAAATAGAGCATATTAAATATAAACATCAGAAATGGGGGGCAATCCTCCCCCAATAATTTTGGTGGGGGCTGGAGATAGATTTACCACCCCCTCTATTTTGGTAAGGGGGGTTGCAGTCAGAGGTTTTTAGTAAGCTTCAATGCGACTGAAGTTGGAGTTTTAGTTGAGCCTCAATGGTGGTGCAGTAGAAAGGTTTTAGCTACCCTCAGCTTCCCATTATTCATCGTTCCAACGCCAGTGTAACCAACTGCAATTTAGTTAATTTTGAAGACGACATAAAACAAAACTGGGATAATGTAGAAAAAACATGATTCCTACATTGGCAACTGAGCTTGGTTTATGATTTAGGTGCAGAAGAAGTAACCTTATTATTACATGACTTCCATGTCTGATAAAAGGTGGACATGAATCTTCAGTGAAGCTTAACAACTGCTGGATATGTTGATTTCTTGCTCACATTTTTCTGCTACTTCTACGGCACTATCAAACAATGCATCCCACACTTCTGGGTCGGGTCTCTCCTGCTGTAGCTGTGGGACTACAGTGTCTGCCTGCACGAGGACATCCTGTTTGGCCTGCAGTAGAGTGAGGAAGCAAACTATGGTGGACATGCTCACTACATGGTCACTAGTGTTATGATGAAGTCAACTTTTTTGTTGACAACTAACTTATCGCCTTGCCTTCCCAATCGTCTTCCAAATATTCCAGGACAGTGAGTACAACAGTGAATGCAAACTTCAGTGAGTTCAGTAATTTGCACAACTGGCCATTTTTGTCCCACAAAGTGATTGCAGCATAGTTTAGCATAGTTTGTTCATACCAGCTTGTAGATCATCATCTAACTCGGCCTGAAAGACATACAGCCTCTTGGCGGAGTAGTTGAAGAGGAAGGTGATCTACTGGTGGGTGTGCATCATACTTCTCACTAGTGGCCCTTCGCTGGCATGTATAATAGCCAAGTTGACATTGTGCTCTTTGCAGTGACTGGATATGGTGACAGGGATCAGTTGTCTGATTCGTGTTTGCATGCCACGCTGGATCCCATTTTGGTAGCTCCTTCCTGTCACTGAGTGCATATCTTTGCCACCGAAACTCTGTATTCTTCCTGAGTAGCTATACACTTTGTGGCCAATACTTCACTTCGCTGTGTTGGCAGATTCAACAAATCCAAGACATTCTTTGTGGATGCGAGAAGATGCCTCATCCACTGCAGATACTTTCTGTGAACACCTTAAAGAGGATTATCTTATATCTAGTAAATGACACATTTAATTTCAATATTTTATATCCATCTTGATTGACAAATGAATTAATAGTTAGTTAATGTCAGCAGTGGTTTAATTTCCAGTTTTCCAAAGCTAGATTGATCTAGGTAGTTAAGCTACGTGTCATTCTCGAAGCTAACAGGAAGCAGCCCTGTCAATTCACTTTAATCTATGGCGGTCCAAGGTTCTTTGCCCGTGACCACCACTTCACCCACCTGCCCACCAGCAGCTAACCATTCAACAGCAACAACAACTGGATCAACAATTATTTGATAATTATTTTTAAAAATCTAGCCTGACCATTTCCCTTGTCGCTGTGAGGCTACGTCATTGCCACCATTATATAAGAGCTTGTATGAGATCTCTTTACAGATTTCATAGTGGCTGCATGTTTCTGTTAGTTTCATCCCATAGAGGTAATCATTAATAAATTGTTACACGTGAATGATGACACATGCTTTGTCTAGTCACTGGCTTGCCTGCCTGCCGGCTGTTTGCCAGCGGCAGCAGCTTCGTATATAGAGCTGCCTGCTCCTAGTAACTTCACCGTGTTGTCAAAATACTGATACATTGTTAGTGAAGACATTCTTTGCCAAGGGGTACAACGTACGGCTAGCTACGCCCCTGACTATGAATACACATGTCACTTTGAATACACATATCACTATGGATACACATATCACTATGACTACACATACATCACTAAGACACATTGCAAACAAATCACCACGACACACTGCTGACAGATAGGACATAATACAGACAGAAAGCTGCAAGAAATTCAAGAAGCCAAATGTCACTTGCATGCAATGACAGCATCTCAGTGTCAAACAAATTTGTACCAACATAATAAGACACGTCCAATTAAGAAATTGCACAGAGCACATTCGTGCAGTGAGTGGCAAAATCAACGGTACCATTGCAATTCTCTCGAATTCTGGAGCAAACTCCTGGCAGTGTCCACACCACGGGGCGTAGAAATCAATGATCCAGGGTGTGTCGCTGTGAAGCACATCTTCCTGGAAGGATTCCCACGTCAGCTTCGTTGTGTGGCTCGGCAGAAACTCAAACGTCCATGATCGAATTGACGGCGCATTGCGGAACCAGTTGTTGTAGACACTGTGTGGACGATTGATGCAACAACATAGTTTGGCCGACAGTGATTAACACTGCTTACAAGCAAGCTAACTCAGTCAAGATAAATAATAATACAGTAATACAGTAACTTCTGTGCCTAAATCCTCAGAAACAAAATATAGTCAAATTAACAGTCACGTCAACAAGTCTTAGTAACTTAGCATGATTTGTTTTTCTCTATCTGAACTTGAAATGCTGTTTTGAAGATTTGTTCCACATAACATGACTAACTTGTTTAACATGATTAATTTTCATCACAATGGACATCACACAAACTATAAATTTAATGCTAAAAAGATGAAAGAACAACTCCAGTAAAACATTTTCTACTTTTTAAATACGTCTAACCAATAAACAAACTGTTTACAAAACCACAATTTGTATGTACAGTATTACAATCCGTTGTAATAGTCATGCATTTTCTAAATTTAGATTGTTATGTAATACATACAGCTTCATATAGCAAGTCGATCCAATGACTTATTGTAAATCAACACATTCATAAATTCTGGTATATTTCAGACATTTGTATTACACACATTTTCTGCAATAGTAAAGAAATAACGTCATAGTTTATCCAATGATATCTAATAGGAGTGAGGTACAGATAAATGAACAGCTTTGGGACTCTCAATAAGCCATGGCTTCCTTGTTCATTTTCCATTTTGGGTTTATTAATTTGGATGCCAGTCTTGTTGTATCTTAAACTTACTGGAACTTGTTGGCATCCCCAGAAGGGTAAAGTCGTATAGTGGGGTAGGACCGGACCCCCAAAGTCTGGCAGTGGGCCTTATGCTTCTGACAGTCCACCTGACCTACATGAACGTGGGGCATGTCTTGGAACATCTGGAAACACAAAAACAAATTGTTTACATGACATTGTTAATGATGTATTCACCACAGTTGTTACCTGTGGGATTAAACAAGGAGAAACCTGTACGCAAGAGTCTTTCTGCTACTTATTTCTATACAAACAACTCACCTGGGGTCTATATGGCACGTTTAACAGCAGAGTTCCACTTGATAGTCACAAAAATATCACATGAAATAAAATGAATGGTTACTAACATGAAAAGCTGTTATTAATACTGCAATAAGGGGAATTTGCTACATGCTTAATCCACTTACAATACCGTATTATCCCCAATAGATGTGCAGTGCACGAGTGCAAGGGCTTGGGTGCGCATCTATTAAATTATCTTAAAGTTATAAGTAGCACAAGTTATAAGGGGTGGGCAAACGCACAAACGTCACACACATGCAACTCCTAGGTAGACAACATGTAGCCAAGACAGATTCAGCAAACCTACCAAAACATCCAGCACTCGATCGACAGAACATGGTACACGACAGGAAGAGTGGGTAGAGACAGACTGCTTTGATTATTCGAGCGATGCAAAACAGACAATCATCACGCTAGCCAGACAACATTGGATAAATACCACAATGCAGGAAATCTTATGTGCTGAATCGGCACTAAAATAATTCAAAACCATGTGCTTTGCCAACGTCTGGGCAGGGATGCAACGGATCAACACCAACATACTTCGAGCGCTGCACTAAGTCTAAGGGAGCAATTTCCAGAGACGTTAAATCGGACATCCAGGCGCTCTTCCTTCTTCTGATCCATCCTTGTGGCTATGTATGGTTACATTATTATGAATTTCACGTTTTTTACCATTCCTCTGCATTGTTAGATCGACCGACTTTGGGAATAAAACAAAACTGACAGAAACGTAGTGCCATATTAAGAATAATGTACAAATAAATGTTATCTAGAATGTATCTGCAAGGTGGCGCTAGTGGGGGTATACCGTATTTGTTATTATTAAAGCGCACGCTCACACTTGAAAATATGTTTTCGTGCATGGTTTTACTTCTGTAAAAAGGGGTGTGCGTCTATTAGGCAGTGCGCGTCTATAGGGAACAACATGGTAACATGTTCTTAGGTGCTTTACAACAACAAAATGCAGAAATTAAATATATATTAAGTAAAACAGTAAGTAATGTAAAATAGATGAATTATTTAAAACAACTAATTACTCTATACAAAAAGCATAAAACATTATAATTATACTGGTCATCTATATATATATATATATATATATATATAAGTAAAACATTAATTGTTAATATATTGTGGGCATTAAATCAGGCTAGCCAGACGACATGGAAAGTGATACATTCACGTCATTAATTGTACCCTAGTATAAAACATGTCCTTAAATGTGCCGAGTCTTGCCTTATTAAAAATTCTCAATTCCATAGTATGGCCACCTATTGTAGATAACATTGATAAGTCACAATACTTTAGCCAGTTTCCTCCATTCGGGTGCTAGCTGCTGGCAGGGTCCACACCAAGGCGCAAAGAAGTCGACTAGCCACGTGTCACCTGGCGCCCTCTTCAGGACCATCTCGTCAAAGTTGTCGTCCGTGAGCGTTATCACAGGCGGATTTTGTATATCCTAATGGGAAGAGAATAGGATGAAAACTGGTGTGCTATTAGAACATCACGCATGTTGTACAGCATGTGTGTTTTGTTACTCATATCAAATGATAACAGTTACACACATCAGAAACAAGGATGTAAGGTATACGATTTAACAGAATGACATTTTCATCATCTTAGTTATTCTGGTATGTCTGTGCCAATGAGTGATTGAGACCTGGGGTTTATACGGAAAGCACAATGTCAAATTCAAGAACACTGAAGAACATTTTGGGGGTAATGTACCAGTACTTAAAAAAAACACTGTCAGCAGCATTATACGGTTACTTCAGCAAATGTTCAAAATTTGATGTCAAATATATTTCGACTAGACATAAATCACACGGTGTCACTTTTTAAATTTCATAATTGATTTATTTAAACAAATCAACTTGGTGACATGTATGTGTGCACGTGTGTACATGTATACAATGAATAACACGTACATATGTGCATACCTACATTCACTCGCACACACGCACACACACTGTGATATTCAATACATTCTTCACATGTCGCGTCATACCTCAATGAATGAAAGCAGGCTGTGTACGTTGTGCTGGCCATGGAATTGGTGTGGCACGGTCGCATTGTACAGTATCGTTGTCGGGTACGAATGAATGTTGAACTGCAAACAAAAAGGCAAGCAATTACTATCTAAAGTTCAGTGTCAATACAAAAGACTGACGGTGTAACAAGTACACCAGGTATGACAATTTGATCTGGTGGTAGAACAGAGGACATCGTTTATAAAATTGAAATCACCTCTCAGAGCATAAACCCCAGACGGCAAGTGAACAAGGAATCTTTTGTCTTATCTTCAAATGCAACATTTTGGTATCAATATGCTATCCGCCTTTCCAAGGTGTTTGCAAATTTTGTTTTTTAAACACATATACTCGCAGCTAACATTTACACAATCAGCAGTTAATTTGTTCCGTTAATTTATATTTACAGTCGTCTGTGAGAATGTTACTTTGTACCCTCTTGGTCCTTGAGTAGAAAACATGTATAAACTGTGCAAGATGTTGCACTCAGTGTGTTTCACACACCTGTTGACAAAGGTTTCTGTGGATGGTGCAGTCAACGGTGCCAAATTCAACCTTTCCTGCCATGCGCCGTGAAGCCTTGCGGAAGGTTGGCAACAGCCGCATACATGGCGGACACCACTGCAAGACAATGTCTGGCTGTTAGTGTGTCTGGTGTAACTATACGTCTTAGACACATTTGAATAAAAATTGTCTTAACAGAAAACACTCTTCTCATTCCACTAATGATAAGTATATATTCATTGCACGTGTGTGTGTGTGCGTGTGTGCGTGCGTGCGTGCGTGCGTGCGTGCGTGCGTGCGTGCGTGCATGCTTGTTTGTTACATACCCACATTATCAACCAACGTACCTGATATCAAGTATATAAAGGTACTTAATGTTACAATGTGATCGAGTTAATATGCATTTGATACTTTCTTTTTAATAATAGTTGTTAAATATAAATATAACACTAATTACAAAATAAAATAAACTCTACGTCATGCAAAGAAATTCTACTAATGATAATATCTGATTTTCACAAATGAATATATAATGACCATCTAACTATAAACCGTTTGGTGTTATCATACAGAAAATGTTTGGTGACTAAACAAATATATACAAATATACTTACCGGGGCAAAGAAGTCCACAAACCAGGGTTTGCCACTTTGGGTGACAGGATGGGGGAAATCTTTGGGCCCAAGAACACGGGCTGGAGTTTGAGCGCTTTCCTTTGCAAAAGCAACGAGATCATGTGCTGTGTGACGCCCTATCAAACGACAGAAAGAGGGACTGAATCACACCGATAATATGATGCTAATGCACTGGCACATTTGTGTTTATTTTTACATGTCTATATTAAATTGATCAAATGTTTTTCATAATTAATAACAGTATTTGTTGAAGTTGAAAATATTAAACTGCACTGTTAAAATGACATTGCTAACATAACCTTTGTATGACATAACAAAAATATGTAGAAATCTTTTTACAAGACAATTCTCCCATCAACTAAATAAAAAAATTACAAGAACAATATGCAATAACCCAGTTTTAACGATATTTAGTGGATTGGGCTTATATGTACTACAGGTGTAAGGAAATGTGGCAGAAAGGTTACGTGAAATTGTTACAAATGTGACGATATGAAGTCACATCACGTTTCCAATACATGTGTCACTTACCATAATGGATGTCATGACCACCGCCTGGCTTAAACATAGCAAATGTTGGCATCTTCTGTATGTACAGTTCGTCGCATTCTGCTTTCTGTGTGCGACAGTCTACCCGACCCACCTACACATGACAGAGAATACCACACCTATATGGAATCTGTTCTGCCTGAATGAGACGAGTGCGTAATATTATTTTTAAAAACGGTTTGTCCATGTGGAATTCGAATTTCCCTTATGAGATGAAGATTAAAGATTTTTCCTGTGTGTGGGCCCTAAAGCAGAGGAACCTTGTTGTGTGAGCAGAATGTGAACAAGTTATCGGATGGTACAATGAAAGTACTATTGCATTCCAAATAAGTGTACAGGTCGGAATAACAGTATAGGGTGGACATGCCTCGGAATTTTAATAAGAATATAGGTCGGAATAACATAGTATAGGGCAAAAATTTCTTGTAATTATAATAAGAGTATAGGGCGGAAATTTCTTGTAATTATAATAAGAGTACAGGGCGAAATAAGAGTATAGGGCGGAAGAAATTTCTTGGAATTATAATAAAAGTACACCTTGGAATAATAGTGTAAGCCAGTAATAATGTGGAATTAAGTTGCAATGTGTATATTTATAATTCTAATTGGTGTCTTTTTGATAATGCAACAACATAATTATATGCAAACAGGTGATGCCTACATCAAACAAACAATAATATTGTATATTAAGTCAAACATTGAAACAAAACTCCACACAAAATGCTCCATTTAGTAGTTTAACACTAACTGATATCTGTTGAAAACAGCAAATGAAATATATCTATAACTGTTAGTATTACATTAATAGAAACAATGTCAAATTGTGCGGGATACTCTTTAACATAATGTAGTTAATTCCGCCAAGTCTGCCACCCCGACATACATAAATGGAGTGACCCACTATGGCTTGTTTACCACGTAGCTCTGCCGCATAGCATCGAGGTCACTACTGCAGTAAGGGTTGTCTGGTGGCGTCGCGCCACGTGAATTGGTCGCGTCGCTAGACTGCGAGATTCGCAATTTACTAGCCATAATACTAATGTCCTGACCACAACATGATCCCAATAAACATAACAAACCTTTATATTTTACACACAGGTTCCCTAAGTACTCCTTTTGTGCATACGTGTAGTTTTTCAATTTGTTAGTGAAAAGATCGTTATCGGCCAGATTGGCGTGGTGACAGGCGTAAACAGCATTGCCGTAAGAACGAAGAGCACCACGCGTTCGGCTTCGTCGATTCGCCGGCAAGAATATAATTTATATACAGTATATATATATATTTCTCAGAACATTGTATCAGTGATGCAAATAAAACATGTATTGCCTAATAAAAACCGTATAAGGTGGAACCAACAACAGTAAATAACGTTGACCCAAATAAAAAACATTTAGGGTGGAACTGCCAACATTAAATAAGCGTACAGACCGTAGAGACTGGCATTTTTTGTCCAAATAAATAGCCGTACATATACACTTATTTGGAATGCAATAGTAATCTATATTGATTTTATTCAATTATAAATTGAGGGATCAACAAACTGATATCACATGTGACAATATCAATATTATCACAAATACAATTATACCTGTCAGGAGATGGCACCAAAATACAGAAATAACATCAGCATTAAAATACAACAGCACCGTTTAAAGTGGATATAAAGATTTTGAAAAATTGCAAATTGAAAGCATCAACACACAATAAAACCAAGCAGCTAAATGATGCCAGAACAACATAGATACATTAATGTATTTTTTCACTAGCCAGGTTTTTGTACAAAATATATTCAATTTTCTAGGTTGTAATCTGTCAATCTATAATATTCACAGTGGTCGTTTACAATATGTGTACAAGTAATTGTATGCTGTGAATTGTGATTATTATCTAATTATACATGTATTTGTTCAGTGTTAAACATGTACATACAACATTAACGTGACTGTATTCCTCGACTACAGACTCACATTCATGCCGGAGAGCAAGGCTGGCAACTTGCGCAGTTCCAAGTCATGGACGTCACCGTCAACAAAATGTATGAGCCACGCCGAGTCCTTGTTCACCTTCAGCTTGTTTTGTGCTGTCTGCAACACATGCAATGTCTCATGGTTAGTCAAATTTCTAAGTACATGTAACAATGTTTGATTTTTTATTTAAAAATTGTTTCAGTGCAAAAAAAAGAAATAGGTCACATGTTTGGTGACCTGTGGCGTATTGCCCCCACCTATGGGGTTATAGTTTTACCATTAGTATAGTCAGCAGCAGGTAGTCTGGTATTCAGTGTGGCAATTTGCAAAGGCACTTGTTAGTTAAATCAGTTGTACATGTTTTTCCCAATTTGTTCTAGGAATATCGCTGCTGCTGCATTATATGTGGAAATGTGGGCTCTCTAGCAGCCTGATGTTCAGGAGACTAGCATGGGCTCAGTCACAGGCCTGGCATTGGGTTGTAGAGTCCACATTTTGTTCACTTAAACCGTCACAGTGTGCCAAAAAGGGCTTACACACTGGACCACCCTAATAAACGTCATCCATTTGGCCTTTTCATATCTACATTGGTCTCTGTGTTGTTTCTTGCATAAATGATGGTATGCACATCAGGCACAGCCGATTTGCATACTGGACTTTGTGCAAGATAACGGCACAGAGGCTGCTGATTGGCTAATTTCTCCGCCCAATCAGCGCGCACAGGGCCGCGACCCTGTGCCGTTTTTGGTCTAATCCACACTCCATCTTGCGAAAGCATACAGGACCAGACGTTTTGCCAATTTCGACCCATCCTCCTCCCAACTCTCCGTCCAAATGTAATGTATAGTTTGCTTGTACATCGTTAGTGGAAAGCGGTTGTATGGCCCGATGCTTTCCCCAATTTTATAGATGAATGTGAGCATAGGGTTTGCACCGGATGTGTTCACGGGGTTTTACTGCAAGGGACCGCATGCTTCTTTCCACTTTCGATTTAGGATCAACATATTGTATCTATCAGAGTGAAGTGTGGCGTATTGCCCCCACCTATGGGGTTATAGTTTTACCATTAGTATAGTCAGCAGCAGGTAGTCTGGTATTCAGTGTGGCAATTTGCAAAGGCACTTGTTAGTTAAATCAGTTGTACCTGTTTTTCCCATTTGTTCTAGGAATATCGCTGCTGCTGCGTTATATGTGGAAATGTGGGCTCTCTAGCAGCCTGATGTTCAGGAGACTAGCATGGGCTCAGTCACAGGCCTGGCATTGGGTTGTAAAGCCACATTTCGTTCACTTAAACCGTCACAGTGTGCCAAAAAGGGCTTACACACTGGACCCCCCTAATAAACGTCATCCATTTGGCCTTTTCATATCTACATTGGTCTCTGTGTTGTTTCTTGCATAAAAAGAAATTTCTGTACATGCTAGCCACTAACATCGTTAAATCGACACAGTAAATGTGTAGAGGATTTACAACGATAACACACATAGTATAAATATTTTTAATTACTGAATGTTGTAGTTCTCTGAAAAGCCAATTTATACGCAAATGGCTATAGTTGAGGTGGGGGATTTATTTACATTTGAGGCCATCAGGTTTTGGGGAGGCAAGAACCCTATACAGAGGGCCTTTGTTCAGAAGATTACTGCAAGTTCACTGGCACCATGCCAAGATTTCTAGAGACCCCTAGATTTTAGAAATTATATAATCAAGGGACAGTGTCTGTCCCAAGGCTACAGATTTAGCTGTATATAAGGAGGGCTTTAATGAAGATCAGGGCTGGCTGATGGAGGATGCAGCCAGACACTTAGAGGGAGCTCAAAGGTGCATGCTGGAGCTGTGTGTAACACAGGCCAGACTACTGGGGCACACTGCCGGAGGAACCTTTCTCGTGAAAGCACTGTCACTGAGCGCCCTGTGAAAAGTACTAAAAGACTATTGCAGTTCACCCGTGAAAACCAGACTCGGTGAGCAGAAATGCCAACTTGCAACCATATATCAGAGTAATGATCTCGTGGGTTTGTTATTACGATGAACGCTGAAGACGGTCACGGTAAACACTGAAGGCATGGTAGGGTATGGGAAGGGTATTTCTCTTGCCTATCGGAGTGGTCTGGGGTGAACGCTTGGAGCTTGAACATCAATTTGAGTTGCCCAAAAGATGTTTCTCCAAAATGAAGAATTCATGCTGAATGACCAACATACTTTTTACTGTTCATTCCATGACCAAACATGTGCTTAGCAATCACTATCAAGAATGCTCAATAAATAATTACTAATATACATCATGAATGTATATACACAACATGCAAGCTGCATTATTCTTTACACACAGCTAAAACCATTGGCCTTACAAGGGAATCAAAAATTATTGACTGAATGTCAACTCGAAGCTCTAACTTCGCAGCTTTTCAGAATGAAGACATTGTTGCCTTATCTGCTTATATTGCATAACCCATGGCACTGCTTTTGGCTACCGTTGCCCGTTGACCCTGGTAGCCTTTGTTCATTCTGGCAGGGGAGTACTTCCTGCCCATCAGCATACTTTGCACAACAATTGCCCATGGTCCCTTTCTATGATGCAGGGCTTCCTGTTCTTTCAAACTGATCTTCCATGACCAATCACTTTTTAATGGATATGGGTGTCACTGTGTGTTAGTGATTAGCATTTTCATGTCACTCCATCTTTTGTTGACCAGCTGTGGGTTGCCATCAATAGTCTGGCATCAGTTCATTCTCTATTAAAATGCCTTGAATTTGGTATCTGTCATTGTGTATGGACCCAGCTAAGTACCTGCCAATGTCCAAAGCTCAACATTTCTTTGTTCTTTAACCAGATTGCAAACTGACACCTGATAATATGAGACAATACTAGTACAGGCTATATGGCTTCATCACCATACTTCTTTAGAAGACCCCAACAGCAGTATTTTGCACTGTCCTTTGTGAGAGTGACAATGACATTTATTTAATAACTGAATATTTTACTCTTTCATATCATGGATTTCCTGACATACACAAACACAAAGATTAGGCCTGGACTGGTAACCAATATTTGCTCTCGACATTGATTATTTTTCCAACTGGAGTAGATTTAATTATAGGAACTAACAAATGTTAATCTCAGGTATGGACTTATTCCCGTTTTATGCTATATTCCCGGATATTACTGGTAAATACCGGTAATACCGGTATATACCGGGTATTTCCTGCTGCCGTGTCTAAAACCAGTTTTTCCCAGCAACATGCCAACCCTACACGTTGACAGAAGTGCTGAAGATGGGTCTGAATTTGGTTTTATTCTTTGTCACAACACTAAACTCTTTTGCTGTCGGTATTGGAATACATTTTTTTAAGGATTCCAAACATAGCTTCTGCCAACATGTTGTACATGAGCTGGTCATTCTCATCTTTCTGCACAGACAGGTGGTACCAGAACTGGTCAACCCATTCAGAATGTGCCTCTATGCAGTCATCAACCTGATAATTGAGCAACTGGCCGTCCAATGCATCCAGGCAGTCGGCGTTGTCAGCAGACACAGAAAGCGGTCATAAAATAACGTACATTGGCAGTGTATTCTTTCTTGAACCGTTGATCCACTGTTTTTGTCATTTTACACTTGTGTACAGGGCCTGTAGATGACCTTTTCCCAAAGATGACACAGCATTTTTGCATCAGATTACACAGCCAAAACAATGCTCACGCATGGGAACAACAGTGGCAACGCATCGATCACGAACCCAACGTGCGGGGATTCAAATTCTCAAAACATATTCCTGCGCACACTCGACAATTTATGCAACTATGGCTGAATGAGATAATTATTAGCGTAATTTCTTCAATTACAATTCTTGAAGAATTAATAAAAGATTTTTTTCAGCCGAGATACCAGTAATTCGACTTCGTTTTGTTGCAAAGGATAAAACCAACGTGAATTACTGCGGTATGGTGTTTTGCCGTTTTTGATATCATGCTCTCTTGCGGGTTCAGCTAACCCTTGTGGCTAAATCCACCATGTGGCACCACTGTTATCGGAGCCCTGCCCACAGTGCGTAATACCGTAGTTATGGGCTAAATTAAACTTACAGTTTTTGCACCAAAAAGCACGGGGAGCGTAATGATTACACATCTTAATAGCATAGTAGGGGGAACAATATAATAATGATTACGCCTAAACTGTAATGGTTAGCATCTCTGGATGAGTAACTCAGTTGCTGTATATAAGCTGCCGCCGTCTGAATTTATAATTCTGACATTTATAATTTGGTTGCTGTATATAATCCGTGGCCGTCTGAACCTATTGTACCGACATTTATAACTGGGTACTATTTAGCAGACATAGCCATATGTTGTGCATTAGATTTTGTATTGGTAGGGTTTTCCGCATATAATAACAGCTCGCTGCAAATGCTACAAACGTTTACCATGCATGCATGAAAGGCTGCAGTGTGACCCACATGCTCATACAGGAATGTTTGTGGTGGATTTATGTAATTCAGTACTATCACAGTACAAAAACTGGCTGTACTTGGGCTAAAAGAACATAAATATCTGGAAACACATGAACTGGCCTTTTTGAACACTCTACACTTGTAAGTTCCTTTTAGAATAAAAACAACTTTCTACAGTTTCTCTTCCATAACTCAAGTTAATTACCACACATCACACAAATGTGCCACAAAAACACATAGCCAGTTCATCAATGGCAGTCGGTCAACACAATTTTATTTATGTTAATTTATTTACTAAACAATATCATATGATCTTGTGATTGGAGGGGAAGAAATTGGAAAATCGACAACAGAAAACGTGACAAGCGTGAAGGTGACAGGGAAGAAAGTGACTGTAGAGAAGGAGGGAGGGAAGATGGAACGGGAGAGGAGAGAGGAAAATGAGACGGGACGAAAGAAGAAGGGACGAAGGGAAGTGAGAGCAAATGTGATAGAAGAGAAGTCGATAAAAGGGACGCTGACAGGAGGAAAGGTGACAAGAGAAAAAGCGACAGGAAAGAATGGATCGGAAGAGAATGTGACAGGAGAGAAGACGGCAGGGGGGAAAGACAACAACCAGACAGATGCAAACCGAAGAAGGAGCTATTCTAAGGCAGTGATTGAGGGGGCAATGAGGAAAGAGAGGGTGTTTATGGGTGACTCCATTATGAGAAAGACGGACAAGACACTGAGCGAGGGGAAGGACATCGTTGTTTGTTTACCGGGGGCTAGGATTGAACATGTAACTGACAGGGTAGAGAAGGTATTGGGACATGGCAAGGGGGGGTCTATACTGGTACATGTAGGAACAAATAATGCAGACAGGGAGGGAACAACTGCGATAGTACAGAAGTATAGACAGTTAGTGAGGAAGCTAAAGAAGACGAGAGTCGAACAGGTTATTTTGTCAGGAATTTTGCCAGTAATGGGAGGAAGGGGGGCAACGTATAGAAACTGCAAGAGGATGGCGATCAATGCACTAGCTGAGCAGATGTGTGAAGAAGAGGGGGTGGGATTCACAGATTTATGGGGATACTTTGTTGGGAGGGAAGATATGTACATGAGAGATGGCCTCCATCTTAGTGGAAAGGGGGCAGCAGTTTTCTCAGAGAATCTGCTGCAATCTGTTGACAGTGGGACAGGTTGCATCTATTTAAACTAGATTCACAGGGGGGACTCACAGAAAAGGCTGAAAATGGAGGCATAGATAAAGACAGCACAAATAAATCAACAAATAACAGTCTGGAAAACTCTTCTGAAGCTGGATATAAATGTGTTTGTTTAAATGCAAGGAGTATAGTAAACAAAAGAAATGAACTAAACATTATGGTAGAAGATATTGACCCTCATATAATAGGTATAACCGAATCCTGGACCACCACCGATATATCAGATGCTGAATTGGGACTGACAGGATGTGTAATGTTTAGAAAAGATAGAATAGGAAGAAAGGGAGGTGGAGTTATTTTATATATTAAAGAATCTATTCAGGCTTATGAAATAAAATTAGAAAGAGAAGCAGATTGTGAAGAAGCTGTTTGGTGTAACATAGTTACAGGAAACTCAACGTTAACAGTTGGGTTAGTTTATCGAAGTCCAAACATAAGCATAGAAGAGAATGAAAAAATACAAAACGCTATAAGGGAAGTAAGCAAACGGGACTGTATTATTATGGGGGATTTTAACCATGGGCATATACAATGGAAATCTCTACAGAGTATGGGGAGAGAGGACCACAAGTTTTGAGTTTTAGTTCAAGATACATTCCTTTCTCAACATGTGCTAGAACCAACCAGGGGTGAGAATGTGTTAGACATAGTTTTGTCCTCACAGAATGAATTAGTTGACAATGTCAAGATATGTGAGCCACTAGGGAGTAGCGATCACAACCAGATACATTTTACCATCAAAGTAAAATCAGAAAGGAATAGCAAAAAGCAGTATAGGAGAAATTTCCACAAAGGAAGGTATAAGGACATGAGGAAATATTTAGCAAAGATAGACTGGAATAAGACACTGAAAAATAAGACGGCAACAGAATGCTGGAATATATTAAAGAGTGAAATTAAGTGCATAATCGATAAATTTGTACCCTTCAAAAAACAAGGAAAACGGAAAAAGAAACACTTATCGAAAGAAGCCATTAGAAAAATTAAGTATAAACAAATGATGTGGAAGTCATATAGATGTACTGGAAATGATGAAGACTACAACAATTATAAAGAAGCACTTAATCAAGCTACAGCTGAAATTAGAAATTCAAAGAGAAGCTATGAACAACAATTAGCTAGTAATATAAAACATGACAGCAAGAGTTTTTATGCGTATGTTCGAAGCAAACAGAAAGTTCAAGATAAGGTCGGTCCTCTAGAAGATAGTGCTGGAAATATAATATCAGAGGGATTCATAATGGCAGAAGACCTGAATGAGTACTTTAGTTCAGTGTTTACCAAGGAAGATATCAGTTCACTGCCAATACCAGAGGCTAAGTTCAAGGGGGCAGATTCAGACTATTTAGGACAATTAATTGTAACCCCGGAAATGGTAGCTAAGAAAATAAGGGCTATGAAGGATAATAAATCACCTGGAGTGGATGGTATTCCACCCAAACTACTATTGGAAATTGTAGAACAAATTAGCATACCACCTGCAACAGTTTTCAACTTGTCATTAGAAGAGGGAGTGGTTCCTTTAGAATGGAAAGAAGCAAACATTATACCGTTATTAAAAAAAGGTTCGAGAAACAAGTCAGAGAACTATAGACCAGTGAGTTTAACATCAGTGATTTGTAAATTATTAGAAAGACTAATTAAAGATCACATGGTGGATTTTCTTGTTAAACAAAACTTGATAAACCCATTTCAACATGGTTTTTTTAAAGCGAGGTCATGCTTAACAAATATGTTATGTTTTTTGGAAGACATCACTAAGTGGGTAGATGAGGGATCACCAGTAGATATCGTCTACTTAGATTTTCAAAAAGCTTTTGACAAAGTACCACATCAAAGATTACTGCTTAAACTAAAGGCCCATGGCATAGGAAATGGTATAATAAACTGGATAGAACAATGGCTGATTGACAGAAGACAACGTGTAGTAGTTGATGGGGAGGCTTCAAACTGGAAATCGGTATTGAGTGGGGTACCACAGGGATCAGTATTAGGTCCTATATTATTCTTAATATACATCAACGATTTGGATGATGAAATAACAAGCAAGGTGTTGAAATTTGCGGATGATACAAAAGTGTTTAGAAGGATTAAAAGTGATGGAGATAGACAGCATTTACAAGATGATTTTGACAGGTTGATCAAATGGTCTGAAAAGTGGCAAATGATGTTCAATTTTGGGAAATGTAAATGCCTCCACATAGGACATGGGAACGAAGAGGTAGAATATACAATGGGGGGTACTGTACTAAGTACTACTGTAAAAGAAAAGGAATTAGGGTTAACCGTTAGTGCTGATATGAAGATTTCAGAGCAGTGCGGAATTGCAGCTTCAAAGGAAAATCAAATCCTTGGATTAATTAGGCGAAACATAACGTATAAGGAAAAAGAGCTAATAATACCGCTGTACAAAACAATAGTTAGGCCTCATTTAGAATATTGTATTCAAGCGTGGAGGCCATATCGCAGGAAGGACATAGATATGCTAGAAAGAGTGCAGAGGAGAGCAACTAAAATGATACCAAATCTGAGGGATCTTAGTTATGAAATACGCCTAAAAAAATGCGGTTTAACAACACTAGAGACCAGGAGATTGAGAGGAGATCAGATAGAAGTGTTTTAAATATTGAAGGGTTATGAAAATATTGATAGAAATATGTTTTTCTCAGTTAAGAAAGATAGAAGGACTAGAGGACATGATCTTGCATTAGCAAAGGAGCAGAGTAGATTGGATATAAGAAAGTTTTCATTTTCACAAAGGACTGTAAATGAATGGAACAGATTACCTGCTGATGGTGTGGGTGCTAGTAGCGTGAATATGTTTAAAAATAAAATTGACACATACCTCAGACGGGCGGGATACACATAGATAAAAAGGTCGGACTCTCGATAAGCCAAGGGCTTCCTTGTCCACCTGCTACCTAGAGTTAATTCTCTGGGTGGCAATCTTGTTAAATCTGACATGTCAACATGTGCGTGATCAACAACCACTTACCTGGAAGTCTCCTCTACTAAGAATGGTCACATCAGGAAGTTGCTGCAGCACTTTGAAGGCGATCTCTTTCACGTCAAGAGTCACAATTTCCTGAATGAAGTAAAACAGTATCTTGCAATTTAAACATAACAAATTGTTTACCCTATTTTAACAAACTGTCTCATAAAAGTCATATTACATTTATTCTCCTCTGACGGACACTGATCATGATTATGCCTATCAATCCTCAGAATCCCTATGGTCAAGCTTCATAGGTTTATTATTTGTTACCGGTGCAGATTGTGTACTTCAAAATCATCAGAGATCCTGCCTTCTTTAAAGTGGCACCTGTATTTTGGAACAATCTCGCTCAGTCAGTGTAATACCAATTGATCTTTTAAAACTGCACTGAAGATCTACCTCTTAAAAAATTCTGTGCAATAATTAATTGTGCCTGTAGAACTGTGTTGTAAAAACACCACAAACAGAAAACTGACATATTGCTTAACAAAACTTACTTATTATTATTATATGCTATTAACTTACAAGGCCATTGTCCTTGTTCGTCTGTCCTTTATTGTAGAAGTAGGTGCCATGTGTTCGGCCCAACTCTTTACACAGCTTCTTCGACCTATCACAGTCAATTGTTGCCACGTTGACGAGTTCATTCTGAAAGTACAGCCTCCAGTCAGGCTCATTCCTGTCACCTTCAGGTGCCAATGTCTGACCAAACACTACTTTACATTCTGAAAGTACAGCCTCCAGTCAGGCTCATTCCTGTCACCTTCAGGTGCCAATGTCTGACCAAACACTACTTTACATTCTGAAAGTACAGCCTCCAGTCAGGCTCATTCCTGTCACCTTCAGGTGCCAATGTCTGACCAAACACTACTTTACATTCTGAAAGTACAGCCTCCAGTCAGGCTCATTCCTGTCACCTTCAGGTGCCAATGTCTGACCAAACACTACTTTACATTCTGAAAGTACACCCTCCAGTCAGGCTCATTCCTGTCACCTTCAGGTGCCAATGTCTGACCAAACACTACTTTACATTCTGAAAGTACACCCTCCAGTCAGGCTCATTCCTGTCACCTTCAGGTGCCAATGTCTGACCAAACACTACTTTACATTCTGAAAGTACAGCCTCCAGTCAGGCTCATTCCTGTCACCTTCAGGTGCCAATGTCTGACCAAACACTTTACATTCTGAAAGTACAGCCTCCAGTCAGGCTCATTCCTGTCACCTTCAGGTGCCAATGTCTGACCAAACACTACTTTACATTCTGAAAGTACAGCCTCCAGTCAGGCTCATTCCTGTCACCTTCAGGTGCCAATGTCTGACCAAACACTACTTTACATTCTGAAAGTACAGCCTCCAGTCAGGCTCATTCCTGTCACCTTCAGGTGCCAATGTCTGACCAAACACTACTTTACATTCTGAAAGTACACCCTCCAGTCAGGCTCATTCCTGTCACCTTCAGGTGCCAATGTCTGACCAAACACTACTTTACATTCTGAAAGTACACCCTCCAGTCAGGCTCATTCCTGTCACCTTCAGGTGCCAATGTCTGACCAAACACTACTTTACATTCTGAAAGTACACCCTCCAGTCAGGCTCATTCCTGTCACCTTCAGGTGCCAATGTCTGACCAAACACTACTTTACATTCTGAAAGTACACCCTCCAGTCAGGCTCATTCCTGTCACCTTCAGGTGCCAATGTCTGACCAAACACTACTTTACATTCTGAAAGTACAGCATCCAGTCAGGCTATTTTCCTGTCACCTTCAGGTGCCAATGTCTGACCAAACACTACTTTACATTCTGAAAGTACACCCTCCAGTCAGGCTCATTCCTGTCACCTTCAGGTGCCAATGTCTGACCAAACACTACATTACATTCTGAAAGTACACCCTCCAGTCAGGCTCATTCCTGTCACCTTCAGGTGCCAATGTCTGACCAAACACTAGCTTACATTCTGAAAGTACACCCTCCAGTCAGGCTCATTCCTGTCACCTTCAGGTGCCAATGTCTGACCAAACACTAGTTTACGTTCTGAGCTTCTGTGAAATTTATATACAATCACATTTACTGTTTTAGCACTGCCAAATAAATGCCATGTTCACCAAAGTTAGAAAGGGTAATAATAAATAATAAGTTGCATTACATTAAAAATAAAAACTGTGAAACATTAATCAACATGCAGCCGTCTCCATCTTTTTCGAAAAAAACATGCACAATCAAAATACAGTGATTTGCTAGATTCTTTAAGCAAACATATTGATGACGATGGCAGATTCTTCGCTTGCAAAGATCAGTATTAGTAGAACATATTCTAGGTTTTTCTAAAATGTCTAGTACATCAACTCCATCTATGAACATGATCTAACTTATCATTGCCAGGACTGTTTTCGGTAGCTGCTGGTACATTCAAGTGACAATAGTTTTTGTACAACTTTACACCAGTTGCTAGACTAACATTAACCAACCTGGAGCCTTTTCACCTACCCGGTAGTATCAATAAAATTACTTCTGAATTATGACCAGATAACATGAATTACAAAAAGTTAATGACTAGTCCAAATTACATTTATTAATGTAAATATAAATATTGTTACAATACTAATATGTATAATTTGTTTATGAAAAAAAGGATATGGTTTTCTAATTTATCTATAAAATGGAGTGGCCATAATTTGATGAGCTAATTGACTGTGAGACCAGAGACAGAGGGTCTACCCAGGTACTCACCAACATGGCTGCAAGCTTGGTGGCTGACAACTGCTCAAGACATTCTGTCGACAAACAACTAGATTATTGTTTGCTTGGTGATGAAAACATACCATAATATCAACGTAATTCAGTGCTGCCTACTTGACACAAGCAATTTCCATAACGACATTATTATAGATTTAGCTGTTCTATGATATGTATTATTTTGCGGATATTTTATTTCTGTAGTAGAGCGGCAGTTTCCATAAATTTGAGGTTAATTTCCATAAAATCTATAATGGTAGGCAGCCCTGTGTCATTTGCTAATACATTTGAATGGTCAACATATTGGAAGCAAAGTAATTGACACTGTAACATGATTTTATGATAAAAAAACGTTGTAGTAAAATATGTATTCGTACAAGAGAGCTGAGGAAATGATGAGAGTTGCTACTGACCTCCCTCGTCCCCACAGAAGGTGATGACCCAGGGCAGGGACAACCCTTCTTCACTCCTCATGGTCAACTTGAAGTTATCACTCGTCAACTCTATCACGTTGACGTGAGTCTGCTTCAGTGAATACTTCACCAGTTTCTCTGCTGTTCGCTCACCAAAGTACTTTTCCCTCTGTTGGCAAACACACAATAAATTATGATATAAAATGTGTTTAATAAAAATATCTCTGTGCAGTATCTACACATTTTGTCACCTTTTTATAAACTTATGCTACCAGTCTACAAGGCTACCATGTGGTTAAAACTAACCAAACTTCAGCATTCTGCATTATTTTTATCAGTTGAATGTATGTGTCTACACAAATGAATTCCCATGTTTTATAGGATTAATAACTGGAGTAACACCTTTAGAAAACATGGCCTCTAAATTACTTTGGAGAAGATTGAAGTAATGGGGATAGGTGAACATGAGGTGAACCTGCATGTTTGTGTGGATGTACACAGATGTAGTTACTTTGGGGTACACTAAGAGAGATGGATAAGAATTAATGGTCTGGCAAGTACAGAGATGTGGTTACCTTGGGGTACATGACAAGAGATGGATAAGAATGGATGTTCTGGCGATTACAAAGATGCCAGTCATCTTCACAGTTGACTGCACCAATCCGAATGACGCCCTCCAATTCTCTCGCAACCTCCCGCCACTGAAGACAAGATGTCAACTTACATTAAACACAAACACATTTTCCCTTCAAGGTTAACTGATAACAGAGAAAGGTGTGTAGGAAGAACTCGATAGTCTTGTGTTGGTAAAGCACACAAAACAACAATCTCATGACACCTTCAACTTCTTGCAGCCATTTTTAATTAACACACCTGGGTTAATCCTGTATTCCAACACATGGTAAACTATAACAAAACTGACATCCCACAACTTGGCCACAAGTAACAATTACACTGACAAATATTTATATATATAAATAGCAAATAGACAAGTAACAAATACCTGCACAACGTTGCCTTACAAATACATAAAACAAAAATCTCAAGATTTCAAAATACTGAGAGAAAAAACAGTTTTACAAAGCTTTAGTTGATGCCATGGAAATATGTGTGTCAACATTTGACCTGTTGTTGTAGAATACAGCTAGTACGTGCTACTTACTGTTGGTGCTAAGTCATGACAGTGGGAACACTGGGGTGAATAGTAGTTGATAAACCAAATAGTATCTGTGTTCTCAACAGATTGTTCTGTAAACAAATAACAAAGTACATTTTATTACATAAGCAATGAGTAATGTTTTGTGTTCAGTATCTTAGATATTACTTTTTTCTGCAGACATAAAATAGATAATGCATATTTTTCAGACACGTTTTTCAATGATATAATTTTTAAATAACATGTAAAATCTGTACTTTTAACTCATCTTTATTTGTTGGCTGCCAAAAACCGTCATTCATCATCTAAAAAATCATTTTAAAAATGCCTTATCCTCTTAAGGTTTTTGGCGTATCCATCCATTTGTTGATGACTTTCAAATTGTACACTATTACAAGAATGCCCAATCCTCTGATTTTATTATGCCAAATTAGCAGTGCTCGGATTTTCCAAGAGTAACTGTGGCAAACAAGTAATTTGATTATTATTATATATTTATATGTAGAAGTGGCTGTGAAGTTAACTTAAAGCAGTGATGTTACATAGAATATAATGGCATTTAATAAGATAAATTACTGACCAAAGTCTGAACTGCTGAGTGTGATGATTTCAGGGTCGTCGTCATAGATGCCTGGTTCAAACAAAACAACACATTCTTATAGAACAGTTTACATTTGTAACACAAGACATGACACTACCAACCAACCATCTGGAAGATTTTGTAGTACAGTGTATAGAGTTAAAAACATGTAATTCACAACTTGTTATGACACTGCATGGTACACAATGGTGTGCTAATCAGCCAAAATAACATATAATGGTACATTAATTAGCCAAAATAACATGACAATTAAAAGTTTGTTTGTTCCTGTTTTGCAGGAGAGAGAAAAGCTAATCATGACTATGACATTCTGCATGAAATGTTCATAAAAAATGTGTCTTAAAATATTGAGATGTGATCATGCTAATCATGACTATGACATTCTGCATGAAATGTTCATAAAAAAATGTATCTTAAAATATTGAGATGTGATGATGTCATTTGTTCACTGACGAAGAGTGAAAACGACCGTGTTAAGAACAATCACCCATTTCAAACTGCAACAATAGTTGTGTAACTGCCCGACTTGTGATGACTCTAAGACAATTATTCTGCAGGGAGAAACAAATGACAGCAACAAAATCTGATGGATTTAAATGCACACAGGACAAACAAAGCAATCTAAACAGTTGATATCATGTTACGAGCACAGTAAGGCTTCACTGATAGTCAACAAAATGGGAGACATAGGTAAAAAATTAGCCAGACAGTTATTTTCTGATGGAACATGCCTTAGTATCAAACATATTTGTTTCAGTTACCATTAAATAGCATCTGTAAGTAATTACTAAACTATGCGTGATTTATACATGAGGGGGTGAACACATTTGTTTTATGTAGATAGTTACAGGAATGTCATCTACAGGGGAGCCCGGGACACTACAAAGAATACATAGAAACTTGGTAAAACGAAATATGCCAAAATATGGTGCAGAACACATTAAGTTAAAAGATTTTCATTTTAAGCGGATTCTCTATAGCGACAGTCCACTGTGAACATCTCTTAAAAATAAAATTGAACATTCATGATTTTGTGTTACACAGAGATTGTGACACCCCTGGCATCTATATCCAGGATCCCTACCAAAGTCTTGCTCATAGTAGTTCCAGCTTTGATACCCTCTCCCTGACGGTCCGTCCTCCTTCAGTCCGTCTTCACCATATGTGTCATACTTCTTGCGTAGCTCATCATCCTTCAGAACTTCATAGGCACGGTTCAGTTTCAGGAACTTCTCATGTGCATCAGGATCGTCCTGAGCAAACAAGTTTACAGTATGATGCACGCATGAAAGCATCACCCAGGTGGCGCGTTGCTGTGTCTTGCTCTTGTAACAACATACTTGTAAACACATTTTAATTCAACTTGATTCAATCTCCAAAATGTTTTCATTCTATCTGTGTAATATATAAATACATTATGAAGTACACATTTTAAATCAACGCTATTCAATCTCCAACATGTTGACATTCTATCTGTGAATTTTGTTTATACATTATCAAGTAAACATTTTAATTCAACGTGATTCGTTATCCAAGCAGGAGCTTTTTTCCCCCATGTTTTTTCCAATTAATATAAAGATTAGAAACGCGAATTTCTTAATTCACTGAAACCTGACTGATACCAATAGTCTATAGCGTTGCTGTGTTCTTACCAATGGTATACTTACCATATTCTTATCAGGATGCTTTTTGAGTGCAAGTTTTTTGAAGGCGCGACGTATTTCACGTGTTGTGGCACCTCTCTCCACCCCAAGTAGACTGTAGAAGTCTTCGCCACACAATACAATGCATGCAAACAGACATGTCTGCATCAAGACTGTCCACAAGGCAATGCTGTTCATCTTGCAAACTCTGATGCGACCATATAGCTGAAATGAATAACAGGAATGTGGTGACATTAGTAATGAACTACTGTCATGACAAACACTAGTTACGGATTTAAAGCAGAAATTCTGTCTTCACAAGAATTGTGATAAACAGCAAAATAAAGAAATTATTGAGTATTCTGGAGAAGAAAAATGCAGAAACACATGCAGTATCCATGCAAATGGGTACACATACATCCTAACAATTGTTTTCTCAGAAAGATTATGGAGTAGGAAGCTAACATTTGAGATTTGTTCATTTGGATTTACATTTAGAAAATATTTGGTAAAAATACTGATGTGGAATGACCTCTATCTTCTCCGGTTTCTCCCACTTTAAGAAGTTCAGATGTAGCTACTTAAGGTCATACTACTCATTTACCGTTACTTATGGTACATGGATTTTAAAACTGAATATCGTTTGGCTTACAATCTGTGAGTGAGAAAGGTTCTGTGAGATACATGTAAACTTACTATAGTGTATAAGGCCTACTTGAAAAAATTTATGTATTTATAAAGATACAGATGGGTAAATTTACTACACCTGTCCATAACATACAACGCAGCGTTCGAAATAGCACTTGTCCGTTTGTCCGGGACAAGTGATTTTTGGCCCGGACAAATAAAATTACTCTACATGGTTATCCGGTGGACAAGTAAAAATTTACATTAAATAGTGACATGTGCAATATTGCAAACTTTTGTATGTTGTAAGTCAGTGTTCGACCGAGTTTAGTGCCTGCGTTAACAGGGTCATCCGATGAGCGCACCGACCTAGCTCTGTCATACGCGTAGGACAGACTCTTGCTCCCACTGACGGATCATATTTTTTTATGAACTTTGGAAACAGCAGACTTTGTATCGCTACCTGTTATTTGAATAATTATATAGTTTTAACCATTATTACACCTAACCCACGCGGACTCGGCAGTCTTCCAAGACCAAGTCAGAATGTTACTCGTTAGCCGATCCAGATCGGTGACAATTTAACAAACTTGTAACTGGCTCTTCAGTAAATATATGGTGCTGGTTGATAAACGGAATATTAATGAAATTTCAGAAGTGTTGTTGTATCTATGTAACATTTATTTTAACCATAAATTGCGAGTTTTCGAAACCGAATTATGCAAGACGTGCGGCTGGGTGCCAACCAACAACATGTCGACTTCTGCCAACTACGGCGGTCTGCGCGCGGCAGCAACGTTACGACGTAACTAAATCTATAAATCATTTTCCGCCTGGTAAATGTAATTCAGGCACTGTTTTATTATCATTAAAATGGTAATATGACATTTGTTTGCTGATGATCAATATTGAATATTACCTTCGTTTGTAAAATACAGAATATGTTAATACTGAAGTTCATAGAGGTTTAACAAAATATTATCAGATTATATTATAGTTTATTATGATTTTTGTGACAACATTTCCTGGCTTTGCATTGGTCGTGTTCCTGGTTCAGTGGCGTCTTCAATGACAAACTGATGCCAACATTTTACAGCAGTGTTATATATATATATATATATAATTATATATACCATATTAAAGATAAACAGTGTTTGCAACATTATAAACCAAATAGCAATGAAAACAATTGTCTCATTCCTATCATCGTAATAATTATTTGTTATTAATAAAAGCGTTCATATCAGCATCACTAAAATATTGGTATACATCATGTAACGTGTCTACTTTTAATATTCGTGATGAATAATAATGGACCGGAAAATAGTTGCAAATATAATTTGCAATTTCAAAATTTGAAGATTAAATCAAATTGTGTCTTTGATCACAAGTCACTCATATGTACATGCATTCTGGCTTATTTCTATCGCTGCAACGGATACTTACTTTTCAAAGTGGTGAGTGAATGACTAGTTTGCATTCTACAGCGAATGCCAGACAACTCGGCCCACGGACAACTCGGCCCGAGACGACCCATCCTGAGACAACTCGGCCCCCATCCTGAGACAACTCGGCCGCGCAAGTCGGCTCGATGAAAAATTAATGCATGTGTGTGTGCGTGTGTGTATTTTTTCTCAAAGACAATGGGAATTCATCTGCCTTTCATACTTTTTCATCGAGTCGATCTGATGGGGCCGAGTTGTCTCGAGACGATAAATATTTAACATAATTATTTATTCATATTTAAACTAACTAAGCCACCCAACGGTCTTTGATCAGAGTTTTTCACCAGATCGCATGAATGTTCAGTTATTCACACGTACTCCGAGAGTACGTAGCATGCCAATTACCCCGTTGTGTCGTTTCATAGATCAAAACACACACATAGAGTACATGAATTAAAATAGCTCAGAGTCGATAGTTACCGAGCAGATCTTGAGTGTCAGTTTTGCACAAGCCAAGTTCGAAACAGCAATGAGACTCGTATAGCTTGACTGACTGATGAACCTCACAAATCATCTATTTTCTATTTTAATCATGAAGATTTTTAAAGATGCTGTTGAAAAATGACTGTAATCGTATTCGTACTCGATCATAATTGTAATGCTTACGATAGGTGTGTAACGCATATATTGATATTGCTCCTTGTGAATGTCCATACTTTAACAAGATTTAACAAGATTGCCACTCAGAGAATTAACTCTAGGTGGCAGGTGGACAAGGAAGCCCTTTGGCTTATCGAGAGTCCGACCCTTTTATCTATGTGTATCCCGCCCGTCTGAGGTGTGTCGATTTTATTTTTAAACATATTCACGCTACTATAATACTATAATCACTTCCCCAAAATCTAAGTTGTTAACATATATTCCAGTTGTTTGCATAATCTTCGTTGTTATTGAAAGTGTGAAAAGATCAGTTGGATGATACATTCTGACAACTTCAGAATTATCTGCTCAACGAAACAATGACGGAGTCGCAAGCGAGTTACCCCTCTGTGTCCATTCACACATTTATACTGTCATAGTAAACAAGAAGCCGACAAAACAACTATAACTACATTCGCTTCAGAAGTATCTGCTCAATGAAACAATGACGGAGTCCCAAGCGAGTTACACCTCTGTGTCCATTCACACATTTATACTGTCGTAGTAAACAAGAAGCCGACAAACAACTACAACTACATTCCCTTCAGAAGTATCTGCTCAATGAAACAATGACGGAGTAGCAGGCCACTTACCCCATTGTGTCCCATCACACATCAGAAGACACACAAAGAGTGGTTTGAAATCTATTTAAGCTCCATATCAATGCATAATGATGCTTCCAATTCTGCCACAAATTTGAAGCTAGGTGGGTAATGGAAAAGACTGAATTAGATCCACAATTCTCTACTACACATGCTACAATGCATAACTGGTAGTAAATTTTGATGTGAACGTTATCTGAAGCATTGACGTTTCCTGTGAAATCTAGACTGCAACTGCAAATACAATTTCATTGTGAGATAAACTACCATTAGTAACTTTTTTACAGCCCCGCCATTCTACAGGTTGGTGCCACTGCTGTTTGCAGAAGCGCAACTGATCCCGATTTGGTCTCGATTCGTTTCGGAGAAGAAACTCGTGCGGCGCCAGCGGAAGTGTTACAGGCAGCTACAAGGGAAATTGTTTCGTCTGTGGGCTACATATGCAGCTGGCGAAATCTCGACTTCGAAATTGCTTAAGTCTTGTGGCAATGTGTATGTTCCTAGCCTTCTGTAAATGAGGACTGTAGCCACCTGTGTGCTAAGATATTACCATTGTGTGTGGAGGTGGTGGTGGAATCCTATTAAAGTTGTGTTAAGACGTTACCATGCTTTGTCTCTCACACACCGATCATAGACCATTCGCCGGTGTCTTAGTTCGCTGTGCTTAAAACAAACAACAACCAGTGACAACCAGTTTCGTTTTAAAAAGAAGCATGGCACTGCATGACATGTTGCCTTGTGCATACAACTGGCGACATTGTCTAGATATATCATTGTCATCTAGCATACTATTTGAAATGATATGACAAATACTACACGATCATCAGCATACATAATATTATTTACACAATTATATCCTACATAACCAATTTTTTTAAACGTAATATCAGTCCAGCTATGTCATTCGCATAAATGCAAATGGCGGATAATCAGCTGATGATAGAGTACAACTCGCCGGTTTCCACTCAGGTGGAAAAACATCACTACAAAATCAGAAAATATCAGGCAGAGGGGAAACATGCAGCAAACATATGACACCGACATATGCTGCGCTGTGAAGCTCACGGAAAATTTAGTATTACGAAAACATGGCGTGAACTAATGTGCGATTCTGTCTATGAAAGTATGAAATCGGCTAATATAACCATATGATGTTAGCCTGGACTGTAAAAGAAATATATTCATTACTTAAAAATGAGCTAAGTCCGTGGACGCAGAAGTAGTCTCAGAACGGGGGCCGAGTTGTCTCAGGACGGGGGCCGAGTTGTCTCGGGCCGACTTGTCCGAGGGCCGAGTTGTCCATATAACGGTAACCTGGCCATAATGTCTTAATGGACATATTGCACTGCCATAACAATTTTGTTTGGCATTTTATTAGACATTTAAAGATTTAAATTTTAATGTGTTTTTAAAAACTGACAAATATCTCAGAAGGCATTTAGAAAAGTTAGCCGTCTTGACTGGTGCTTTGCCTTTGGATTGCGATCTTGTTCAATTTAGTTGTCTGTGATGAAAATAAATTAAATTAAAAAAGCTCTACTTTTAAGTTTGTCTTTGAAGACTAATTAAATTTAAAAAAATTAAGTATAAGTATACTTTCACTAAAAATAATGACCACCTGCTGAAATGTTCTTTCATTAGTGTTAACTTAACTTCTTAAGCGAGTTCACAACATGTTACACGTACACTTTACCTACCCCGTGGCTGTGTCAGTGTGTGAGATTGTGCAATGACAATTACTGGTACGTTGTTAGACAGTCTATGCCCGACTACGAGTACAAGCCCTAACCCTAACTTGGCCTAAGGCTAAGGCAATTAAGCCGACCAAAACCATCAACACGTTTTAAATTTCGTCAACAAACTGAAGACTAGTCAAAGCATGTCAACTCGGTATGTAATTTAATGTTTCACCTTTCGTGCATCTGCTTGTAGGAGTTGTGAATGTGTTCGATGGTTCCCTAAATCGTCAACTAAACAGCTGGGCACGTTGCTAAGAAAACAATGAATGTGAAAGGCATAAAATTTAGAGGTATACGTGGGCTTTTCTGATAGATCGGCGTTCGTTCCGTTTACAAGGCTATACACCAGATTATTATTCCTCGACATCAATATTTCGAGAACATCATTGGTTCTTCAAATTTCCGCCGTACGGCGCCACTATTTTCGAGCAGATTTGATACAGTAGAATTATAAATTATATTAATGATAATTATGACATGTACAAACTTTTTTAATTTTCTCACAGAAAAAGAAATGTATACAGAAACTGTTCCCGAACACTTAAAAAAACATGATTTAAATTCAGAATAGGAACATACAAATTGCATGTTAATAACCGAAGAAACTTGAATATAGCTAGAATGGAGAGACTTTGTAACATTTGTGATAACGCTATAATAGGTGATAAAACTCACCTTTTGTATGAATGTACCAAGTTAGACGACTTGAGAATTAAATATATGCCTTCGTGTATTAGATTATGTCGTAATGTTGCTAATTTTGTACATATGCTACACACCAATGACCCAGACCCAACTGACAGTCTAACAAAATTCATCTTGCATGGTTTAACACTATATGTTCAATGTTCCACCTAGTGTATGTTATTCATGAACCTATGTGTAAACATGACTTCTCACTGTTAGTATAGTAGAGTGCTGGGTAATAAGTACCAAGTTTTTAAATAGCTATATTTTGCATAATGATTCATGTTTTATATATGTATTTGTGAAATTGTAATCCTCTTTGTACCATGATATGTGGTTAGAGTGAATAAACATATGTTCTTTTCTGTTCTGAATCAGAAAAAAATCTAGTTTCACAATTTCACAACACAATTTTATCCACGGTAACAATGGAAAGGGCTGAATTTAGTATTATCGGGAGATGGTTTGAAGGAAGAACTAAAAAGTACAAAGACGCATTTATGGGAGCTGCAGGGGAACTGTGTAGAAGAACATCGGGAACGAGCAGAGTGTCAAGGAGTAGAAAACAAGACAAATCAAGTTGCCGAAGCAGAACCCGTAACAAAAACCGCCAAGCAGAGAGGAGATCAATCGGATCCAAGGCTGAAGCATACATACGGGTAGAAGAAGAAAGCGGCAAGGAGAGCAACTGTTGATAAGGCAAGGAGATATAATGGTTGCATACGGGTGTAGCAAGCCAGATGGGGATTGCGGAACGAATGTTCCGAGACAGGGATGATCATCGTAAAGACGTAAATGGTGTGACGGTGGTCAAGGAGATAACTAAAGTAGTTATATAACGAGTGAGAGTGCTCTGAAAGTCTGGGAAAGCTATGTCAATGAGCTATTGAACTAAGCAGGGAATAACCACGATCTGGAGTTACCAATTAATGCATGTAGAGGGGAAATGGAGGTAACTGATATTACAGTTACATGAATGTAAACCGGGATGAAATGGATGAAGATGAGGACCTGGTATTTGTTTGACATGCTTGGCATACACTTTTATTTGATGACTTAGCACACGAGTCATTTTCATTGGTTACCCTGATTCAGGGTATAGGACCTCAACTGTTGTTTTCGTCACGATGAGAAGTCTTAGATCTTAGGTGATTTACTCCAAACAGCCCAAACTTGAGCTAACGCAGGAGTTGTATGGTGCTTGTTTGTGCGCATGCGTTGTGGGTAGTTTGTTTATTTATTTTATAGGCACTTTAGATGATTGGGTGTGGTGAAAGGGAGGTTCATGATCGCTGTTTGAAACGCTATGGGGCTTTCTAGTTCAGTAATCGGTGGTGGAATCATATTCCAGATTAAAACTGCTCGGGGGTAGAAAGAGAACACTGCTGCATTGATTCGGAAAATGCGCACACGCACGCACGCACACACACGCACGCACACACACACGCACATACACACACACACACACAGGTCAAAGCATAACGTTCCAGACACGTATTTCAAAAATGGTATGTCTAGCGCTGATACGTAACATAGGCCTATAGAAGACTAAACACACCTCAACTATAACAAATATAGTTGATGTTCGGGTTGTACAAAAAATAAGATAAAGAGTAAAATAATTACACATACGGCAATGTTGTATAAACCAGCGCGTACTATTTCACGCAACAGCACGGAAATCGCCAACGAAAACGAGACTGAATGACTTCACAGATGCCGGGTATACCGTTGGCGGTCTCTGAAAACGAAGATGACGTCTGCATATACCGTGGATTGATTGTGAGTCAAAGGGTGACTCGACTGTAGGCGACTGTTTTCGTGTTTTTTTTTTCGAGGTGCGGGCCTAAACTACCCTTGATTTTTATGGGCAGATCTCATAACAGTGTCAGTAATGAACTAGAGGCATGCATGATCGAGGTTCCATATGGAAGTAACTATAACTGATAAGTCTAAGACCAATTTTTAACCGAATTACGATGCGGATCAAATAATTCGGCTCTGTTCACATACACAAAATTAGGACGGATTAAAGTGCCAACCGAATTAGTGCACCAGGGGGCGTGGTGTGGGGTCATAAGTCATACGCTGCGCGAGACTACAGGTACAGCCCTCTACTATGCAACAGCGCCGCCACCGCCGAATCAAAGCAAACGGAGCTTTCACATTAGCTTGATCCGCATCCTAGTTCGGTTAGCCAAATACTAATTCACCGATTTTCCCGCAATATAATTCGGGTATCTTAAGGCGGATAAAGATTGTTCACATTGCGCAACACAACCTGGGAAAGACAGACAGGCACGCAGGCAGACAGACAGACATATTTATTTTTGACCATAAATGTACAAATTGAAATAATTAACATAAACAACTGTGGGTCATTGCACGACAATTCGATCATAGCCTTTTCGTGGTGCCTTTGAAGGCAAAGCACTAATGCTGCGCGACTCGAGTTCTATAACTTGGTTGAAGAGGACGGAGGCGGGAGTATGGCATTCTGATGCAATTGCCCGTGATATAAAAAGGTAGGTGCGTACTTTTCAAGGTTGTGTTGAAACCGTCGAAGTAACTTACTTTAATTGTTAGGTATGCATGGTAACTTGCGAAAGCGTGAACACGGGGCACAGTTGAGTTGAGTTTCCCACTTTACCATGTTAACGTTTTGTCAGGCCGTAAAGAAATGTGACCACAGAACATTGTGCAACTTATTCTCATTCACTGCCCTCATGCTGTTGACACAATGAACAAGTTGACTCAAAATCGAATTATTCTTTTTAAAAACGCCTTATGTGTGACGGGTGACGACGGTTCAGTGCATCAAGTACATTTCGGTATAATGGACTTACGACAATTTTACATTGTCGCCTGTGCCATCCGTGTATGGCAATTTGTTGCAAAACTATGGGAGATTGCGTCGACCCACTCAAAAAATTCAAGTTTCGAGACAGACGACACCAAAATTACTATTTACGATTAAAATCATTTAAGGTAGGTAGTATGGATTCAAAAAGTGATTTTGCAATATGCAGTTAGTATATTAGCTGAAAAAGTAATACAAAGTGGCAATATTGAGGTTTCTTCGGATGACTTTTGGCAGAATTTGGTTATAAAAATTACCTTATCATCGTTTTCTCGGAATACCATTTTTGCTGTGAGTACTTAAAGTTGCTGCGCTCTAATAGAATAAATACTGGGTATAACTGCAAAATATTTTGCACCGCAGTGCCTAATGAGTATATCTACTGCATGGATTAAAATAAATCATAATATATTTAATGTTTTCTGAATTAGAGGCGTTAATTATGTGAAAAAGTTACACAAAATAGGTTTTTTCGACAAAAAATCTTTTTTCACGTAAACAACAACATATCTGATTTCTGTGACACTCATGCAGTAGATATGCCTAACAGTAATCCCTGTGCTAAATTACAAACTTGAATACGTTTTTGGTTAGAGCGCGGCAAGAACTACCTAATTTTCCCTATTGGATACCTAATTTGCATAATTTATGCGAAACATGAAGAAAAAAACTGCATACCAAATATGGTTGATCTGTGTTAAAAACTAAAGATTTTTGGTGGAATCCATACTACCTACCTTAAGGTTCAATCAACTTTTTCGAGATAATAATTTAAAATGTCAATACTCAATATGGCAGTAAATCTTTTTTTTTTCTTCAAAAATGCAAACAAATTAAAATCGATATATTCACCCCTGCGAATATGTATTCTGGCTTTTCCGGAGAGTTGTGAAAATTTCGTGCATCAAGTCTGAACCATTGTGACCTGTCAACACACGCACAACAATACGCCCCCCTCCCAACTGCAATAAACGAATTCACTTCAAAATGTAGTAAACAACACGATAACAATGAGTACCAGACACTCCTCTGTGAGGATGTGGTTGGCTCTGAAAAGAGCCGTTTGTTGTTGTTGAGACCGAGCGTCGTCTAACGGGCCTTCTGGGTCTTTTTTGGGAGAAGCACCGCCTGGATGTTGGGCAGAACACCACCCTGGGCGATGGTGACGCCGGATAGGAGCTTGTTCAACTCCTCGTCGTTGCGGATGGCGAGCTGCAAGTGACGGGGGATGATCCTCGACTTCTTGTTGTCGCGGGCTGCGTTTCCTGCCAGCTCGAGAACCTCAGCAGCCAGATACTCCATGACGGCAGCCAGGTAGACGGGCGCTCCGGCTCCGACACGTTGGGCGTAGTTTCCCTTGCGCAGATGACGGTGAATACGACCGACGGGGAACTGAAGTCCGGCACGCGACGAGCGAGTCTTGCTCTTTCCCTTCGCCTTTCCTCCCTTACCGCGTCCAGACATGATTGTAGTGTTCTGATGAGAAACAGAGAATGCCGCAGCCACGGCCGAGTCGTCCTTTTATACTACAGCGGCGTGCCGAGCTGAGCGACGCGCGCCAAACGATCGCCGCTCGCAACGACCACGTGACCGTAACGACCCCCCTCGCCACACGTCGCGCGCTATAAAACCCGCGCAGCTGATCCGCACGGGCAGTTCTAGTTCCTACCTAGTTGTTTCCAGCACTCGGCAACGTTCTATTAACTGACCAGTCTGTATATTTTTGTGGTTACAATGTTATGGTCTTATGAGGTCTCATTCAACTAGTCAGCCTTTTCAGAACATTATCGCCAAGCCGACCTTTCTATGCTGGCACTGAGGGTGGTCACTGCCAGGGTGCTTGTCGTCCTCAGTGGTTCTTTTACGTCCCAAATTATCTGTGTATTCATACAACGACTACTACAACATGCCTCCTAAAGCAGCATCGAAGGGCGCCAAGAAGGCCGTCAGCAAGGCAAAGACGCCACGCATTGTGACAAGAAGCACCGTCGACGAAGGAGGGAAAGCTACGGAATCTACATCTACAAGGTTCTGAAGCAGGTTCACCCTGACACCGGTATCTCGAGCAAGGCAATGAGCATCATGAATTCGTTCGTGAATGATATCTTCGAGCGCATCGCCGCCGAGTCTTCCCGTCTCGCTCACTACAACAAGCGCTCGACGATCACGAGCCGCGAGATCCAGACCGCCGTCCGTCTGCTACTGCCCGGCGAGCTCGCTAAGCACGCCGTCAGCGAGGGAACGAAGGCCGTCACCAAGTACACGAGCACCCGCTAAGCGTTTACAGTTACGCTCCAAAAAGAAACGGCTCTTTTCAGAGCCAACCACTTGTTCACAAAAGAGTAGTGACTATTTGTCGCAATGTTTTATGTATAATCTTGTGTTCCCATAATGGTATATCATGGCCACGCACCAAATATTCTCGTATTGAGTTAATTTCCGTTTCTTACTCAACTGTTTCCACCCTCGAATTTAGCCACAACAGAAGTGCTGTTCGCGTTCGCAAACGTCGACAGTGCATTCTCTACTTTCATTCACACGAAAGCCTGGCAATATATGCCAACGGTGTGGCTAGTCTTTCCTAATATGGTGTCCCCACCCACCAGTATAACAGTTAATTTATAATAACCGCGCCATATCCACAATCACACTTTCATTGACTGGGTTTATCCGTGAATGTGAATGAATCGAAACCATAGCATGTCATTGTACACAGTGTAGGCCTAAGTACTTGAAGTTGAACAGATACGGCCTGACTACTGGGTCGGGAAACAACAACTGCATGTGTCTGTATTCGCTACCTACTTGAGAATGAAAATTTTGTATGACACAGGAGAACGGTTTATTATTTCATTTAAGTAAAATAGTGCAGTACAGTATGTTGTGAGCTGCAAGACTTTGACATATTCGATAGGTTCCCTCAGTCTGCAGAAAACACAAAGGAAACGATTGGTCGGCGGTAAAATTTAAACGCGCGCAAACTACCGAGCACAGAATGATAATTGCAACAAGTCACGTTCTACTACGCGGTCCGTGTTTACCCTAGCTGTAGAGTTCTACTCTGCAGTCCGTGTCTGCAGTTGTCGTACTACTCAGCAGTCCGTGTCGACACACAAAGCCGTCGCAGTAGTGCTCGCTTTTCTTGCTATAAAGAGCGGCGGCTGCTTGAGCAATCGTTCGTTGAGCTTTCGCCTATCGCACTCGGGAAGCTAAACATGTCTGGTCGCGGCAAAGGAGGAAAGGGTCTTGGGAAGGGTGGCGCTAAGCGTCATCGCAAAGTTTTGCGTGATAACATCCAGGGTATCACCAAGCCGGCAATCCGTCGTCTCGCTCGCCGTGGTGGAGTCAAACGAATCTCGGGTCTCATCTACGAGGAGACTCGCGGTGTACTCAAGGTCTTCCTCGAGAACGTCATCCGCGACGCCGTCACTTACACCGAGCACGCCAAGCGCAAGACCGTCACCGCCATGGACGTTGTCTACGCACTGAAACGTCAGGGCCGCACCCTGTACGGTTTCGGAGGTTAGATTCTCACTGTCGACGACACACTGCAACAAACGGCTCTTTTCAGAGCCAACCACATTCTCACAAGAGAGTGTTGCTACTTTTATCGCATTTGTGCCCTGTGCATCCGACTGGATGAATCCACTTGCCCCATACATTATCGTAATTATTATGTTATCGTGCGTTTTTTATTCAGCAACATTTTCGATTTATTGAATGATATCAAATGCCAAAGTGCCGTAGCATGTATGACCACACAGTTAGCCCTTTATTGGACGTTTTTGCCCTGAGGCAATATACAAATTTTATACTTTTTGCTTGGTCTATTGCCATTTTTGAAAGAACTGCACTCAATGCAAGATCAGTTTATATTTATTTCATATATTTTTTTCTGTATATGGTCTGTTGGATACAACATCATAACGTAGGTGGTGAAGATTTTTTTATTTGGAAAAGTTGAAATAATTATCCAATAAAGGGTTAAGTAACTTTGTTCATGTTGTGCATGCACTTTCAGAGAAACGATTAAAATGGTAGGTTACGTCAGACTGCAACTTTACGACTTGGTTACCTAATGTCGCCACTGTCCTAAACATGTGCATTCGTACAATCACCTCCGCTATATAACACAAGCCTAAACACTGTAGGCATGTCACTTACTCGTGCTACTAACCATTTTTGTATTTTTCTCGCGGGACAACTTTGAGATGTAACTGTCATTATCGTGCAGCTATATAATTTCACAAAAATCCAGTCAGACAGCGTAGTCTGTGAATTTGGGTGCGTCTGGGTACAGCTATATCAGACCGGATTATTCCTATCATAGACATAGCTGACGTGTGATGTTAATTTAGGCTAGCTATATCACTATTCACTGCATGTATATTATACGGGAGCAACGGATACAAACAAATACGTGTTACATACTACCAGAACGGTTGCTAATGCTATGAAGTTTGTAAATGAGTCTTAGGTCTTAGGTGATTTACTCCAAACAGCCCAAACTTGAGCTAACGCAGGAGTTGTGTGGTGCTTGTTTGTGCGCATGCGTTGTGGGTAGTTTGTTTGTTTATTTTATAGGCACTTTAGAAGATTGGGTGTGGTGAAAGGGAGGTTCATAATCGCTGTTTGAAAAGTTATGGGGCTTTCTAGTTCAGTAATCGGTGGTGGAATCATATTCCAGATTCGAACTGCTCGGGGGTAGAAAGAGACCACTGCTGCATTGATGCGGCACCTAGGGGCTACGTAGTGGCCACGGTTTTTTGAATGTGTTAGTAAACCTGGTGGGGGTGTGATGTTGATTATGTTATTTAATATTTTGTAAAATGTCATGGCTTGTTTGATAATGCGTCGTCGTTCAAGAGTTGACCATCCAAGGGTGGCTATTAGGTCTGCTGCGTCTGTTTGGCGTCTGTGGTCATTTCTGAAAAATCTGGCAGCACAGTGTTGTACTCTTTCAAGGTGTTTAATTTGGGTGGCAGGGTGTGGGTTCCATATGGGAGAGGCATACTCGAGTTTGGGTCGGATTAGCATGTTACAGGCTGTTTCTTTTACTTCAGGTTTGCATGGTCCGATGGTTCGTTTGATCATGCCTAGGACTTTTGAAGTCATTGTTGTGAGATGGAATCTTCAGAATATATGTGGCTATGCTAACTTAACTGAGTAGCTCACACGGTGTTCATTGTTGTATCCACGCCTTTGCTTGGTCGTTGCTTCTCAACGTGTCACTGGCCTGAACCGCTAACCGGAAGGGGCTCGAAATGAGCCGCCCCCCGAGAAGGGCGCTCTTGTTCAGCCAAGCAGCAAGTCGGTGTCAACTGTACAAGTTTGCGTGCTGCGCAACTTTCGTAAGTTTACCGACTAACTGTTGTATTGCAAAGGTACCGTGTACGATACGGGACCCTTAAAACGGTGACAAAATGCTACTTTCGTGCAGAATTAACACAAAAAACAGTCCAAAACTAAAATCATAACACCGGAAGTGGCTCGAACGAAACTCCGCCCATTAGCGGTAACCAATCGGAGACGGGCACAGGCATGCCGCCAAGAGGGGAACGCGACACAATAAAAACTAGGCGCGCTATTCGAATTGCACACATTTGCAGTCAGTACTCGAATCGTGATCATGGCTCGTACTAAGCAGACAGCTCGTAAGTCGACCGGTGGCAAGGCCCCGAGGAAGCAGCTGGCGACGAAGGCCGCTCGCAAAAGCGCACCGGCTACCGGTGGAGTGAAGAAGCCCCATCGCTACAGGCCTGGCACCGTCGCTCTTCGTGAGATCCGTCGTTACCAGAAGAGCACCGAGCTGCTCATCCGCAAGCTGCCCTTCCAGCGCCTGGTACGTGAAATCGCACAGGACTTCAAGACCGATCTGCGCTTCCAGAGCTCGGCCGTCATGGCCCTGCAGGAGGCTAGCGAGGCTTACTTGGTCGGCCTTTTCGAGGACACAAACTTGTGCGCCATCCACGCCAAGCGAGTCACCATCATGCCTAAAGACATCCAGCTGGCCCGACGAATCCGTGGCGAGCGTGCTTAAACGTACGTACTGCGACGTCCGAATCACACGAAACAAACGGCTCTTTTCAGAGCCAACCACCTTCTCACATGAGAGAACGCTACCTTCGTTTGTGATGCATGTTTGAGTTACTGGTGCTTACCCGGTCCTTAATTAATGTTGGCATTCGATTAATATTACGCCTTCATATTTCATTCTGATCTAGTTTTCCCTATAGCAAAATGTCCATTCCCATATCTAGGCAAGGCACGTCACCGTGGTATTGTCTTTCATAGACGGTGGTTTCGCTAACTTGGAACACTAACATTTGGACCAACTAGGCAAGTCATCAACATGTCACGGACAAATCATTTTAACCGTAACACGACTGCATGCACTGTACAATGTGACACGCAGGTAATGCGTCACATACAGCCTGACATATCCCCTTTACCACAATTAAAGGATAGCAAAACAAACGAACCAGATACATTTTCAAATCAAAGAGAGTCCTGAAACTCGGCAGATCCACCATTGGATATGTTTACTTGGAGCAGTGACGATAATATGTCAGGTATTCAAATACCTCAGTAGCCTTAACAGAAACAAACCACATCAATAATATTACTCTTTAATCGACCTGCTGGTAATCTGGGAGGTCGTTGCCTAAAATTACGAAAGACCTACTCGCGCACATCAATACGAAACAGCTTCTTTACCAATCGTATTATCGATTCTTGCAATACACTTGCCGAATGAGTTGTAGCAGCGCCCTCTTTGAACACCCTCACGAAAAGATTTACGTCTCTAGGTCCGGCTATATGAGACCAAGTGTACAAGTAAGTGAGTATGCAACTAAGTATATTCAAGTACCGTACTTAATCGCTACTTATTTCAATGTCTGCAACATTTCAGATGTCGCTGCAGCACACTATTACCCGTCCAGTGTGTCGTAAATAAGGTAAGTAATTCGAGTGTCGAACGCGTTCCGTTACGAAAGCGAGACACAGTTATGTATCCATGGTAAGTTAATGACGCTACACGTCCGACACCCTACTAGAACCGACGTCCCACATACGTCTAATAAAATGGTGTGACAAAAGCTACCAGCGCGTATAAATCGAATGTTTTGAAATTCACGTGGAACACTGCGAACATACTTGGGGTTCACGCTCACATTAATATAGTAATATGTTCCTTCTGCAATAGCAGTAGATGTGATAGTTCAGCAAAAATATTTGTAAAAGTATAACATCAAATAATAAATCGTGCTTATATAATAACTTTTCAATTAGATGTACTGCTGCAAACATACCAAGAAAACTGGTCTGTTTGCATGTTATTCTAATGGATAGGTGACCTATTTAGAACGAATGCATGTGGAGGAGGTGAAAACAATGGTTAAGCCGTCATTAAAACGACGAATGAAGATGGTTTCATTCAGAGAATACCCGCTCAATGAAACAATGCAGGATCAGCAAACCAATTTCTTATTGTCTAGTGCAGTGGCGGTGGCTTTCACACCTTCCTAACCACACAAAAGAGCATGGTTTCAGATGTGCAGGCAGACAACTGCGAATGCCAGCGTCGAGCGGTCACTACATCGTCCTGCATGCATTGAAATCAAAGTAGTTTCGTCTCGCCCTATGTCGTAATTTAATTAGAGCAAAACTCCTCAAAGCTCCCTTGTAATCAATTTGACAGAAGCCCTTTCATTCGTGTGTTCGTGGTTCGTTTATTAAAACATATGGTATTCAATTAACATAGTACATTCTACCTGTATTCCATTTACGTACCTATGAAACAAGCAGTTGACTTTCGTCAGTAACATAGCAATGCCCTAGTAGTAGAAATAGTTACCGTGATAACATATATGGTATTAATGTAAAGCAATTGTAATAGAAGCAGTAAGTCATAATAATAATAATGATACTATATTGTATGTATGCAATATAGCACGTGTATGCCAGATTGCGAGTCAGGTGTGTCATTTTAATGTATATGTAATGCGTGCATAGTTGAGTAATTGCAATCTCTTTATAACAAAAAGCTAAGCGCGTACTTTTCAAGATTGTGTTGAAACCGTTGAAATAACCTACTTTAATTGTTAGATATGCAACTTGCGAAAGCGTGGACACGGGGCATAGGGCACAGTTGAGTTGAATTTCCCACTTTACTTTGTTAACGTTTTGTCTGGCTGTAAGAAAAGGTGACCACAGAACATTTTTCAACTTATTCTCATCCACTGCCGTCATGCTGTTGACACTCTGAACACGTTTACTGAAAATCGAATACCTCCAGTTCTTTTTTTAAATGTTTGCTTGTACGTTGCCCAAATCAACAGTATAATTATCTGTGACGGGTGACGGCGGTTCAGAGCATACCGTACATTTCGGTAGTATGGAGTTAGAGCACCCTGTTAAAGGGCAGCGTTTCACGTTTACAAAGTCGCCAGTGCCATCCGTGTAAGGCAATTTGTTGCAAAACTATGGGTGATTGCGTCGACCCACACACATAATTCAAGACATCAACATTACTATTTACGATTAATATCACTTAAGGCTCAATCAACTTAATTTAAAATGTCAATACTCAGTCTGGCAGTAAATAGTTTGTTTCTGAAAATGCAAACAAATGAAAATCGATATTTTCACCCCTGCGAATATGTATTGTGGCTATTCCGGAGAGTTGTGACTGACCTGAACCGCTAACCGGAAGGGGCTCGAAATGAGCCGCCCCCGAGAAGGGCGCTCTTGTTCAGCCAAGCAGCAGGTCGGTGTCAACTGTACAAGTTTGCGTGCTGCGCAACTTTCGTAAGTTTACCGACTAACTGTTGTATTGCAATGGTACCGTGTACGATACGGGACCCCTAAAACGGTGACAAAATGCTGCTTTCGTGCAGAATTAACACAAAAAACAGTCCAAAACTAAAGTCATAACACCGGAAGGGGCTCGAACGAAACTCCGCCCATAAGCGGTAACCAATCGGAGACGGTCACAAGCATGCCGCCAAGAGGGGACCGCGACACAATAAAAACTAGGCGCGCTATTCGAATTGCACACATTTGCAGTCAGTACTCGAATCGTGATCATGGCTCGTACTAAGCAGACAGCTCGTAAGTCGACCGGTGGCAAGTTTCTGAGGAAGCAGCTGGCGACGAAGGCCGCCCGCAAAAGCGCACCGGCTACCGGTGGAGTGAAGAAGCCCCATCGCTACAGGCCTGGCACCGTCGCTCTTCGTGAGATCCGTCGTTACCAGAACTTCAGAAGAGCACCGAGCTGCTCATCCGCAAGCTACCCTTCCAGCGCCTGGTACGTGAAATCGCACAGGACTTCAAGACCGATCTGCGTTTCCAGAGCTCGGCCGTCATAGCCCTGCAGGAGGCTAGCGAGGCTTACTTGGTCGGCCTTTGCGAGGACACGAACTTGTGCGCCATCCACGCCAAGCGAGTCACCATCATGCCGAAAGACACCCAGCTGGCCCGACGAATCCGTGGCGAGCGTGCTTAAACGTACGTACTGCGGCGTTCGACTCGCACGAAAGAAAGGCTCTTTTCAGAGCCAATCACCTTCTCACATTAGAGAACGCTACCTTTGTGTGTGATGCATGTTTGAGTTACTGGTGCTTACCCGGTCCTTAATTAATGTTACATTTAACACAGTTTGTAGCAAACATAAAATTGGCACGGCAGCGTGGTGACAAATTGTGTAAAATTCTAAAACTGTTGTTATAGGCAACACTAATATCTGTCAAACTTAGTTTTTTAAATTTACACCAAAGACGAGGTTTACATAGTACCACTGTAAGAGAGAAATAGGGAAGTTTTAATGGTAGAGCTGCAAAGGCGAAATGTTCGTGCTAAGACGTTGGCCTATGAATATAGGGATATTTTCTGTCTGGCAATGTCGTCATCGTCAGTAAAATTATTGTTAATTATATGACCCAGATATTTACATTTAAAAACAAACGAACCAGATACATTTTATTATTAAAGAGAGCCCTGATACTCGGCAGATCAATCATTGGATATGTTTCCGTAGAGCAGAGACGATAATATGTCAGGTATTCAAATACATCAGTAGCCTTAACAGAAACAAACCACATCAGTAACATTACTCTTTACTCGACCTGCTGGTAATCTGGGAGGTCTTTGCCTAAAATTACGAAAGACCTACTCGCGCACATCAATACGAAACAGCTTCGTTACCAATCGTATTATCGATTCTTGCAATACACTTGCCGAATGAGTTGTAGCAGCGCCCTCTTTGAACACCCTCACGAAAAGATTGACGTATCTTTAGCTCCGGCTAAATGTCACCAATGAACCAAGTGTACAAGTAAGTGAGTATGCAACTAAGTATATTCAAGTACCGTACTTAATCGCCACTTATGTCTATGTTTGCAACATGTCAGTTGTCGCTGCAGCATACTGTGTATATTACCCGTCCAGTGTTTCGTAAATAAGGTAAGTAGTTCGTGTGTCAAACGCGCTCGTTACGAAAGAGGGACACAGTTTTCCATGGTAAGTTGATGACGCTACACGTCCGACTAGAACCGACGTCCCATTTACGTCAAATAAAATAGTGTGACAAAAGCTACCACCGCTTTTAAATTGAAATTTTTGAAATTCACGTGAACACTGCGAACATACTTGGGGTTCACACTCACATTAATATAGTAATAAGTTCCTTCTACAATAGCAGTAGATGTGATAGTTAAAAGTGTTAGTAAGGGTACAGCATCAAATAATAATACGTGCTAATATAATACATTTTCAAATACATGTACTGTTGAAAACATACCAAGAAAACTGGTCTGTTTGCATATCTTATTAAAACATGCAGATAAATATTACATAGTTGCAGTTGATTCGTGCCAACGATTTTGCCCGCCCTGTTGACAACCGAGCCAGCTTTGCTTTGTTCTTGGCAGTAATATGTACATACCATGACACTATGTTAAAAGAGAGTACACTTTCTATCAATGACCTGTACACCATCTGCAGAACGTCTGCGCAGACATTAAAGCTCTTCAGTTTCCGGAGCAAAACATACGGTCATGCGCCTGTTTGCATACGTAGTTTAAATTGTCAGAGAAAGTAAGATTGTCATCAACAACAGTACCAAGATACTTAAAAGCGGACGCTATTTCCACCGTTTGCCCTTTGACCACCAGTGCTTGAGACAGAGGATGCGATGCTACCTTAAATCGACCATGTCTTAAGCACATCTGTGTTTTCTGGGCACTGAGCTCAAGAAAACTGTTATCAAGCCATGATACAAGCAGTTCAACATACTGGTAAACGGTGGCAGTACTGTGAGCGTGAATACTCATCTTTAAGACAAGGTGCCATGTCAGGCCCTCTACCGTATTATAATAAAGTATTTTATATAGCGGCTATTTTGTATTAACCCACATAAATCTTTAACACTGTTAACAAGTAAAATATTGACAACAGGAATGATCCATACTAAATTCAATAAAATTGTAATTATTATATGGTACCACAATTAGCTAAACATACTTAAGAAGAACATTTCTACAGTCTTTTATACTGCTGACATCATTGATTTAAAAACTGTTAACACTGCTGAACCATTCAGTAACAGCATGGCAAGCACATGTATTCACTACAATTTTTGAAAATTCACCTGTCATTGTATATAATAAAGGTAGCAATTATTTTCAGAATTTGTTTGCAAAACAAAACATTTGTAAAACACAAACAAATGAATATGTATTATATCATACCTATAACAAATTACCTCTGATAAACAATATTAAAATGCAGTAGTAGAATAGAAATAAAAACCGTCAGCTGCTGTCAACATTAAATTTAAGGTAACTTTATTTAATTAAATATCGCTTATATTATTGACTTTGTTTGACAATATTGTTGCGCGAATTGGTTCTTGTTGCGCGGGCTTATTGATGACGATGTCATGACGCGAACTATGACAAGTGCTCGCTTTCTGCGACAGTTTGTGATCGCGCCCGCTACGCTGGTCACAAGAAGATGATGTGAATGGCCGTTAACAATAACAGTTAGCTTTTGTAGAATAGTCGCTCATTTGTTGTGTTGTAATGCAGACGTGATATTAAAGGGCTAATAGTTTACCATCATTCGTTGTCGTTTGTAATCCCACCAGACTCATACCGCTCGGGTCCTGTTACCCCTGTAATAATATTATTGAACTATAAAGTGTGATCCATCCAAACGTCTGAAATTCAATGAAAACGTGGCGCCATCTACCGGAGTTTCTGATGGAACTAATGTATAAACGCTCTTGTTGCGCGGGCTTATTGATAACGATGTCATAACGCGAACTATGTGCTCGCTTTCTACGACAGTTTGTGATCGCGCCCGCTACGCTGGTCTCAAGAAGATGACGTGAATGGCCGTTAAAGGTGCTCAATCATTTCGATTGTTGTGCTCCTCACGTGTCAGACTAATTTCACGAAACGTAATCGTATCAGGTATTCATTATTGATACACTGGTTCATTTGTACGTATGCTTTACTTCGTTTTAGTGAAATTAACAGACAAACAATAAAATGATTTTCGGTCAGTCCTAACCGAATATCAAGACACATATCTGAACTTGGATGTGGTCTGAGATAGACCTCTCGTGTAATAGTCACGTGAACGGGAATATGCGGCGACATCGGCCTTTGACCCCCACCTTTCGGTGCCTGGATTCAGTCAACATTACGTATTTACGAGTCGCCATCCATTTTTTGTACAAGTGATAGCTCAATAATGTTATCTGTGACGAAGGGATGCCCACGGATATATGTCACCGACTCGGCTAAAAAGAGGGTGAGAGCGGAAAGATGAGAGTATCCGCGTACAAAGGTGTATATTGGAAAGGTTATGGATTTGTGAAACCGAACGAAAGAAACGGCTGGCGTGAAAAGTGATGCAGCATTCGTCAAGTTTCTTCTGGACAGGTTAGTAATATTGAATTTATTAGCAAGCACACACACACACACGACTGTGTGTTCAATAGATGGAACAGCCAAAACAATAAAGCCGTCATCGTCCGCCATCTTAATTCCATCTTCGATCGACGTTCCGCGACGTTCCATCGCACATGAATATACCTTATTGTAGATATTATGACTTTATATTGATGGACATGTTATATTATATCAATAGTTAACTAAGTGCGAAGTGTCAGTCTCTTGCGAAGCACACACCGAATGGTAGATGAACTTTAAAATCCGCTCCATCGACGTTCCGCGACGTTTCATCGACGTTCCATCAATCCGTGTCGTTCCAGCGCAAATTAATATACAGTAATATAGATATTATGCCTTCATATTTAAGGACATGCCGTATTATATCAATATTTAACTATGTATAATGTAATACATAATACAGCTGTAGCACCCACTGGACATTCACACGTTACTCCCAATCACTGACTGACACTGCCACTGGCTGGACATTTGAGACTAATAAAATAATCGAATGCCTAAAATAATTGCCTGGATCTAACTATAAGTACTTGCTTTCTTGGATGTCAGTTGAAACTTTAGTCACTGGCTGCTTGTAGTGTGCACTTTTATCATCAAAGCTAGTTACATTTACTGACAGCAGATCAGTGACAATCACCTCAGGAATCACATAATACCCAGTAAAACACAGCTACCAATTGACCTTTAGGCTTTACCCATGCCTACTCAATAGCAGTATGAGTCTATGAGATTTACTACCATGTTTTGTATGATATAAATATATCTTTACTTGCCTTCAGCAATGTAGAATACAAAATAACACTTCTTTACTGTTTGTCCATGTGTGATGTACAACATGAATGCTGATTGTAATAACATATAAATGTAATAATCTTGTATTATGTAAATTTAAAGAGTAGTAATAATTTATGATTTCTGTAGAGAATACTAATAATTTATATGTATATTGTGACCGTAATAGTCTACATATATCACCAAGGGGTAAACGACCCAAACTGCATATAGTATGTGTAGAAGTATGTATAATATATAAAGAAAAGTTTATAAGTTACATCTCTGAAAAGTGTAGAATATGTATACACATTGATAGAGATCTTCTAGGCCTCTATGCTAACCTTAGTTTGATAGGGAGCAAGAAAACAACTACACCGGGTGTATGAACATAGGAGGACAATTTATTTTATTATTTCTGAAAGTTATTTAAATAGCCTGGATATTATTTTGATGTGTTATACTACGCTGTCCATTTTTAGGGGTAGTAGTACTATTAAAAAATGTTAAATTTAATCAATTTTGGCCATTCCACTTTATGCCTTCACTCGAGTTTCACCACAAATATATGCAAATGACGTCCACGCCAATCCAGCCACCACAGACAACAACCGCTGCATTGGCTCTATCGAGTATCGGTGGTTGCAGTAAAACCAGTTCACTGTCAGGTATTCAGTCTCTTCCCGAGGCTGGGTGCAGCTCTAAACCATTACAACCAATGTCAGTTTAAGTAATGGTATTAATGTACTGTTATGTTCTGGTTTGACCAGTCTAATGTGTGTACAATTATTCAATGTTTGTATGATAGGGTGGTTGTCAAACTGTCAACTACATAGCACATTTCATTTGCAGATCATTTTTTTAACTTATGTTTCTTTTTATTTAATTTGGAATGTTTGTATTGCAAACATAAATGTGTATATACAATGCAAGTAAGTATACGTGACACAATATAGCCAAGCCTCAGTGATTGTCATTTCATAATAATTATGCTTATGCTGGCGCACAGATCTGCTAAAGGCTGCAACTGCTTTAATGTTAATGTTATGTCACATGACATTTTATCTCTATAATCACCTGCTTGCTTGCACAGCACAAGATGCTTATGTTCAGTTTCTGATTTGTATCTTTGAATGTATATTTTAGTGTGTGTGTTCAGAAGTCAAAATAACTTAATTTAACCTGTTTAAACATACAATGTGTGGAATTATTTTAATAATACGTAAGGTTGGGGAGACTCTTAATAAGACATATGATATAATGTCGCTAGTACTATCAGTGAAAAATTGCAAAACTTTTTTTTTTGGGGGAATAAAATTACTTTGTGACTTTATTTCCTGTGACCTTCTTTCCAACCCACCTATGCTCTACCTGCACTTACAGGTAGTTAATTATACTGGCAATTGGATGGTGCACAATCCAAATTGTTTCACATTGTTGGCTCTGACACTTGTAAATTGTCTATTTTGTTTGTTATATACTACAATTTTACAATAAATACAATACTAACTTTGCCACTCTCATATCATTTATTGTATTTTTTTTACAACTGGGCAAATGACCTTTTCACACTTGAGTGCTGGGCAAATGACCATTGGGCAAATGATCGTGCAAAATATTGTTACCTATTAATGAAATTAAAACGTTTATAAGTTACACACCACATGTACACACACATATATTTACATATACATACATATATAATATTATATATATTTACATGTAGTAGTGCTGTCAAACCATGTTCACCTTCACAAATAATCTGACTCATTCCATATTCCAATTCATGACTTTGTTTGACAGCTTCAACACAAAGGCGTGAACTACCTCAACACCACTGCAGCCATCACATATGACAAGATCTGTGGTGGCTCTATCGAGCATCAGCGGTCATAGCAAAGGCAGCTCACTGTCGGGTGTCCAGTCACTTGCTGAGGCTGGATGCATCTCAGGACAGTAAGTAAACGTAAGTATTAATTGCTGCTGGTATGCAAACGTGATATATACAGCTGTATATATATATATATATACATAAATCATAGCATAACATTTGGAAGATATGCAAACATGTGTTTGGTTGTTTTGACAATTATGTTTTATTCTGACCAATCTTATTATTTGGTACACCATCTTTGAAAATGTTTCAACAGCACCCCCCCTCGTCTTCCGATATCACCACTCCAGCCGAGACAGCAGAGCAGCTGAAGTTATAGCGGCTTGATAGCGACAAAATTTAGACTACACCATTTGGTTCAGTCGCCAGTGGAGGTTTTTGTGTCCCCCAGACCAGACTCTACCACTGTATGTGATAGTTTTGGTTGTCTGCATTAGGATTTTGCAGTAATGGGTGTCCTCGTTAAATTGCATATTGTTAGAAATGCATGTGAATTAAAGTAAAGACAATGTAAATTAAAAACATTTTATTGAAACTATTTGATGAGATCATGACTACAAAATTATGAAAAGCACAATACAACTACAGGTACACTCATTGTACTTGATGTGTATAATGTAATAATTTTTAATATCACATACACATAAAATGCAAAGCAACAATAGAAACAAAAATTAGAAAGAGGTTGAAAAAATGTCAGGTACATATAACAAAACAGTTACTTTTATCACAATTCTTTGTTACAAAAAAACAACACTACACATGTGATATCAAATGCTAGTTATATGTTTACAACTCACAAAATTAGTGACTAAACAATTATGTGTATTTAACAAATTTTTATATTTAATGCCCATAAAATGTAAACCAATGAGAACAAATTACTTAGGACGATGTTTAGTTGAACAAATTTAATATGTACATATCAAATAAAAATAACTATATTATGATTTTTTGTTAAAAAACATCAATAGGATATAAAATTCAAAACTGTTGTAGTATGTGCAATGCTTGGTATGTTTACAACTCGCAAAAAATAGTGACTAGACTAGACAGGGTCATCGCCCTGTGACTGAGAATTACATGTACAATCGCTACATGCTACATTGCTCCAGTTTACTCAGCTGTATGAAGAGTACCGGCTACAGATAGATATTTTTGTATGAATAATCTTTGCATATTAATTTCAGTGTGGCTGAATTCTTCCCACATAAGTCAAGATGGTGTTTTCAATTTAACAGGTCTGCCAGGGAGTAAAGTTTAAAGCGCTTTGAGTAATCCCAAGGACTGGATACTACACCATATCAGAACTAAACTTACCCAAGTGTTGTTTAATTATCATGCAAAATTAAAATTAATGTAAATTGTGAAAATATAAAACAGTGATAAAAAAGAATAATTTCGAAAAATTATACATGGCATGAAAAATATATAACAGTCCTCATGATACATAGATAATTTAAACAAGTAAAATGCTGCTGTCAGTGTATCAACAGATTGTTGTTGAAAAATTTGAAAAGGCTTTCAATACCATTACTTCCTCACAAACTTGTGCCTGGTGTATGTTGCAAAAACTCAGCTGGCTGCCACTGACTATCAGCAACACAAAGGCAATGAAACCCTACCAGTTGTACACAATTCTGGATAATTAATGTATTTTTTCATGGACACTGCTAAAAGTTATAGTTGAATTGAATACAAATACCTTGTATTATTGACTTTTGATAAATGTGTCGTCACATATAAAAATATCATGCATGTCAGAGCCATCCTAATTGTAATTTTGTCTCCGGTATAGGTAGATGCAGACGTACAGCAAAATGTCAGGAAGCTGGTATGCAGTACCTTCAAAGACAGCGAAAACATACAGTGATGTCATCGATATCTAAACCGATGCAGTTCACCGAAGAATGCTCGACACTGAACCTGTCTGACAGCATCGAAAGTTGTTGTCACTTCTGCAGACCCTGGCACCCACCGTTCCATCACCAACTACAGAGCTAGTCAGGCGTCATCACATTCTTATGTCGAGCAACCTGCATTCTACATTGGTTTCCAGGCAGTCAAACTAACTGACTGACCTGGAAGCCAGTGTACACCCCATCGGCACTGGGGAATCTGTCACGGATTCAACACGACACAATTGGGATCACTCAGTGGACATTCATATGATAAACTGTTAATATGCAGCATGTTGCATGACTGTAGAATCTTGTCCGAGATCCTGGACAAATACAACTGCCCAGTATGCCATATTAACTTGGAGAGCTAGTGGTACTAAGCACACTAGTTCAATTTCCTGTAAAAAAAAGCATATATTCAGTAAACAAAAACAGGCATCATAGTAGTGTTGGGAGTAAATAATTATGATGTGTTCATTGTCATAATCAGTATATAATAATGTTTCATGTATGACCTGCATCATTTCACAAGAAAAAAGGCAGCAAGAAATGTTCTACTACAGCTGCATCTATACATGTTGATATCTTAGGAACAGTCAGTGTTTACCAGGGTTGTTCTGGGGAAGGGTGGCTTGATACAGCATGCAGACATTAGTGGAATATGCAATTTCTCAAAACGGTGACAAATTTTAACAATTTTTCTTTACTAGGTGTTCATTGTCATTACATGAATTTAACAATTTTCAATTTCATTACAGTGACGCCTGATCTTAGTCAATATTATAGACTGATTTGAATTCTGCTCATCAGTAAAGCGCATTTATATTTTTAGTTTTGTTTTCAGTATACAACTTCATGTCAGTATCTGCCATGTAACTACTATACATATTCATGTTTTACATTTTAAGCTTGAGGTTGAATGGTCAAGGTGAATGTTGGAAATGACAGAATGAGGTGTTATTGTGATGCTAACAATATATTTTCCTCGTCAAGTATTCAAAGGTTCATAATGCGTATGTCTACCTTCTTCAAGAATGACTAATTTATTTTATAAACTTATTTCAGAGTCATCACCATATGCTAAATACTGTTTAAAGGTGTATTAATATGTCTGTGTTGATACACTTGTGGGTATAATATACAAGTGCAGAAGTCAATCTAGTTTTCCATGCCCAAGATGTTATTATTAAAATGTGTATGAAAACAAATGTGGTATATTTAAATGTGCACATTACAATTTTTTGATAACTTATACATGGTTGATTGTTATAAATTTGAAATTACCTGGATTGATCAAATGTGGGCCTGCCGCAGACTATGTATCCTCCCTGTGTCTGCCTGGCCCGGGTGACCGCCTCTAGCCACTCTTCTGCCTCCTCTCATTCTCATTCATGGGTTGCAGTGTGGTCTCTAGCAATATCACAATTCAAGTTACATATATTATTATGTATTCATATATTGCTGTGGTGAGAGTATATACATATATTGGTAAATACATAAGAATACCCGGCATATGTCAGTTGAAAGGTATCACAGGATACCAATTAATGCATTACATACACTATAGCCAGGCATCAAGGACCACAATGGAGACAAGTGCGTGCATTTTCTTGTGTAATCCTTATATATGGTGTACTCTAGGTGTATTGATATTTTATGTATTTACACGTTTACATTTTTATATTGAATAAAATCATCACCATCATGCTTGTCATAAAAATCTAAATTATTTTGCATAAAATACAATGCAAATCAACAACATTCTGCAGTAATAGTATCAAAAATATGAGTCACAAAAAATGTTTTAATAATTACGATCACCAACATAATACTTCCGTGTTTGACGTTCGTTGCACAAAATTACGGATGCTCCCTGACTAAGTTACTTGGACGATCAACAGGGGCCTGCTGCCAAAGCAATGTTACTTGTCATTTCGCACCCTCACGTCATCTACTCTCAATATGTATTGTCGGAATAACAGCTTATTAACAACATCCTGCGTAACCAAATACAATACATATCAAATATTATGCTCGTTGTCACTCTCTGACTGAATCTCTGGCTGATAGTGATATGGTGACTGTCTTAGACTTGTCAGGCTCGAGTCGAGTGTAGACATTCGCAAGTTGCAATTCTCGTTGAATTAATACACGGCTACGCGTTCTTGTTGCTAACTGCGATAGTGTAATACGTACCTTCGTACAACTACTTTGGAATTATAATCTTCATCTTGATACGCTAAAGCACGTGTGTGTTGTTATTGTTATTGTTTTCGAATGCCTGGGATGCCGATCTCGCGTAAAGCACGTGACCGAAGTGGCGCAGTAGGCAGACAGCGCAATTGGCTTTCGCCAGCGATACCCGCTGTAACGACAACTCTTTTTTTTGACGATTAAAAAACAAGTACGCATTTTTTTTAATTAAACCGACTGTGCGCACTAGTTAAACTATTCACACATTACACATCTGGACATAAAATAACCGGATTGGCGATGGGCAAACGAAGTGATTAAGTACCTTTAACAATAACAGTTAGCTTCTGTGGAGCAGGCGCTCATTTGTTGTGTTGTAATGCAGACGTGATATTAAAGGGTTAATAGTTTACCATCATTCGTTGTCGTTTGAAATCCCACCGGACCCATACCGCTCGGGTCCTGTTACCCCATAACAATATTACTGAAATATAAAGTGTGATCCTTCCCCACATCTGACTTCAATCAAAACGTGGCGCCATCTACCGGAGTTTCCGGTGGAACTAATGTATAAAGGCAAAAACGAGTTAATTTCTTGTCCATTTTGATGGATAAAATACAGTAAATTAAATGTTTTTATCACGTGACAAGTGCACATGTCTAGAATAGGTGTATTAGATATATGATTTGAAGTTTGGTGACTGTAGGTGACCGTCTTCGTGGTTTTTAGGTGTGGGCCTAAACTGCAACAGTACCGTTCAACCAAGTGCAAAAACGATGTGAATCTGCGATGAATATGATTATTGGATATGGATACAGGAGCGTCGAGTCAGTGGGTTATCTATCATTTGGTAAAGGAGAAGCCACGGGGACGGGGGTTAACTTAATCACCCATGAGGTTTCTATGTAACAATGTATTGGTGCAATCGGTTATATATTTGAAAAGTTTAAAAGTAATGATGGCATATCTCACAATGACCCTCTACATTTTATACTGCGTCGTTTTAATGGTTGTGGTTCGTGGTTCCACTATCAGCATTTGTGTAATATTATGTCGGTTTATTCGAAATAACTTCTTAATCTAAACAGATTGGTACAACAACGCCGCGAACGCAGTATAGGATGTGTGTGTGTGTGTGTGTGTGTGTGTGTGTGTGTGTGTGTGTGTGTGTGTGTGTGTGTGTGTGTGCGTGCGTGCATGCGGGCGTGCGTGCTTGAGTGCTTGCGTGCGTGTGCATTTTGTCAGCGACTATGATGAGGAGAACAAAAGTCCTCAGTTTCGTCCATATTGTAACACAATTACTTGATTCATTATAGGTAATTACGATCTTGTTTAACCATTCAAATGATCACACGCATATTCGTGATATTGCTCAATTAAAGTTGATTCCGCAACTGGTTTAGCCCATCACGAATTGTTGTGTCCCGATATGTATGTGACACGATTAAGTAACATTCCATTTCGATTTAATAAAAAAGCGTTTGCTTAGGTCGTTGCATCGGGGACTTTTTTGAATCAGTTGCCAGGTCGACAATTATCCTTTACACCACTGGATTTGTCAGCCTCTTAGTTTCCGTGAGAGCAAGGAACGTCGATACAGAAACACATGCATAATCGCATCGCGTATTTACGTGAATAGTATTCGAATTTTGAGAATCACTTGAATTAATGTTTGGCCAAATATTGAATCAGTTAATAATTTGTTTCATGATTTCACCAAAACTACATAAAAGGGTTGCACGCTCGAGCTAGTATATTGTAGCAGATACTAGGTATGTTTGCGGTTTCACAAAATAAATTATAAATTAGAAAATAGAAAAAAAATAGAATTGAGGAGAAACCTTTAACATGTAAACTATTCACGGGTCCGCAGACTACCGCGTTGCTCTTGTCGTCTCGCGGGGTCAAGTCTGTTACTCGGGTGAACAACACGTTGGTCATCTGCGTCGATTTGTAAACTGGCATCCGCAGCATGTTCAACCAACATGTTCCGGCCGCTACAGTCTCCGAAGGGGCAGTGCCAAAATAAATACAACGCACGTGCCATTGTCAGTCAAGCTATTTCATCGACTAATTTCACGGATATGTTAGCCACGTGAGGCACCTAATTGGGTGCTCATTCATTTCTAGCAACGGCTGTGCCACTGGATGCTTAACAAGGAATGTATTGTTCCCATTTTTTTAAACAATAGGGTCATCACATTTTACATTGCATTAATATCACGCTTCATTTGAGAAATATTATAATAATAGAATAACCCAATATTCATACTTTACAAGAATAATATAAATAAACCGTATTGCCACTCATTGGAAATAGTTGATATTTAGTTATAGGAAGGTTTATTTGGTATTTACTACGATATAATTATTAAACAGGCTTATATTGTTCCAAATGGTATTCTGCATCGTCTTCCGCTACTTGCCCTGGGTGCCCTTGATCTACCGTTCGATATTGTCTACTTAGACAATGTTGGAAAATGTTTTCTGTGTCAGCTGTAATAGAGATTTACCAACATATATCGTTCAAAATGGTTTATCGTGATCAACGTAATCGAGACATAGCTGACTCTTAGGTGCCAGTGGGCTACAGGGTGGGTGGTAAATAGTGGCCTACAACACGGACAGTGTAGGATTACGTTTGGGGATACTGAAAGCGAAGATGTTGCCGCAAGGTAACACCAAACCGAAGTGGACTGCGAAAAATGTGAAAGGGAATCATCGTGTGCGTGTACGGTGTCCGTATTGCTCCTCTGCTTACATATAACATGGACTGAACAAATCACAGAGACAGAGAAATTGATACAAGACGAGTTTACTGAAGATGTTATCCCCTCCAGCTTTATGATTGCATGTGGCCATGTGACACCTGTTGTGTCGTGCCACACGCATAGCAAAGGTCCATGGACCAGTATCGATGCCTCACTCCGGGATTCAAGGACACGGAGCAGAGCAACACAGATGAGTCCTTCGACCACCTGTCCGTTCCACTAATTGGCGCGGTAGACGTGGGGTCAAGTTGCCAGGCGTAGTGGACATTGACCTGCGGACAGGTAGTGAGACACTGCGCAACATTTACTCCATATACCCATGGCCTTGTGCTCCTGTCCACTGTGAGTTGATGAATGTAGACATTTACAATTATTATATTGTTGTTTCGCTCCTGACCAAAATGTTTCGAGTTGAGTGTATACATTTACCATACACCCATCGCCTTTGCGCTCCTGACCATTGTATGTTTAGGAATGTGTGCATTTACCAATATACCCATCGCCTTTGCGCTCCTGACCATTGTATGTTTAGGAATGTGTGCATTTGCCATTCTATCCATCGCCTTTGCGCTCCTGCTCGTGGATATTTTGTATGTTCGTGATATTTGAAGCTTGTGCCTCTGGTCCATGCATTTATAAGGTTGAGCACCAGTCGTAATAACCCAGCCTCTTCAAGCTACTCTATATATTCCCATTGTCTGATTCTTTAGTTTAACTTGCAGCCGTCTCAGACATTTTGTGTGATTACATTTGTGGATTCCCATTGATGACGTCACAACAGTAGCTATATGTCGCTGCAAACATTATGTATACAGAGAATCATGACTAATAAGGGACTGAAACAAGGTGACCGAACGGATGAAACATGGAATTATCAGGACATCAGTTTAGAGTATAACCAATCCCATTCTGGAGGAAAAAGCAGGCATTTCACTTAATCTTTAATTAAGCCCAATTTCTATGCTCGCCCTGTTCGTTTTATGCGTATTATCAAAAAGAGCTAAGCGAGCGAAAAATGAACAACTCAAAACACTTCCCAACAACGCTTTTTTCAACGATTGCAAGTACCATTACCATTCGTCCGATCACAACAATCTTGTGGTCGTTTGAAAGTTTACGCTTTCTGTTATTCAAACATATAAATGGTTTCCTGATAATGATGTATGAAATAAACAATAAACGAACCAACAACCGTGCCGTTTCCGGTGTCTTACACACTGCGAACGATGCTGGTTCGCTGACACAGTTCACTAATCTACCGATTGAGGCAGCACTATCTGATTTCATGCTATAATTTTACTGTATTTTAAAGAATGTACAATTGTAATTTTCAATGTGCGAAAAATAAAGATTTTATTTATTATTTATAAGCTTTTAAACTGCGGCGAAGCTTTCATACTCGAAGTAGGCGTGACGTCACAATCACGTATATCAACCCACTAACGCAACACATTTTGACCCTTTGTATCCGTTGGTTGGCGTACATTACTGTGTCGTCACGCCGACGTAGAGATATATCGGTTTTGTTGCCATCAAAGCACGCCGGTTTCGCCGTCGTTGAAAAGCGGGTGAGGCTTATAACACGAAATCAAGAACTGGCGAAGTGCGCATATATGAATCTATGCAAATGAGGAAAACAGCGCCGCAATCGGAAGATCAGTGTACTGAGTACCCGCCGCCAACATCGTTCGGAACCGTAAAGAACACCGAAAACGGCATCATTGTATGTCCGTTTATAAGTGTTCGATAAACGGTTACCGGTAAATCTAGATGACGCTAGAATAACCGAAAGTGCATCCTTTCAAATAATGCCAAGAGCGTTTCGTGTAGGGCAGTGAGGATGCTAGCGATCGTCGAATTTCATGTTTTGGACGTGTTTCGAGTTGTTCATTTTTCGTTCGCAACTTTTTTTTGTATTATTATGTTCCTGTTTAACGTTTTTGTTAGCCCATAAATGATTAAACAACACGTCAACTGTCGTGATATAATTTAATAAAACAACAGTTAACCAAGTTTATGAGGAGAGACCACATCGACTTTCGCCGCATACATTGTGTTCTGGCCACTCGGTCGTAGGTTTAGAGACTAAGAATGAACCTTTTCATTCCCAATCTGAATGAAATATATTCTAAGGAAAGTGTTGTGATATTCATCTAATTGTTAACTCCCTCCGTCACTCTGTACAAGGACCCTTTTGGTCGCGCTTTCCTGCACAGTTTGTTGCGACACCTAGCGGTCGAGGTCACGTCACTGCAGGTAGTACCGCTAGAATTTAGCATGCCGCGCATATATGCGGGTTGTTGTTTCAGGCCGTACCTAAAATTGTAATCGCGGAATTTTATATTATTTTATATCACCGTAAATATACATTTTTATGACATCACAGTAAATATACTTTTCGTATCTACTAATATGCCACTGGATGTACCCATCACTCATTTTTAGTTTCTGAATGATTGCTTTTAGAACGCCTCGAATGCTTAGCGGATATAATGAAAGGTTTAGCATTCGCGATGTTCAAACGGTAATAACTCAAAAGGTTAACCCAATTCCCGTGTACATGCAGCGACAAACTTGTAGATAAGATTATGGTGATCTAAACAAATTCCGCAATTGCAATTTCACGTACAGTTTGAAACAACAAGCCGCACCGCCACTCGCCGTGCTAAATCTTACGGCGCGCTCAGCGGCATTGCCTGTGGTGACGTCAGCAACATTTGATGGGCTGGTTGCTTCGCAAATGACCACGTTTGAGCAGGCATAGTGACATGAGTTCTTAACGAATAGGCTTCATGTTTGACACATTACGTGACAAGAGTATTAAGTTTACGTATACGAAGTTTAACATTTCATTTCACATAGTCGTTAAAGGGAATAAAAACATGTATTGCTTGAATTCATGTTAAATTAGATCCTGCTATATATTTCCATGTCCACCAACCAAAACAAATCCCCAAAAATCAAAGAATTAGAAATTCCACATTTTATGTTGTACATCCGGACATTTTCGAATATGCATATTTTTGGCGCGCTTTTTGGGATGCTGTGATGTGACGTCAGACATGACTCTGCCGGTACAGCGACCGCTTGTTTACATTCATTCTCAGCAATATGACGGCAGAGGTGGCTGTGTAATGCGAATATCATCATGGTTCATTGTGCGGCATTCGGTTGTAATGCAAACTCTTCTAAACATAGAGCAACACACCCTTTTTTTTCAGTTCCCTACGGATCCAGTTTTATTTAAGAAATGGATCGCAAAAATCAAGCGAGCTAACATCAAGCCGACGAAACACAGCCGGCTTTGCTCCGGTCGTTTTGAGAAAAACTGTTTTGATCGCGATCCGGAGATGTTGGCAACCCTTGGATATCCTGGTGCTCGAATATCGTTGAAAAGCGATGCAGTCCCAACAATATTCCCGGCAGTAGAAGCCGTCAATCCGCCGAAGACAGGCGTCGGCACGGGCAGGATCGACGGCCGCTTTGCCCGAGTCGAAGGCAAGCGGGTCTCGCAAGCGTAGTTCCAGTGCCGCAGGCGCCGCAGCAGGCTCCGCTGCCACTACAGCCGGGTCCGCAACTACACCCATGGCTTCTTCGGGGTACCAGGTTCCTTCTACGAGTGATGAATTTACGAGGTCTGCTCACCGAAAGCGGCAACGAATCAAGGTAATTCTTATATGTGATTTCTGCTATTATTATTATTCTGTAGGTCTAGTATAATGCCTGGACTGGACGGTCTCGTGTGTGTCAAAATAAGTTATTCAACTTATTGTCATTGTACCCCATTGGTTCCAATCATATCACGGAACTCTTCCTAAGTATCTTATATTCTAAATGTTGTATTTATGCACGATACTACTATAATAAATCTACATATACTCAGTTTTGTGGAAAATGTGATAGTGTAATCAAATCGATTCAGGTGACTGTTTTTATCATTATCATGGTTACAGGAATGTAAGGCAATAAAACAAAAACGTCAACAAATTAATTGATGCTAGTTTGTTAGTTATGCATTTAATTAATCTATGTACTTTTACATGCAAATAAGAAATAATTATTTTAAATTATACTCATTGCCGAGTCAGGTTAGTCTGTTATCATAAGTTTTTTAAACAGTAAGAAGCAATACTTAAATATGTTCACATTCGGATGTGGGTCGTTGCCCAGCTACCAAGTGTGAAAATGGTAATTTGCCAAGTTGTGAAACAATAACAATAAATGCAATGCAAGTTGCAAACCTATCTATTGTATATTTAATAGATGATTAGTTATAACCAAAAAAAAAATGTTCACAAGTAATATATTGTCACATTTTCCAGGTAATTGTTTGCATAAAAGTGTAACATAACAAAAGTAACTATGTCTCTGTGTAGATTATGTAAGCGTGATATCAATTATTTATGATGTTTTTATCATAGAATAAACAATACATACCTTGCAACTTGAAATTAATTTGTATTTTTCACAGCTAGGCAGTCTGTTCACAGTTGGAAGCTGGGCAAATGACTAGACAAATGGATGTACTCCTTTCTGACAAGATGGTAAAAGACAGGATTTTGTTTGCTTTTGTCAGAAACCTACAACAATTTATTTTTTTGCAAATTCTATAAGGGTCATTTGTTATTTCAGTTATTTGCTGACATTCTGGCAGCAGCTCGAGATAGTCCACCGTCGACCAAGAATGGGTCATCTGAAGATACAGCAACTGAATATGACAGCTCTCGTACGGATTCCTGTGATACAGAGGATTCCACACCTGAGTCAGTCACAGCTTCCACTCCAAAAAGGAGCAGCAAATGCTTTCAGGTTGACATCAGGCCATCAACTCGCACGAGAAGAGTGCAAGCAGTCTGTGCATCAGAGCAGGTTGCTGTGCAGGTGACATCAGCAGTGAGGTCAACGAGTGTGCAGTGCAGTTTGTTGACTGGTCCGATTAGTGACTCGAGTGACTAAAACGGGGAGGAAGTGACATCTGCTGCAGATCCAGAGTATGTTTGCTCTGACAATGAGTCGACTAGTCGTGACAGCAGCAACAGTGACAGCGATGACCATGTCGACCAGTACACTGACACAGAGGAGGGTGTTACAAACAAGACTCCCTTGAGGAAAGATTGCTGCCCTTCCAGGGAGAGGTACTTCTTGGTAGCAGAGTCTTCACTTCGTCATCTTTTCGCACGTTGCCGAAACTGCACTGGCCAAACCAATGTCGTAGTGCAGCAGTTTCTCGGCTCAATGGGAAGTTGCCCTGTAAAGATAATAATTGGTATGTAGATGTGAAGCTATGCTATTTATTAGCATGTCATAAGTAAAGTGATCAACAAAATGGACTAGATAACTTGTTTATCAATGGGTATTTGCTGAAGCCATATTCTCATCTGCCTGCAGGGGAAGTATTCCCATGGGTGTTGTTTGGCTTATAACCATTGTCTGTACACCGTGTGGTGATTCACATTGTGTTACCAGGTCTACACAGTTACCAACATTTGGAATGATTCATCCCAGTAACACTGTGTTATGAAACTTGCTTGATGAATTTGTAATGATTCAACCCAGTAAAACTGTGTTCTGAAACTTGCTTGATGGATTTGTAATAAATATGTCACACACAAAATTTGATTAAAAATGCTATGTCCTTATGATTTTTATGGACATAGTCGTAGGGCACATATATACCCACTGGTAGCATCTCACATATAAGACCCCTAGGCTAAGGTTACACTAAACCCCTAGGTCTAGGACATAACCCTTCAGGCTATAACCCATTACCATAATTATTCAATTGTTCTGCATGTTGTTTTAATGTTTATTTTGATTATATAGTAGCTATATTGTTATGTGTCAGACTCAGAGTAATAAAATTATTGTTCCACATAAATGACATAATCTAGAGCTGTCATTATATATGTCATGATATTATGGTCATCTCGCGAACAACTGTCCAACTAAAAAAGTGTGGGTTTTGTCCAGAGGGGTGATATCGTAAGTAGCTATAACGTCCTAAACTCGATCCGCATAAACCAGACAACCATGCTTACGACGTTCGACGGTTCGTAACTTTGTGAAGTTTGTCTTTTTGACAAGTCTGTTTACAATTACTTCGTCCGATGACCTACTTAGCTACAATCTCTAGCTAACTCTCTGTACAGCTTTGACACCGCATTTTATAATATAACGTCGTACTAAAACGATATAATTGTTGTTGTCGACAGTTTTCACACCATATGTGTCATTATAATGAAGTTGAAGCTTACCAGTCGGTGTTGCATGAGCGAACATTGTGACTGTCCGACTCCGCATCATCTTCTTCGCTACCGTCGCTGAAACGCTCGGAAAGAGCGGAATTAGACGAATCATCCGCTGTAACCATTCCCGCTAGTGGCTCAAAATCGTATGATTTCACTTGAAACTCTGGGAAACTCCCACTAGCCATGATGTTACAAGAGAATGGAGAGAACAACAATGGCGATGCATAGATGTCAACAAAGCCGCGAGTCAGCATTGACGTCACGATACCACGTGATCGCCTAGCTCATTACATTTCAACTTTCTGCGGGAATCTCTACACAGACGGGTTTAAAATATAATTTTGTCTACAAACGTATTTTTCTGTATTTTTTAAATGTTGTCAAATGTGGCAAACATACAATGTTAATCTTTGTGTACACATGGAAAACGGATTTTAGCTAATGCCTTGTTTTTATTTCCTTTAAATCATTTAGTGACATAATATAAATTATATATAGTTATCCAAATCGCTCATAACACCGCCATATGGATTACATCTTGAATAGCTGCGATTATAGCAATTATTATTAATATAAAATATAATATCAGATAGACAGACATACATATATATATATATATGAACTACGCACACGCACACAAGCACCCATCACACACCGCGCGCGCACATACTCAATCACACTCACACACACTCAAACACACGCACATGCACACGTCTACACACGTGCACACGCACACACGGACACACGCACACACGCACACACGCACACACGCAAACACACACATACACACACACTCACGCACGCACGCACGCACATCCACCCACCCACACACAATTAAAACACCAGGCACAAATAGACGTTGTTATTGATATATTTACGGAACTGTTTTAGGGATACGGTTAACCCCTCTGGAGGCAACTGGTCGGTTTGACCAGATAGTGTATCATGAATCAAGCCAGCTTCTCATCCCGGGCCAATGATCGAGCAACACAGAGAAGCAGCAGTCGAGACGTTTACCCGACTGTCTACCGCGGCACTTATAAACCTCAGCGATCGCTGATAGACTTATCGCGTTTACTACCAGCCGTCGTCTTCGCTACATCGGCTGCGGCTGCCGGTTTACGCACAAATGGTAGACAGTGGTTCCGTTGCAAGGAGAAGCTGACTGACAATATTGAGACACACACGACAGTCAATCTGGCACGTTTCGAGAGCCTTATTTTCTGACGACGGAGAAGCTGTTTCGCTGGTAAGAATAAAATTTGTAGTCACTATTATGCTGGGCAAAGTATGTATACTAATGTTTGTTTTTTATTTGTAAAACTTTTTTTCTTCAAATTATAGGCAATCGCTTACTTGACTTTTCGATATTGTTAACCTTAAGGTTAGGGATATGTTTAGGGAGCGGGGTTAACAACAATTACTGAGGCCTATGAAGTAAAGGATTATCGACTTACATGCGTGAATGAATGAATGAGTGAGTGAATGAATGAATGACTGAGAACATGCGTGTTTGTGTCCATAACAATGCGTGCCTCTTTCGATTGTCGTCGTTAATTATTACTAATCAATTGTTAATTGCCACTAATTAATTGCCGTCGTAGTTTGTAACAGCAGAATACCATCTGCGTTTATGCACGTATGTTGTCTATTTTCGGACGACTGCGCCCGTACGTTTGTTTGTAAACAAGTTTCTTGGCATGCTGCTTCGTGGTTGATTATTTGCGCTTACCGAAATGTCTTCATCTACGGCTTCAGTATATATGTTTAAATGTGTTCGTAACATCTACAAAACACGTTGTTTGTGCCGATAGTTTTGATATTTCCTACGATCTCCAATTCCCGTGAGATCGTGCTTGGGGACACGAGGAAGCGATATGAGATAATTGAAACCAGCACGCTCGCTTCCTGTTTACCTCCGTGAACCTCCCCCGTCTAGCCGTGGGTGGGGCACCTGAGGCAGGTCCAGTGTTGTAACGACGTAATTGTGGAAGAACACGAAGAAATGACGCTTGCTGATGTATTGATGATGACATACAGAGGAGGAGGAGAAGGGTAAAGTTGTTGCTGTTGTTTGCTGGTGATGGTGGCGGTGGTGGTCGTGCTGTTGGTGGTAGTGATAGTAGTAGTGGTAGTAAAAGTATTAGTGGTAGTGGTAGTAGTAGTAATAGTAGTATTAGTATAGTATTTAGAGTATTAGTAGTAATAATAATAGGAGTAGTAGTAGTAGTATAATATTTAAAGTAGTAGTAGTAGTAGTAGTAGTAGCAGTAGTAGTAGTAGTAGTAGTTGTAGTAGTAGTAGTAGTTGTAGTAGTAGTAGTAGCAGTAGTAGTAGTAGTAGTAGTAGTTGTAGTAGTAGTAGTTGTAGTTGTAGTAGTAGTAGCAGTAGCAGTAGTAGTAGTAGTAGTAGTAGTAGTTGTAGTTGTAGTAGTAGTAATTGTAGTAGTAGTAGTAGTAGTAGTTGTTGTAGTTGTTGTAGTAGCAGCAGTAGTAATAGTAGTAGTAGTAGTAGTAGTAGTATAGTATTTGAAATAGTAGTAGTAATAATAATAGTAGTAGTAGTAGTATAGTATTTAGAGTAGTAGTAGTAATAATAATAATAGTAGTAGTAGTATAGTATTTAGAGTAGTAGTAGTAGTATAGTATTTAGAGTACTAGTAGTAATAGTAGTAGTAGTAGTAGTAATGATGACGATGATGATGATGGTAGGAATGGTTGTGACGGTGGTGGTGGAGGCGGTGGTTGTAGTTGCTGTAATACTAAAAGTTGTCGAGGAAGTATAGTAGTCGTATAAAAGCAGTAGCAACATCTACGTTATTTCTCGCAGTTCCATCAACTATGTCCCGTTAGATAGCTCAAGATTCCTGAGGTTAGCGCCTACCAGTAATTCACTGTCTACAGACAACCGTCTGTCCCACGTACAGCGCTGTTGTCCCTCTCCCACGCCAGCGAGTTGAATCAAATAATTGGCCGGAAGTAATCCGTCCACAGCCAACATGACTGCTGCGAAGCGCCGCAGATCATCCTCCGCACTCGGCCAGTTTAGGTAGTTTATTACGATCACAGACACGCCCCATCACAGATATGCAGCTGCTTCAACTTTGTATTATACTATAAATCACCGTTGGAAGCGGTCGTTCAGTTGAACTGGGAACACGTGCTAACTGTTTGTCAACCATCTGCTAAACTGACCTGTCCAACGGAGGTTGTTGAACCACTGGGCCGGTGAAATAGTTCAATGTCCGAGTTTATGTTGATGGACAGGGCAGCGGTGAGACGAGCACCGTTCAACAGGCCAGTATAAATAGTGTACAGGTGTGAAACCACCGTGTGAGGTCAACCTTCCCGAAGGTAAATGCCAATGGGCAGCACTGTTTTTTCCCGAAATGTATCGCGACGAAAGGCCTCCCCTGTGACAGATGTCAGAGGGTGTCGAATCATGGTGTGTTCAAGTTTCTGTACGTGTTATTGTAGTCTTTTATAGTCTACAATAGCCTAGTTTTGAATGTGGACAGTGACCAGTCTTGAAATCGTAACGTCATAAAACAGTTCCCTCCAAACTAGTCATATTGTAAACAAGTGTGATAAAATATGTGGTTAAAACGAAGTTTGCACGAGAACACAATAAAATTATGATAAATAAATGTATTGCATCCATTAGATTACACGTCCAGCATCGACTGATCCACACTTTGGTGCTGGCTGAGTGTACTGTCACGTAAACACGTGTTATCGGATTATGCCTAATCAAAGTGCCATTAAACAGGAATTATTGTTGTGATTGTTTTTATCTTGTGTTGCAAGAATGCGCAGTACGAAAAGAAATACGATTTGAAACGAGCCAATACATCTAGGATCTGTATCAAGTGAAAACTTTGGTTGCAAATTTTACGGGTTGCCAACATTTTCTGGTGAGCGTTTTTTCATAGACGAAGCCTGGCAATACGAGTCAAGATATTACCGCAATCTGGGGCTTTTAGAGAGAGACTCTCATATCTTATCTCAAGGCATTACCCAAGGCCATCGCGGCTCTGTTTACTACTACGCAATTACTTATGAGTGATGTATTCTCGTGTTGTTTGACCGCATTCTCGCATCTGCGCTATGCACGTGTCGACACCACGCACAGATTGCGACGAGTGAGTGAGATACTATTTGTGTATAAATAGGCTCGCTACTTATTGAACCAAACGAGTCCGTCGCTCATTTCTGTCTGTTTATAGCGGGAGGCGTCCGTGTTTACGGGTGGCAACAGGCGAGGTGCTAACGATACTAGCCGACTGTCAAATATATCAGTTTACGAGCGCTTGAGTGAAGGGTGTAGCGACGCTGCATTGAGACAGTAGCTTCTCGTGTTGTACGGCCTATGTAGGCCGCAGTCCAACAAACGCGCTTTTAAGACAAACTACACGCTGTTTTAGGCCTCCCAGTACTTCGGTTTGCTCACTTTCACTCGTCTAGCGCAAGTTAATTCGTCTTGCCCCAGTTCAATCAACTCGCCCCACTTCACTCGCCGTGCCCTTTTGAATACGCCATACTGATACCGACTGGCCTCGACGTAATCGAAAGTTTTTAAGTTTACGTGATTGTGACGTCACACCGACTTCGTGCACAGCGTAGTCGGTGTAGTGTAAACACTGCAGTTGGGGTGAGTCTGATCTGATCAGGTTTGGTCTGGTCTGGTTTGGTTTGGTTGGGTCGGGCGAAAAGTGCCAGAGTATCCCGTCATTTAGGTGTGCACAACACAAGATAGTGGTGTATAGACATTGACGCATGAAGAAACTAACTTCATAATCCTAATTATTATGAGTGGGACCTCCGCCAAGCTACGCCTACCAATAATGCCTACGTATGCGCAATACCTTACGACTGCGACAATATGTCGGCCAGATACTTCTTTCCCGTAAGCAGTTCTCACTTAAACAACTTAGCCCTGTGTTTTTGTTGCAAAGAAAACACATTTGGGGCCAGTATTTTAACAAAATAATCGACGAAAAATCCCACATATTCACATGTGTGTCAGACATTTTGTTAACTTGAACGACCTTCTTTGTACGCAATAGTTCACGTAGCGAAAACAAAAAAGATGTATGAATCAAGATACAGAAAATATCCTCGTCTGCACCACTGTCGCGAGGCCGTACGTCGCCGGGATTACGTAGTTATTACGTCATGCCTTTTAACGTCAGTAAACAATCATATCTCGTGGGTCGCTTAGTAAGTACGGAAAACTTCACGTAATCAAGACGATGTATCGCTTCATGTAGATATACCTCTCTGTGAAAAACTAAGCTGTGTAGTCCAACGTCACTGTTCAAACTGAATAGTAGGCTAATCTGTTACACATACCAAATCGAAAGCAATGTGTTTGTACACAAGTGGATTCCGTACTTGGAACGTCTATTACCCAATTTTTATTACAAAGGTGTAACTTTATTATTACTACTATTATTACAAAACAATCGTTATCAGGTATGCCATATATTACAAACCACATCACAGGTATACCACACATGTAATGGCTATTTTTTTCTGTTGGCTTGTCCCTCTACATTTACATAGTAGCTATAAGTGGCTGACCTGATGGGTGAATGATCGACTTGGATGCGCTGGAACGTCGGTACTGTGAACAGCGTGGAACCGCCTGTGCTGTAGAATCTGGGTCAGAATCTCGCCTGCTATGCTCAATGGCAGACCATCGATATTAGTGGAAGTAGGCCGATCGTACTGTAACGTAGACTATCCATACTTCTACCCGACGCTGACATTACTTTAAAGGTATGATGTCCGTTCGATCCGTATTTATTTATATTTATTTATGTATTATTTTTAATACTAGAATATATATGTTGAAGCTGTAGTACCGACGTTCGACATATACGATGACCCGATGCTCACTGACCGCCTATTTTGCCGTCGGGTCAGTACAATTTTTGAGTTACTGGTCTATGTGACCGGCTATTTTTCTGGGGAATTGCAACATTTAACAGCAGTAGGTTCCATATGTATACATCAACTTATATTCAAAACTGTCTCCGGAAGACGTTATTTATAAACAAATCTGCTTACAAACATGCGTTTTACAATCATTATTGTCCAATATCCTTTATCGCTGAACGGGGCGCTCACAAAAACACACTCACGTTATAGCGATGTTTACAGTCGAAAAAGCACACGTAACAAATATATGGTAATCTACTAATCTGTAGCCGCCATCATCATGTCAAACAGACATTTTGAGAAAAACCGTCAATACTAAAATCTGCCGAGGGAAAACTGTAAGAAAAACGCTAAAAAGATCAACTGCAGTCGTTCGGTAGGCCCTATTAGTACCATATGACACATCAGACGGTCACACTCTGGCAGCAGAACAACACTGAAGAATGCTCCCACAGGAACATCAGATGCTGAAAAGTCCATCCAATTCATGATCACATTTTCTTTGAGACGTGATATATGTTATTTCGTGACTCCATAGCCGTGTCTGGTCAGAACATTTGTACATGGTCAAACGTATGTCTATTTGTTGTCCATGATTGCATTACACAGAGCTGAAGTCAAGGGCATCTTTAAGGGTATCATAAAAAAACTCTCTCCAGGTAGTAACGGTTGACTCTGAGTCTGAGCTAATGCTGTACACTTGGAGACAAGTCGGATGACATCATTTCTGTGCTTTGCCTAGTGCACTGTTTGAAGTAGTTATAAGAAGGCTATGAAGCATTTCAAGTTCTTCGACCGAGTGCGTGTCACTGGACACTTTCTACACCTTATACCGCAAAAATGCTTTGACCAGGAGAAACAGGATGGTTGTCTTATGACACGTCTGGCATTGGACAAGATATGGAAGGTTTATGTTGTCGATCAGCCATTAATCCTGGTCAGCATTGTCAAGTCATATTGTTATATTTTAATTAGTATACTTAGAAGTTAACGCACATCTGACACATATGACATATGTATTAAATGATTATCATCTGGCAATGCAGATGTACATTTTTCGATAACATTGTTTTACAAGCTGTTTACGCTCGCTCATTGTGGCGTTGTTTTCGTGTAACTTGACAAAATGCGGACAGTAACTTGCTGCCGCACCAGTGTTTGAAGTTACTGGTCCGGCTGACCAGCACATTTTAGGGTAAAGGTCGAACGCTGTATAGTACTCTCCAAATTGCGTTTAATAAGTCCGAAACAAAGTTGCAATTTGAACGTATCGCCAAAGAAATGTTCAAATCATAAACTGAACATTCACGATGTAATTAAGTAGCCACAAATAACACATATTTTAATTAAGTTGGATGGTTCCCATATTCCTAACCAGAAATGACATTGGCTGAAGCAAAGATGATTCGGAAACTGTGTTCTAAAGTTTACCATTTCTGGCTGATTCCGGGCAGCGGAACAGACAGCCCTGCTTTAATCGCCAACGTAAAATGTGACAATTATAAAATGCCACAGGTGTGGGTCCAATTGTTGTGTTCTTTGACTTTGTTTCGTCTCGTCATCTCTCGCCTTTGAACGGAAATAGTTATCGACCGACTGTGTAAAGCAAGCATTGTGCTTTGAATTGACATATATATGATAAGAACGTCATATGAATTATATGAAACATTGTTGGACTCTCATGTTTTACTTGCTATAATACAAAATTGGACGTTGTTACCCCAAGGCAACATAACAGTTTTATACTTTTTGCTTGGTGTATTGCCACATTTGAAAAAAACTACAATCAAAGCAAAATCAGTGCTGCCATATCAAGTTAGTGTATATAAATATGTATGCCATATACAGTTTCTGTATATGGTCTGTTGGATACAACATCATAACATAGGTGGTGAAGAAGGTTTTTATTTGGAAAATTTGAAATAATTCATGTAATAAAGGGTTAAATGGTTTAACACTTTAGCTATGGATGGTAATCTGGTTGAATATAGTTAAATAAAAAGAGTAGGTCTACATTTGTAACGTACGCGAGTTTGCCTATCTATTATATGTGCACGACTGTGATATTTTTCGTCATATCAAGAACACGACATCAACGAAACCAAATATACGAATACAGTAGAATTATTATGACACGTAATTTAATAACAATTGCCCAATTACGATAACTATAACAGAAACAACTAATGTGTGTGAGTGTATGTGTGTGTGTGTGTGTGTGTGTGTGTGTGTGTGGTGTGTGTGTGTGTGTGTGTGTGTGTGTGTGTGTGTGTGTGTGTGTGTGTGTGTGTGTGTGTGTGTGTGTGTGTGTGTGTGTGTGTGTGTGTGTGTGTGTGTGTGTGTGTGTGTGTGTGTGTGTGTGTGTGTGTGTGTGTGTGTGTGTGTGTGTGTGTGTGTGTGTGTGTGTGTGTGTGTGTGTGTTCTTATTCTTGAATAACAACGGATAAAGACCAGAATACACCAGCGAAAATATTAGTAGCTACGATAAAACAATATTTACACAGTCAGGCTGTTATGCATTGACTACATAACTAATCAACTATATTACAGGAAAATATCTCGATCTTGGTGTGCGGTGTGCGGTCTGCGCGCGGAGCAATAGGTTCAGCCTGTCTGTTATCGTAGCAAGGCTATACGGACTGGACGCATCGACGTGCAGTAAATAAGGGCGTAACCTTACAATAAACATTATCAACTGGGTTTATTTAAGCCGGCTGGTAAACAGATCACACTATATTGCTTTTGGTTTTTATCCGAGTATGTGTCAAATGTTATCTGCTAGAATTACGTGAACGTGTTGTGCTACGGTATGACCTCGAATCATCCCGAATTTGTTTTTCCCGATATTCTAGAAGTAATGCGTGTGTATGAGTAGGGCAAGCGGTGCATTCTCATTCGCTAGGCGGCGTGCGGAAATGTAGATGGTAACAATCGGCACGGACTTGGCTCTGCTGCTGTAGTGTGAACTACCGACTCTTATCGGTCAGTAATGTGTTGCTTTCGTACACAAACGCATGCATACACAATGCCACGAAACATTGTGTGTGTATGTGTGTGTGTGTGTGTGTGTGTGTGTGTGTGTGTGTGTGTGTGTGTGTGTGTGTGTGTGTGTGTGTGTGTGTGTGTGTGTGTGTGTGTGTGTGTGTGTGTGTGTGTGTGTGTGTGTGTGTGTGTTTGCATGCGTGCGTGCATGCGTGCTTGTTTGTGTCGTGTAGATATTTTGTCCCACCCTTGAATATGCTTTTGTATTTGAAAGTTGGACGTAACGGATGGATATTGTAAAATGGCAGTTGTTTGTGTGAAAATATGATGCAGTCACTGCTTACTCCCCCCCCCCCCCCCCCCCAAGGTCACTGCACATTGTAGACAACACACTCTCACGTGTTTTACATTCACAAAGTTTCAGACTATAACTGATTCCCTCCCACTAGCTCTGGCGAAGTCTCGGCGTACCATCGCCATGGGGCACGTCCGCAAGCAGTACACCAACATGGACGACGTGGCCCTGCTGGCAAAACGGAAGCCATTCGCCGTACTGCTCACGTCATCCGGAGCGCTCTTCCTCGCCTGGCTCACCACGCTCCTCTCCATCCTCCTCGTGTCGTTCGTCAAGAGGTTCGTCGCCATCGTCTTCCTCCTGTATGCCGTCTCACGAGAGGTAGTCGTTGCCCTCGCCATGGCACTCGTCTCAGGTAGGCTTACGGCCTCTATCTCTCCCGAGTCGGATGATTGCTTCAAAACACATGTGCACATCTCCAATGCTGGGCAACGTTATGTATGGTTTCAGCGTAACTCACACACTTAACACAATACAGCTCTATGGCCAATGGTCATGTTCATAAGGAAGCTACGAACTGAGAACTTAAAACAGTATGAAGTTACAATTATTTTTTTATTATCTGCGGAGTGGTATGGGTAATTGACACAGTTTGAATACGTAACTTACGGTTTCTACCAAGACATAACAATCCTTTCTAAAAACAAACTTTCTCCAATGTTTTTTTCCAAACAATAAGTGCTTGAAATCAGCGCACACAAAGATGTATTTTGCTCAGTATTGAAAACGTTCACACCTGCACTACCTACACTCCTCAGTCACATTCACGGTACGCCATATGTGTAATGAGCATCATGAAAAGGTTCTTTATATCCGATGTTCCTTAATATATATCATGGATGTATGTACAGCACAGGACAGCATGTGGTTTTAAAATAATTATGTTTCTTTTAAGTAGTTGTTACTTACAAGGGGTCCCCCTGTCGAGAGGCCATTGTTTGTGCATTCGATACATACAATTACGACTTTTAGATTCATTTAGATTGTTCTACTCTTTTTATGGTAAGTAAAATTCGAACACTCACAAAATCCAAACACCAGACGCAGCGTATTTTGCTCTACACAAACTTTAAGGATGGGAAGACTAAAACAAAACGTTTTACAGTTGACGAAGTGAGTGTATGAAATTGTAAAAAATGTAATATTCGTGTTATAAAATGCATTTCAAAACGCACAAGTACACCACCATATTAACATTATAATTATCAACAAACGCGCAGGTGCGCGCAAATTCACACCACACAATACTGTAATTCTTCGTTAAATAAAATATGCAGAAAATTATGGTTTATCTGTAATAAAACAATATGGTTCTCTGTCTGTCTGTATGTCTGCCTGTATGTCTGCCTGTATGTCTGCCTGTCTGTCTGTCTGTCGACCCATATTTCGGTTAGTTTGTCATATATTAGGTTGACATATTTTATGTGATATTGCGGGCTCATTGGTTCGTAGAAATTCATTCTGGGGTGGCATTCTTCGGGGTCACAATTTTAAAATGATACTTATCTCCGTCAGTTGTATATGAGTGTGGCCGACAGTTTATATGTAATCTAGCGGGCCCATTGATGTGGTTTGTAGATTTCGATTTCGAAATTCGACCGGGCGATGGGGATCTCGAGTAGTCACAATTTCAAAACAGTTTTAGCTCAGTGACTGCCTTTTCCCCGGGCAACGCCGGATATCTTGGCTAGTATTTGATTATTCAATACACACGATCTGGTTTGCAGGCAGTATTCTACACCTTAGCTGAAAAGTTGGCAGACCTGCCACATTTTTGTGGTTGCAATCTGTATTTTTGGCCTAAAATTCTGTAAGAATCTGTATCAAACTGTATCATATAGTGATATAGTGATCATACATTATACCCAACATCTGCCACAAACTACATTCATCACTGTGACTCAGCATGCGTTGCAGATTTAGTCAGTATCAGCATCTCCGCTGACACAGCCAACTGGTGACAGGGGTTGTCGATGTTCAGTTTACACTGAAGGTACGCAGTAAAGGTGTCCGCATTCAAGCTATGGCTTGCGTCTGTGTGTATTTTCCGCAAGATGGAAAACAATCTCTCTACATCACGATCTGCCGCGTTTTGCTATCCTCCTCCAACACGATGACGTCATCGGCCAGCAGCTGAAAGTCCTCATACTCATCTTTCGGCTGTTCGGCATCAACGTCGGGGGCAAAGCGGGCTGCCAGACGCACAGCCGGCTCGTACGCGAGGTTCACACGGGCTGCAGGGTCGAGGACACCCAAGTCGTCGCCGAACGGAAACTCTGCGACCATTTTGCGCACAACGTACCGCACAGTAAAATGAGCGCTCATCGTTGAACGACGCCTGGACGGCTGGCGTGACAACTTCGTCCTCGAAGAAGGAGCGTACCTTCGAACTGACCGCGATGGTCGAGTCATCGTGCTGGATGGGACGATCGTTGATGGTGCGTAGGTCAACAACCTTGCGGATGTGGCGATTAGCTGTTTCCCGCCGATGAGCCACCTTCCGCATTTTTCAGAACTACAATTTAAGAGCGCGCCATCTATTGGCTATTGCGCGCTACAACGAACTAAATCGGTGATTTACTTCGCTCTTTCGGTGTAGCCTAGTTAGTCATTAAAATAAACGATTACTTCATTGCACCGAAAGCTGTTTTTTTTTTTACTGACAGCACGGCAATATGGGTTTGTAACGCATACAAGTAAATAGTGTGGCTATATAAAGTAAAGGTTTTTCTAAACTTTATTGAAATCCGTATCGAAATGGAGTACGGCCGTATTACTAAAAATCGTCGACATCCGTATTGGATACAGGTAATCCACATAATGTGGCAGGTCTGAGTTGGTGGTCAGTCGGACCTTCAATTTTCAAAAGTTGGTGGTCCCACACAAAAGTTGATTGTCCAAATGTTATCATAATTATATACGAGGAGGCCTATATAGGCCTACATTTGCAGCTGTAACGCATGACAATTATCAATATAGTAGTTCAGGCCAAGTCTGTCCTAATGCTCCTACATATTTACGACAGCTCGACATTTTTATTGTTTTTTCAACTTGTTTTTGTACCTCGCTTACGTTAAATTTCCCGTTCGGATGTATACAAATGTCACCAATATTGGCACTTGTCTAGTATCCGCACCCACCTCGACTTCGTTTTTATAACAACATGTTTGCGTAATTTCGATACATCATGTGTTATTGCCATTATTCAACATCATCCCATGCATATTTACGTTACAAAAATATCGCGTCTTAGCGCACCTTTGAAGCCCAAAGAGTAACCCAGTTTGCAACAACATACGCTGCTATATCTTTCACTGCGGTAACGCGCGGCCGCAGCGGCGCAGCCTGATGCAAACCGGGTCGCTCTCTGGGCCTAAACATGTGCTAAGACGCAATATTGTTCAAAGTTACCGGCCCGACGAAATGTTTGACGGTCAGTAATTTAGGACACTGTTTGTAGGAGCCCTCGTTGCGTTCATCCTGCTGTTGGCTGTCGGTTTGTCAGTACTCGTCTTCCCTCCCACGGCCGTCCAGCGCCGGGTCGGGGTCTCCGTCCTCGCCTCGGGCATGTCGTTGGTGGCGGCGATGGCGCTTGCCAACGTCGACCAGCGCCGCGGCACGACCGTGCTGATGGTCGGCAGTCTCTGCGCCGCCTGCTTCTCCAGCTGGGTGATATTTGTGATGGTAGGTTCTATTACGATATTACTAATATTACGAGAATTATCGCTTCCCTTCAGTATTGTTCATTAACTATTCGATGACATTTGTTTATGGCAATGCATTGACGCCAGAACCGGGGAGTTGGGGAGTTGAGCGCCCAATGTATGTTTGGTGGGGGCTGGATATAGGATTAGTTCTCTAATAATTACGTAAGGGGGCGTAGTTGGAGATGTTTAGTCAATATCGATGTTGTGGTTCAGTTGGAGGTTTTTGGTGAGCTTCAGAAATTGTAAAATTGTTCAACAGCAACACCCCTCCCCGTCTTCTAATGCAGTGCTGTTGGCCGACAACGAAGTTGTACTGAAGCTCCGGCTCAGCCCATCCATTATGATTCATTTAGTTCCGGTGCCTATGCAATGGTTATATTCTAACTTCGTGTTTTATTGCTGTCTGTATTTATAATGGTATGAATACACATTATGGTTGCAATTAATCTTTCGTCACATTTGAACCTATTTGTGTCTTATCGTCAGCCAAACATCCTTAGTTCCTAAAGTCATTCAGATAGTGGTCTATGCCTACGGTAACTGTGCCAATGTTTACGATGGCGGACAAATTTGTTATATCTTTGTTATAAGAAATGTTCCCAAGAATATGAGGTCACCAGGATGTCGCCTGGTGAACGGTAACAAATGCGAAACGACAACCCCAAATATTGTTTTGCGAAATGTAAAATTAGGTCCAGTAAATTTCAGTAACTAATTCTGACGTCCGTTTGCAGTGGCTCGTCAGCGGAGAAGTGCATAAACGTGGACTGAATACGAGGTAAGTGATCATTTTTACGTTGGTCTGGTTCCATTTGTTGCATACGTTTTCTATTTTGCCTGTAATTTTACCCCCAAAAGGCAACACTATTCTGAACCGGAGTTGAGGCTGGTCGTATTCCTGGTAAAGCAAGACCAATAAGAGTGACCAGGAATTTGAAAACGGGATGTCCCGTGGTGATGGATTTGGGACAAGGTATCTTAGATGTCAGCTGAGAGAAGCGTGAGAAAACGAGGTGCATAGCTGAAAAAGAAGTGTCTTGCTAAAACAAAACCATGTTAGCAAAACAATTATGATGATGACGGAATGCGAGATCACAGCGTAAGTTAACATAATCTCTAAACAACGAAGACGATGTCTTATGCGTGCGTTGCAATACTTTGAGTGCCGTTCTTCGCAACGATTGCAGCGCACTAAAGATGCTGGTTCGACTGCCACGCCAGATATGTCAGAAGCAACTCGACAAGTCACTGCTCGACGCCGTCAGAGCCGGCTTCAACGAATGCGCACATATCCTTTTGGTAAGTAATGCTTATAATACATATAAGAAACAGGTAAACACAGTTAAATTGTTGGTTTATATCGAGTTATTTCACACAGAGTTTACGTAAACTATTCCTATAGAGGTGGTCGTCCAACAGTCGCCCCCTGGTGAATAAGTCGACACAGAAAGCGTAGTGATAAATATGTATGCTTGACAGTCTTGGATTGTTTCAAAACTAGTACCGTCACACTAATTAATTTTTGTCATTAGTGAACTGAATCGTATAATAATAATTGCCTGTCTGATAAGCATTATTAACTGATGATTCCTTATATTTTGTAAAACAACATCGACATCCGTAACTGTATAGTTTATAATATATGATCACTGAACATATTCCTGTCACATATAAAGTATTATAGAGCCATAGGAATTATATAACTGATCCCGATTTTGTTTTGGATTTCCCACTAATTCGGTTAATTCAGGTTCAAATTGCGCACACGCAGACACGCACGCACACACGCACACACTCACTCGCACACTCACCAACTTACCACCTCACCGACTCACTCACGCATCATTGGTTTCAAATGTTTGATCAATGTTACACGATGTTTAACTTTAAACGAATCGCTGTTGATACAGGTACTGAGTTTTTTTCTCAAACATTCCAGTCTGTTGGTGCCAACGTGAACATGCGAGACTCTTTCGAGAACTCGCTGCTACTGCTGACATGCGAGAACGGGAACTGTGGCATGACGAAACTCCTACTGCGCTTTGGTGCCGACGTAGACATGCACAACCATTGCCGCGGCACGGCGCTGCAGTATGCGGCTAAGTGGGGCTACTGCGACTGCGTGAAACTAGTACTGGAGCACAGCGCAGATCCTAATGCACAGGTATGAAACACGTAGCCAAATAGCCGTTGTAACAATTGTTGTGATTGGGTGTTATTGTACTAGTACTTGTAATATTTAACGTCTAAGATACAAGGTACATTCCAGTACGTGCCTTTGCCAATGAAAAGAGTGTATTATTTAAATGTGTTTATGTAAACAGTAGGGCTAACTTACCCATATCACAATTCACGTTATTGAATGATGAAACCAATAACATTGTATATCGACAAATTTTATCAGTACAGATCCAATACACGTTTGTTTGATGTGTTGTATGTATGCGGATGTGCACATTTGTGCCGAAAGTAACATACCCCGTTGACACGCAGGATCGGTTCGGACGGTCGGCCCTCGTGATCGCTGCCGAGCACCAGCAGATACCCGTCATGCTGCTGCTGATTGCAGCCGGATGTGATGTAGATACAGCCGACCTGCAGCGGCGTACTGCCCTGCACCACGCGGCGCTGCACGACACGGACATTAGGGCGCTCCTCGAGGCAGGGGCGGATCCCGACGCCGTGGATTATCTCAACGAGACTCCGCTCCATCGCAGGTCGGTCCTACGAGTTTTATTTAGCTGCAGACGTTTCACATTTTAGAGAAACACAAGAAATGTTCACCAGAGGATGTTTCTGGTCGTACGATTCTGTTTGTGTTCTTACTATGTATAAAATATCGTCACATACAACGAAGCATACTTAACAGGAGTAGGCCCCGTTATAATACATCTAGGCTGTTTGGCTTTACTGCAGACTCTTCGAGGCTACTCCATGATTCATCCTAAGACGGAATCCAATCTTGTTTTAATTTAAATTGCCCTTTGTGTAAACACTGTTTTAATTTAAATTGCCCTTGTGTAAACATTTAAGGGCCTTTTTATTATCCTGTGGCGTTTTAGACTTTGCACACACTATGAAAACCATAGTTTAATATAGGCGTTGTTGTAAAGAAAAAACTCAACTACACGAAACATCCCCTGTTTCCATGCTATAAACTACTTCCTTCTGGCCGTCGCTTTCAACTCCCTCACTGCAAACTGAACCGCACTCGAAACTCTTTTGTCCCCTCGTCAATAAGACTAATGAATGAGTAACTGACCTTCGTTCCCCTCCATCTCTGCCAGTCTGACACTGAGTGAGCCTGAGATGATTTGTGAGATGATTTAACTTTAACTTAACTTTTTAAAAACTGTTGTAACTTATTAAACTTATTTAACATATTTAATTAATTTATTTATTTATTTAACCGATATAACTGTTATTACTTTGTCTTTTTATTTTGACATTGTGTATATCGCATGTACATTTGTTTTATATGTCTTAATATGCTGCTACACTCCACATGAATTTCCCTCACAAGGGACAATAAAGTATTGTGATTGTGATTGTGATTGTGAAACCGTCTTTTAAAATGTACCCACAGACCACAAATATTGGTGATATTAGGCTATGGACAATGTTTTTTAATTTTCTATACAGTGCCAAGCACGGTACCGTCCTTGTATCGCAAGCTCTCCTGGAAGGTGGCTGCGACCCGAATGCCCGCAACTACATGCTACGAACTCCACTACATCTTGCCGCAATGGACGTCAGGCGCGACACGACACATATTGACCTACTCCTTCGGTTCGAAGCCAATCCGAGTGACCACGACAGGCTCGGCAACCTACCGATCTGGTACGCTGCACAGCTCGGTCATTTCGACGTCGTCCGCACCTTCTTGAAATGGAACTTTCCTCTGCTCATGTACCGACAGAAGTCAGCGTCGAATCCTCTAGCGGCGGCGCTTGAAGAAAGTCGTCATTTCCTGCGTACGGCTCGCTTACTCGTCGTTGGCGGTTGCGAACATGCGCCGCTGAGGAACTGGATCTTGACTAGCGCTTCCGACGTGTTGCGTGATCAGCAGACGGCGCACGCCGATTGGCTGCGGCGGGTCATCCGATACCCAATCAGCTTGCAACACGTATGTCGCGTGGAAATACGTCGACAACTTGGCCCCGAACGAGCACAATTAACAACGCAGTTGCCGCTGCCGAGAACGTTGATCGAATTTGTCGATCTGCACGATCTGGAGTTCGTTGACGAAATTGAGCTTTGTTAATATTTATGTTTCTTACTGTGTTTCGTGTTTTGTCCACGTAAGAACAACCGACCATAACTATGTATAGACAAACATTAGGTTTCAAGTAATCTATTTTATATTTAAAGCATAGTATTATTTTATATTTTAATACATATTATTTGGTGAGATAAATGGTATTAATAGATGCATGTCTTACTGTCATTTTTTATGTATACATTATGATCTCATACATCACATGTATTTGTCTTATGCGCCGTTCAAACGCTTATTTACTCTAATCCTAAAGCTGCACAGTTCCGCCATATTTGTTTCTGAGAACTTCACCATTCCAGCCGGTCAGGTAGAAGAAGAAACAACACGACTTTCTATATCGCAACATTTCAGCTTGTCATTGTTTTTATGTATGTGTCTGGTGCCTCGCATAACTGGTAACCAAGGCTTACTTGGAAATGCACAAATGATTGGAGAGTTCGCTTCCATAGTTGCGAGGCGATTAATGTGGTTTGTTCCACATTGTACTTTTCCTGTTATATTTGGGTATTTTCACAACCTTCATCCGTAAATATATGTATCATCATGGCACGATTAATAATACTGTCGCGTGGTTTGTGTTTTTATTCTATTAATCCAACATGTGTTAGTTTCTGCATAATCGCGAACATAAACGTTTTCCCTAAGCAGTATTCTACAACCGAAACTCAACGAAACCATCGAACCTTGAACCATAATGATGTCGTGGGTTCTCGTACGGACCATTTTTTGTTGATACAAAACATTGCTCCCCATACATGCTGGTTAGAGTCAGTTATTATCCCATTATTCGCTAGATGACACCACTGTATGACGTTCGCGAATATTCCGCCAACAAACGGGTTTAAGAAAATATACTTATAATCGAGCTTGCGTAAGCAGGTAGGTTAACGTTTTCCTCTTAGATGGCTTGAACATCGAGCGCCAAACTTTTAGTGATTAATCTACGACTCCTAGAATAGGACGTAATGTCTATATAGATTTTCAAATATGTCGTATATGTATATGTCAAAAAGCTCACCTTTTATAGGGGAAATCAGTTGTTCGGAACATAAAACGTAATGCGTGCGTAATACATAAAACGTAACCTAACAATCGTGTTTCTCCTACAAGGCACCGTAGCTAGAGGCGAAGCCACATCGATTGCGAACACCTAATTAGACAGTTCCAGCCATGCGTTCTAAGCTCCGAACGTTTTGCGGCATTTAACGTACAACGTATACGTTTAACTTGTCTCATATAGTAGTAACATCTACACTACATCGTCCGTAAACCTAAAACATGCCTAAAACACATAAGTAGTGTATTCATTTTTATCCGTGTGTCCATATACCTATTTCGGAGCGACTTCTTTGGAGAACACGTGACGTCATTGAACTAGCGTTACGTAGAGCAAAAGACTTATAGCTGAAACTATCTATTCTGATGCTTCCCAAACGTTTACCAGTTGAACGATGTCGCTGTTTTTGGCAAACCTCTGACAATAGCTTTTTTTACTGGGGAGATGCAGGTCGTCCACGCGTCGTAGTCGAAGTCGTCGAGGGCTTGAGGCAGCAACTCAAATAGCACCGTTTCCATCACCTGGAAACACAAGCACCGTGTCAGGTCAGTATACCTGCCAACCTCCCGTGATTTTTAGGTAGAATCCCGGCTTTGTTATGAAACTCCTACCACCCAAGAAAAGAAGGAAATCTTGTTGGATTGATGTTTTTGCATGATTCACATGAAATAATCATCGTTAATACCCTGTGCAATTGCAATATTTCACTACAAATGTTCCTATGGCTAACATCCCAATACGAAAATATTCTCATCGCGATAGAATATCTTCGAGGATATTTCCTCGGATAATATAGGTACCTTGCCACTGAATTATCAGCGCTGCGATAGTGTAAGCAAAATGCTGATATAACATGAGACTAGTTTTTTTGAAATAACAAATATCTAAGGAATAGGCAGGACACAGAAACATTTATGTATCACATTCAGGAACTCGGCTTGTGAAATAGATGTGTAGGTGAATTTTAAAGAATTTATGTTACCGGTAGGTTGTGGTCGGTCAAATCGTTTCTAATTTTGTGCATAATTATCATATACAGTGTTCCTCTTGGTATACGACGAGCGAAGCGGGCCGCCTCGCCGTTTTTCTATGCCGCCTTGCCCAAAATATGCCGAAATTGCCGCCTCTTAGCTATACCATTTTTTTCTCGATATTTCGTAATATATTCAGCATCGGCGAGCGTCGCGAAATGACACCACAAAGCCATTCATATTCCTGCAAAATCGCAGATTTGTGGCAATAGCGTCTAATCGTCTTAACGTCGCTCAGAGCCGGTTAGGATTTACCTCTAGGAATTAAGTCCATTGGACTACGTGAATGGCATCACTTGTCAGTTGTCCAATCACGGAATATTCCCACGGGTTCGTCGGTATTTCCAATGGTGACACCTTGCGGTGTTTCGACATACTAGCAATCTAGACATTCATGTAATATGGCGCCCAAGCGTCGGTAACTGCTTTTGGGAGACACGTGCAATTCCAAAAAGAAAAAAAAACGGTAGCTGAACTAAGATGTCTTTTGCGCTCAAATTTACTATTATAGTTTGTGCCCACAATAAATGATGTCGAATTTCTGGTTTATGACGGTGGTGGAAGTAAAAACAGTGCAGACTATTGACACTATGTCACCAGTCGGCACTTGCGTCCAATCCGGACCCTTTTGAAGCCCAAATATCGACCCAGTTTGCACTAGTCTGCGCTGCAGTGGTCGTGCATTGCCGCATCGCGCGCGCCTAAAATAAGCAATTATTTATAGCAGCGCATTTTGATACAAACCGGGGCACTATATACGCCCAAAATGGGCGCTAAGACGCAATATTCTTAAACGTAAATATGCCTAGGATAATGTTGACTGATGGAACTAACTCACTGAGGCATTAAAGTTAGACAACACTCTAGTTATAAATGCGAAATCGAGGTGGGTCCGGATTCGATACAGTTGTTCACTAGTCTATCCAACTAATATTTTGTGCCGTTTTAGCAAAATAAGGAACGTGATTCGTGAGGAATTTTTGTGCTAAATATATAATATATATTCCGACAATGTTGTGCAAACAAACGTTTGGAAAAGTTGATTTGAGTGAAGTTCTTGCAAATATAAACCACCGAAGTTCGTATCTCGTAAAAAAAACGCCTATTGCCCAAAACCGTGTACATTAACGGATTATCAATACCTTGGTATAGGCAATTATATGTTTACACATAATGTAGATATACTAAACAACATACACTTTTTTTTAATAAAATGAGACAATTTGGGAAACGTTATTGCGATTAATAAAGACATACTTTGTGGCATTCCAGAAACGACTGTTTAATTAATTGCATAGCATACTGGCAACAACTAAAGTGTAATCTTTGGAATAGAAACCATGGAATTAGCATCATAATACTATGGTATGATAATCATTTAAAGATGATGATGGGGAAAGAGTCTCCAGATGATACCACTGTCACTGACCTTGTTAACGTGGTGACAAGGTCTAGGGTCAGAGCAAGAAAAACATCACACCAAAAAAGTACAATGGTCAAGTGGAAGCCACACCTCAACTCGAAGCAATCATGATTACTAATTTTTTGTCAATCATGATTATTACATTTACCTATTATTTATCTATATCCAGGAGTATAGGTTAAAACATACCTCAGAATGCCCCATTTTAAAGCTAGTTAAAAAAATCCGGACCCCTAACAACCGTTTCGCTTCGCGCCTCCGGCGCTTGCGTAGCCCAACCCTACCAACTTGCTCATCATTTTACAAAGGGGAAACACTGATATACATGCCAATCCTTCCGGATTTTCCGGGAGTATCACCGGGGGGACTTGCGATTCTAAGCGGGTTGTATAGTTACAGGTTTTTGATTAACCTAAAGGTGTGCTGATGGACAACCCAATGGATGCAGTTAACGGTTTTTAACAGAATTCCGATCACATGTGGCCGACATGTAGTCATTAATATGTCTCCAAAGATGGTGGCGCCGCCACGGGGATACAGCTGTCTAATGCTAGAAAAGAGCGGACCTGGCGGATTACTTACATCGAAGTGAGCTTGCGTGACTCCCTCGCGTACAAAGTGTTGGGTCGCCATATGGTCCGTGACCGACTCGAGCAGTGGTCTGTTTCCCAGCGCGTTGATACACAGGTCGAGGCCATTAATAACGCGGATGACGTGGGCTTGAAACTCGGGACTGGACTGGTCGTGTACGTTCACCCGTTTGAACAGGTCCTTCGCGTCGGGACTTGCTGCAAACAACCTAAACAAACCGACAGACGTGTTAGCAACCATCTGAGTGTGATATTTAGTATTTCACTTTACATGTATACATTTATCTGTTTTTCATCCTTGTTTCCTGTACGGTGGTGAGGGTCAGATATAATACTGTCGAATCATTCGCTCTGTTGTTTCTCTTCATAACTTCTTAACAGCAGCACCCTCTCTCCATACATGTACACATACACATTATATTAAAGTAACTTAATATTTGACATTTTAAACATTGTTCGTTCATTTTTGTGTTTATTACGTAACCCTTGCAGTGACCATTTTCCTGAAGTGTAATATTCGTATGTTTACTGCACGTTAAACACATACTCTTTAAAACTCGGCTTAATGTGCACACTATTTCCGTTATTTTTAAATACACCATAGATGACAGTAAACCTGCATTTCGTGGCCTTTCTGAAAAAGGTATACGGCGTTTCCTTCGATTTTAATTATTTTCTTACGTAACTTAGTACATAATCATAGTTGATTAACTTTCAGAACGCACAGACAACCGATATTATACATTTCAGTAAACTCCAATTTGTTATTTAGTACAATAGTGAACTTTCTTGCTTTTGCACGAAAGTTTCATTCTGAGTTAAATTACCAATTTAAGCTGCTGTTAAGAGAGTGTTTGTACTTGAACCGTATTTGCTTATTTTATCATACATGCTACTACATATGTCAATTTGGCGTTTGCTATAGTATTCAATAAATGTTGCTATTTTCAAAATTACCGGTCGCCATGTCCGGGCAGCGGAATAAGAAACGTATGACACGAGGATATAATTTGTCGTCTTTTGTGCCATTTTATCTATAAAAAAATTGCATATTATGTATGTGAAGCAAGTCTATGAAATTATGGTGTTGAGGAAAGTGACACATATAGTGTATGGGTCGTGATGATTCACTAAATAATTGTATTTAAAAGATGGACGATCTCAGAATACAACTTTAAGTGTACATCAGCCAAACGCCTTAATGCAGTTAACATAAGGCCGTCGTTTGTTACACAACGGAAAGAAAGCCTCTTTATCTCCAATGTGGTGCACTATTTTGTTTACGGGTCACGAGAACAAATTCCGTAAGTATGAGGCGTTGTTATCGCCGAGCGAACGAGCCCATTGTGTATACTCGAGAGCGTACCGGTCAAAGATGTGGCTGGCGAGCATGTACTTGGAAGTGCCACTGTTGGGGGCTGCATAGAAGACGTTCCACTGAGCCTTGACCACCTCCGCGTCACACTTGACGCAGAAATTGTAACCTGTCCAGGCCATGGCGCAGCTCAGAAACAGTGACAGACATCCCAGGAGAAGCTGCATGACACTGCGAATGGAAACGATATATGAGACTGAATACGTGTTTTTGTGAAGGACCTTTAGTAATTTGAGCCGTCTGCTTATATGCAACGACGGACGCCGAAGTTGAACACTTGTATTAGAAGAATGGTCGGTGTACAAAGCATCCTTTTAAGGTACATAGTCTGATCGGGTTATCGCAAAATCGCCATCGTCCAAATGTGATTTTACGAGCCACGTTTCTTCGTTTTATTTGGCAATTTAATGTACATTTAACATGAAAGTTTCCACTCGATGTCTACGTTGTATGCTGAAAGGCAAAGGTAATATTCATATACCTGTTACTGCGGTTCATTCCAACACTTTTGATCGGACATGAACATAAACATAATATATATTTGATACATGATTATATAATAACGACAGTCTTTAAAAGTTAGAATATGGAAGCCATAAATAATGCCCTGACAAACGACACATGTACATAACGGTTTATAATGTTGTCCTTGCACTGCGGTTTATAATATCGGCAGTGCATGAACAACATTATACTTCCAGATGTAAATCGCTAAATACCATACGAAGTTTTGGGGAAAAACAAATCAAAGTTATATAAAATGTTTTAAAATATTAGATTAATTCCTCACGCAATTAATTAGATTGTCTGCGCCCTGTATGGTTTAAACGATAGTAAAACAAATGAACTATCACATTAAACAATACCCATTTCCACTGGCGTATTTAGATGGGAGGGGGCGAAGAGGATGGGGGGCGGTCGCCCCCAATGGTGACAGCTGCCCCCCCCCCCCAACAGTCGCATGGCAGCTGTCATCTCTTGTGCGCTGGACAGGGCAGTACTCACCCGTTTTTGCCCCCCCCCCCCTCAATGAACAATTCTGGATACGCCACTGCCCATTTCCCATATTCATATTCAACAGAACATTCGGAAACTTTTGGTGCAGGACTCAGAATCAATTTATTTGACTTATAAATACGATACATATACAATAAATAACGTAAGTAATAGATAAGGTCGGGATACCCCCATTCAGATATATACTATCGCTAGCACAGGAGCCACCCCAGACCATTCGCGCACTATGAAACACGATTGTGGGTTATGGTACTTTGTAGGTTAATCGCCAGACTAAATGGCTTATCTCATCAGTGATCTAAGAGACAAAAACTACACCATGTCTACGGTCATTAAAATACTGAGAACGACCCCGGTAAGATATAAAGTACAGTAGACGGTTAAGCCTGGTGTCCAGTTATAACTTACGTAAAGTTGACGCTGTCTTTTCTTCAACTTCTTCGCGAGCACAACAGCGACATTGCCCACCAAGGTCGACTTGTGGCATGTCACCGAGCCGCTAAGACATTGGGCGGACCTCTACTACGGTGTTTATTCAAAGCGCTACTATCGTCGGTTCTCTATATTGGCCTAATGCTCTGATCGCGTGTACGTGCGTGCATACATGCACACATACCCGTGTGCATGTGTTTGTGGTTTCAGGTATATTTTGGTCAGTTTATTCCAAATATCGCTCCCGGCACGTACTACGATTGTCGCTAGCACTGTGGTAGTCGTTAGTTGTTGTTTGGTGATTGTCTTCGCGGTTGCAAAACCAACGGAAGCAACTCCTCAATAGTCAGGTGTTACACGATGGAGATAATCGCAGCAATGTTGGAAGTTACTATTGATCTCACCTGTTTCTTTTCTAGTCTGGTGAGTACACCCCAGATATTTAACGCAATAGGGTTATGCTAACCAATCGACAGTATCAGCTCTCTCTCTCTCTCTCTCTCTCTCTCTCTCTCTCTCTCTCTCTCTCTCTCTCTCTCTCTCTCTCTCTCTCTCTCTCTCTCTCTCTCTCTCTCTCTCTCTCTCTCTCTCTCTCTCTCTCTCTCTCTCTCTCTCTCTCTCTCTCTCTCTCTCTCTCTCTCTCTCTCTCTTCTCTCTCTCTCTCTCTCTCTCTCTCTCTCTCTCTCTCTCTCTCTCTCTCTCTCTCTCTCTCTCTCTCTCTCTCTCTCTCTCTCTCTCTCTCTCTCTCTCTCTCTCTCTCTCTCTCTCTCTCTCTCTCTCTCTCTCTCTCTCTCTCTCTCTCTCTCTCTCTCTCTCTCTCTCTCTCTCTCTCTCTCTCTCTCTCTCTCTCTCTCTCTCTCTCTCTCTCTCTCTCTCTCTCTCTCTCTCTCTCTCTCTCTCTCTCTCTCTCTCTCTCTCTCTCTCTCTCTCTCTCCCTCCATACTTCTGTATTTAATATATCTTTTTTCGTTTTTTATTGTCAGTAAATGGATTAACAAATATAATGTATAAATCTGAAATGAAAGCACTGTGTTAATTACTGCACACGATGTTAATCAGTAGCTTCTTCACAGAATCCTTGTTTTTGTGCAATATTACCCTGTAGTCATATTACTATATGCATACAAATAACCTTCATGTATGCATATGTATGTGTGCGTTTATTTGTGTATAATTATATCTTATCATATAACTTGCAAAATGGATAATCAAGCATATTGCTTAACTCGAATGTATTGGATTATGTTTTACTGCTATACTTAATATGTAAACAAAAACGTTAGCTTGTCACTGAAGTAACTAAATGCATGTATTCGTTCTGTTGCTATGAAAATTAATGTATTAGTATGTTATTACAAATATTCAAGTAATGTGGCTTGTAAAACCGTTTTATATATTGTGCGCTCTGCACCTTTCCCATGACAAGGTCTTCTTGCATTCATCTTATTTTATGTTATTTTTTCTAAATACAAAACTACAAAATGTCTATCTCAACCTGTTCTCGTTTACATTTCTATATGAAATCTCACATTTACATTCAGTGCATTACGTTATAATAAATTACAGCAGGCAATTGCACAAATAAATTAAATTTCGGGATATGCATATATCAAAATTTTTGGAACATTAATTTACAAATACAAATAAAATAACAAGCACATGCGATAAATGCCAAATCAAATAAAAGCATGACATTAGACGAAACGTTCCTCTCCTATTTAGGAGGTATTGATAATAATGACTTAATTGACATCCTATACACAAATGACATTGAAAATCATGAACCTCAACTAATACGTCGGTTATCCTATTATGACTTTAACAAGTTTAGCAAACTTACTCAGACAAACAATACAAGTTTTAGTGTCTTCAGCACAAACATTTAATCAATAAATTCTAAATTTAACGAACTTGGGCTTTTGTAGAAGAGCTAAGTAGTAACAATTTTAAATTTAATGTCATTTGCTTACAAGGAAATCAGAAAAAGATGACCAATACAATTTTTTCCTACATGGTTATAACTGTTTAGGTCAAGGTAAAACGTGCAGTGATAAAGGATGACTAATAATACACGTCGACAACAAATATAGATCAGAGGTCAAATTAAATCTAAACGAAAACTAGGAAACGATGATAGTTCAAATGAATGGTGGTAATATATCTAAGAGCATAACCATCGACAACATATATAGACCCTGCGAACATCTAATAATAACTTAAATGGTTTTATAAATGAATTTACTTCTATAATTTCATCATTGGAAAACAATTGTAACAAAAATCTCATTGTCGCAGGGGTTTTTAATATAAATTTGCTCAAATTAAAAGAAAATGATACATATAGTAATTAATTTGACACCTCAATATCGCACAGCCTTTACCCGCAAATTCCTTAAATAAGCTCAATAAAAATTAGAATGCAGACACAAATTTAAATGATGATATCATGTATGATGAGATTTTACGGTAAAAAAACAAGCACATGCAAACTAACCTGGTGAAATTTAATAAATATAAACATAAAAGACCAACGTAGATTGTACAAGGATTGCTCAAATCTATTCAATATTGAGACAAAACAATTAAAATTGACACAACCAAATTCGAAGCATGAAACTATTAACATTAAGATAAAACGTATAACACAATATTAAAGAAAAATATTCGGGCACAACAAACGTATTTTGAACAAAGATTTAATCTATTTAAATATGGTATAAAAATACCTGGAACATTATTAATGAATTTCTTTCAAGAAATCGTACAAACCAAAGACTACCATTATTCTTTTTGGAAAATGGTACCATAATAACTGATATTGCAAACAAATTTAATAATTATTTTACAAACATAGGTGAGACCATTGCACAATGTATTAAATATAAATGTAACAAAGATTATAGTTATTAGTTAAATACAAATGTAAATTCTGTATTTACTTTTGAGAGTGTTGATGAAGAAACTGTTAGGAAAACTATTAATAATCTTCCCACAGAAACAGCTGTGGATTTGACAGCATTTCTTCAAAATTGCTCAAACTAATTGAACCTGCAATTATAAAATCATTAGCGCTGTTAATAAACCAAGTTTTAAACTCCGGGATATGCCCAGATAAACTAAAAATTGCAAAAGTTAAATTCAATTCTTCCTACAATTTCTAAAGTATTAGATAAATTAATTGTTATTCATTTATATTCATATTTCAATGATACGAAGCTTTTATTTGATAATCAGTATGGTTTTAGAGGTAAATATTCAGCGGAATTAGCTGCGCTTGAGCTAATAGGTAGAATTATAACTCAAATGGATAATAATGATGAACCAATTAATGTATTGCTCGACCTTTCTAAACCTTTTGATACTATTGACCATAACATTTTACTTAATAAATAACATACTATGGGGTAAATGGCTCAACCTTGCTGTTATTCAAAAATTACTTACAAAACACAAAACAATATATTGAAATTTAACAAATAAATTCAGACCATTTTTCTTATAACAATCGGCGTACCACAATGTTCAATTCTTGGATCACCATTTTTTAAAACTTTCGTAAATGAGTTCCCACAAACACAAACAATAAAAGTACAGAATAAATACATAAATAAATTATCTTTAAATGAACGCAAATCAAAATACATGATTTTTATATGCCTAATAAACGTAGAGACTCTTACGCTTAAAGTAGATTATATAAATATTGAAAGCGCAAATGAATTTTACTTTCTAGGATTGACCTTAGACACTAACCTAAACTGAAAAAAACACACTGAGAAAATATCCAATAAGTGCTCAAAAACAATTGGCATATTAAACAGATTAAAACATGTATTACCTTTAGATATAAAAGTTTTGTTATGTAACACATTAAAATTATCACACATTAATTATTGTATCATGGTTTGGTGATATCAAAGAAATACAATTACGAGAATTAAAAAAGCCGTGCGAATAATAACCTTAAATAAATACAACTCACACACGGAACCATTAAAAAAAACTTAAACTACTAAACATCGAAGACATATTAAAGTTACAAGAATGAAAATTGTACTTTAACTACATTCATACAATATTACCTACTTATTTACTTAACATGTAAATTATCCCAATTATAAACATACATAATTATAATAATCATAACAAATCATATACGTACATTTAGAACTAAGCATGAATTTGCAATGAATGTCTCAAATACGGCCTACCATATGTTATAAATGACACCCCGATATAATCAAAAACAAAATATATACTCACAGTTTGCGAGGCTTCTCATTTTTTATTTTAAAAAAATCTTTGTTATATAAAAATGTAATGATTATGCACTCTATCAAATTACTACACATGTCAACAAAACCAATAAATACAGTACATTTGATGCTAGTTTCAGACGATCAGCACACAACCAAACTTGCATTCTCACATCAAACGAGCACTCCCAATAAACATACATGAGATAGACACATTGTAAAAGGACCATATAAATCATTACGTAAATACGGTGGCTCCTATGATAGCGACAATTGTGTCTTAATAGGAGTCACCGACCCCGATTGAATAAACTATATAATTACATTCTATGGTACATTATTACCATAATAGGTTATACATGCATTTGTATGTATTTTCTAAGAATATATAGAGCATATAGTGATATACGTATGTATGCCTGTATAATGTTGATGTTTGTTGACGTCATTGCTAAAATGATGTTCAGAAAAATCAATAAATTGGGTACCTACATGGGGTCAAATAAACGTTATGTTAAGTACGCAGTACCGTGGGCAGGCGACTGCTGATAGAAGGAACATCCGCTTAAAGAGAACAACTTCTGGTCTGTATTGGTCTATACTGCATCAGGCACCCTTGGACATATGGAATATTGGATATAAAGAACAATTTGAACAAGTCTCAGTGTGTATATATATATATATATATATATGAATATGGAATTAGCTCTTCTTCACAACGTGGCGAAAGCTGTTTTCACCATGGAAGAGACACGTGTGTTCTTCCACGATTGGTTGTAAAAAAATGTAATCACTTTTAACGTGCTTTGTGGACTAGACAAAAAGCATTCAAAAGTGTCGAGCATGCGATAGTTATGCGGCATGTGGGATTTCCCAATGAATCGTCACGCTGCTACAAGCGCTGAACAACAACAACAAATTTGTGGTGAGAACGGACAGCGGAATAATGGACTGGTTTAGTGTATGAAAAGACATGGGACAAGTGCTTGTAATATTGCCAGGTGACGACTTCACTAACATTAATATAACCTCATAAGCAGGGTTTTGTTTTTTAATAGTAATTATATATATACTGAAACCTGTCAACGCCAGACGCGCCACCCGGACACGTTTCGCTCATTATCTGTGTGAAACAGTCCATCGAACTGTTAAGCGTAAACACACAAAAACACAACGAGAGAAGCCAATGCTGAACAGTAAACGAAGATGAGGAATATATTGAATTACTGGTTGGTGGAATGATGTTACGACACTGCTTTATTCTCCACAACACCTTGGGGTTCAAAATATTTCACTTTGACACATCCAAACGAATGTTACCTGGTAGAGGCTTACGTTAGCGTTACACGCCGAATTTTCTTCAGTACTTATAACGCCGAATGACGTCATCGTACACGTTGGGTAGAATCGGGGCGCAAGGTGGGTTCAGACGAATGGGGCTGGCTGGTGTAAGGGATACAATGCAGAGCGTGTGGTGCTGAGTACGTCGGGGAACCGGGAAGACCGTTTAAAGCATGACTCGAGGAACACAAAAGGGACGTGGATAACACGCTACATGAGAAATACACAAGGAACGGGAGGGAAAGATCTACGTCTGCCATCAATGAGTCCGTCATCAGGGACCGCCTGACGGCGGAAGGCCACATCGTGGACTGGGAGAGGAGAGCGGGAGTGGTAGACTGGGAACCCGGCCGTAGAATTACACCTGGAGGAAGCCAAGTGGATAAGAAAGACCAGAGAAACAATTAATCGAGACGATCTGCCTCGCGTGTACGATGACGTCATCATAGGTACCGAAGAAGTTGGCGTGCTACGCTAACGAAAGCCTCAACCAGATAAAATACCATTAGGTTATGTCACAATGAAATATTTTGAATTAAAAAAGGATCAATCCTTAAGAATGTTCAGTAATCTCGGGGGTTGTATACATACATATGAGGAACATTTGGAAATAGTCAATAGGTTTGAGTATCTGGGAGTAATATTTATGTCTATTTCAGATGGAACATCAGGAATTCCGCAAAGGTGGCTAACGACAACGCAGGCGCTGAATAACATGCAATACAAATTAAGCGCAACAATGGAGGTATTGCGAACGTACTATTCAAAGGAAGTACATAAACACTTGTATCGAATAAGTACTACTCAAATTTTGTATCTATAGATCAAGCGTTTGTGAGATTAACTGCACGATGAGTAGGAAAAGTCAATAGTGAAGGGAATATTAGCAGGGAATAGAAGCAGAGGGAAGTCATGACAAAGACGTGATGACATCACAGATGTCTTTGAAATGGCGGCAGCGGTTGGTGTAGCAGCAGGACATCAGTTTCGCACATATTTCGGCATCGACGTTTCACGATATGCCATGAAATTGAAGAAAATCGGATGTTTCAGGAGACAAATGCATATCAATGCATTTGTCTCCTGAAACATCGAAGCGAGCCATTTGTTGCACCGAATGTTTATAAGGTCGCATCTGATTGGTTGATAGGCACGTGGGACAAGAATGTACAACGACTATCATCCGACAATTTATTGGTCAGTGATGCGTCAAGCGATGTATGTATGTAGTAAAACGGGCGAATTTTATATAAAATGTATATATTTGATTATAGTTGCTACCTTGTATGTCACTTTGATATTTGATATGTTATTTGCTAAATTATGCGTTTGCACAGTAGGTCCGAGCAGTAGAAACATAAGCGTATAGCACGCGGATATAATATTTCTTCTTTTGCGCCGTTTTATCTTCAAATTGCATATTGTATGGACATATGTTCATGATGATTCACTGGACATTTGCATTTAAAAGATGAACGATCTCAGAATGCAACTTTCAACCAAACAAGTTGCGTCAAGCCATTAATGTATGTCTACTGAACATCGACACCAGGGCGCAGATCCATAGTATCACGAGACTGCAGGATGTTTACTAATACCATGACGGGCAATTGTATGTATTTTTGAAAGTATTTAAGAGATGAAAGATCTCGATAGTAGCTTAGTATGTTTTGTAGATATTGTGTTATTTTAATTTTATCTCCATTATTGTTTAATGTGTATGTGAATAACCTAAGTGTGTCACTTATGAAACTAATTGTTGGTTGTTGCTGTCATATAACTATCATTAAACAATTCGTATATGCTGATAATATTGGGTTGTTTGCTCCCACACTAAGCCAAAGGCTTGCAAAAGATTCGGGATTTTAACTACACATATACGCATGTATGATAATAATATTATATTTATTTTCTACCCAAAAAATCGTAATTACACTTAAGGTAACTCCAAAAAATACTTGTTTCAACTCCGAATATGTTGGACGTGTCATCATCAGCGGACTATCTTCTCCAAGAGCATGTCACGTGACCAGTGGCAGATAAGGATTGATGAATATGTGTGTTTTTTCCATTCTTGAACTTAGTGTTCTTTTTGTCTCAATGGTGTAGTGTTGTTTACGTTTTGGGCATTGTATGTTTAAGATTAATCCACACCTTGCCTCTTTGTAAAATGTATGGTTACACTGAATGTTCAACAGTACATAACCAAAAAAAGAAGAATGATAGCAATATCAACACGACCAAGATCACACGCAATAGGTTTGCCGTATGATAATAGATTATCAGGTCAATTAGCAAGGACACTCGAGTACTATGATATGCATGTCTTTCATAAATAAATTAATACGCTGCATTTATGTTGGTTAGGTTAGGAAATCAAAAGACAAGATATCAAAAGGGGCAAAATGTTGGTTAGCCTATGACATACAATTAGTAGAATGTGAACACATTATGTATGTGTTCTGGAAACGTTCTAATTAATTTTCTGTTAAATTTTTCGATTTGATTACCTTGCTTATGAGCAATAAAGTAGTACTGAAAAAAACTTTTTAGATATTTTATTTTTGTGTTTGATTTTATGCCCCTTGATCACTAAATATATGCAAGTTTTAATAGCTTTCCCGAGCGTTCCCAGGCGTATTCGTGATGGCAAGCAAACAGTTTCAATCATTATACGCGACAATCCCAAGGTATGTGTAAAGATCCAAGTCTGCAATAACAGGCGGATTTATAAGTTCATGAGGAATACGTATGGGGGGTAGCATTGTTTGTACTATTGCCTGTTTTGTTGGTTAGCATTACTTCAATAACATTGTCATCATCAAAATTCTTAGTTCTGTCCCTGAGGCTGTTTCATTACAAAATCTAAGCCAACTTACGGTGCCGGATTTACGCATAGCAGACGGGGCAATTACATAGGGGGACCCCAGTATAATTCTTACGGGGGCCTCCACAAAGCGCGTTTTAGGTAATTTATTTGGAAATGTTCTTAGACTAATTTGAGTATGATGCAAATAGATGTTCTGAATGGGCAAAAGTCGTGTTTTGCTGTGAAGTCCCTATTGTAGAAGGTAGAAAGGAGTGAGAACTACTATAATACGATACTCGGACAATCACTACCCAGACGTCTCACAGTCCTAAAACCGGCGTTGCAAACTTACTTAACATATTGCGCTAAATGACTGACACAAACCAGCAAGCAGTTTCTGTATACAACCAATTTATTTTTTGATGATATTTATCTTAAGGCAGACTTGTGGCAGGTTAGGAGCCACGTTAACTTGACACTATCTGCTCAGGCAAACCATAGGTGTTATTATGTTACAAAACATGTTGAACTGTTTAGGTAGGTGCGAAGACTGCCGTCAGCGTCCATGCGCGGTTAGGACGAACGGACTGCTGGGCACAGGCGGTTGTCGTTCCGTGGACACGGCTCACGGCAGGCCCTTGGAAATGGCCTGCTTCAGGGGCAGCAGGCAATTACGCCAGGCGTCGGGGTTGAAACCGTCGATGACGGACGGCAAGGCAGTCATGAGAACCTTGCCCATTGCCTGAACACAGAAATACATGCAATCGTCCGTGGTATGTTTCGTGTCATAGGATTGTTGCTTTAAGCTGTGTTTACACGAGGTGCTGCCTTAACGCGAGTATTGGACTATCCATCACGTGATCTATTGCATAGCAAACGAGGTCCATCATATCATCAAAATGGACGCCGAAACGATGGACGTTCGAAAATACAGTCGTTTTATTTTGTTGAAATTCTGGTCATGACCATAGGCGCGGGAACAGGGGTGCTGAGGGCAGCTGCCCCCTGGAATTTCTCCGTGGGGGCAGACGTATGGTTCTGCCCCCCATTAAATGTGAGCGTGAATTTTGTTTGTGGCGAGCGTCAATGGCGGGTGGAAATGTACATTTTATGAGACGATTAATGTGTATTTTTGTTGACTGTGAAAGGTTTATGCAATTGGACGGCAGACATATGGTTTTCTACCCCCTCCCAGTAACAGGCGGCGCGGAGGCGAGAATAATTTTTTCCTATGCACCCTCTCTCCTTTCCCCCGTCTTCATATGTCATCATTTCATCCGAGACAGCGGATACAAGCTGGAGAAGGTAAATTTACAGCACCGGCGCGAGATAAAAAATTAAATTGTCAACAGCACTGCCCCCCATTGTTCGGATGTCATGGGTTCACCATCGAGACAGCGGAGAAGATGAAGTAACAGCGGCGCAGCGGCTCGGCGGCGAAAATTGGTTAGTGCTGCTGAAGCTCCGGGAGCCCCCCCCCCCAATATGAATTTCGTTCCGGCGCCTGTGGTTGTTTGACGGGGCAAAGCCTAAGGCAGGTCATGTGCAAAATGTTACATTTCTGCGTAATCAAAGAACACATAAATCATAAATAAAATTTCATTCGCATGATCTGGTAACCGTACAATCACAACCCACGTGACAAGGTTGT